>CM067371.1:105521499-106003999 GCA_034401795.1 Chaetoderma sp. LZ-2023a | reverse complement strand
CATTGCTGCATAACTAAGACAGCAATGTCTTCCAAAACAATTTTTTTCAAAATATACAACAGAACTGTTCTTGCATCATGTTTAAAATTGTACTGACTAACATGTTTCTGTTTTTGTTTTGGAAATCTGTTAACTTATTTATGAGCTGTTATAAGCCATGGTGGCCACAAAAGACTGAGAGGCAATGGATGGCTGTCTTGACAATGGATGGCTGTCTCGACATGTTTGCTTAAAAAGACGGTACATGGTACATAAATCACAGGGATAATTATTCGCTCTTAGGCTATCACTGCAGAAATGTTTTGAGTCGCCGCTGACGCAGCTGCTGCTACATAAGGTATGAAGATATTTCATATATTTACCAGAATGAAACACGGTTAACAATACCACACAAATACTTATTTATTAATATAAAACTATGATTCGAGAAAAATATAGTTTTAAAAATAATTTGCGTAAAATTAGGTAAAAACTAATTTTATTAATACTGTAAATCTGATATTTATGATAGCAATCTGTTTTAATTCACATTTTTAAAATTCTTAATCATTATGCTGCTGATTGTTGAAGCTGGTAGAAAGAAAACTGCTGTTCATATTGCAAGTTGTGTTGCTGAAAACAGTTACTCAGAACAGTTGCTGTAAACTTAATTTTCGTATAAAGATCAGTTACTACAGAAGTCAGCACAGCAGGGTTATCTTTACAGCAGGATATTAAAGCGATCAGAATAGGCCATAATCAGCATGGGATGAACTTAATTAGACGCAAGTTCAGGTATGAAAACTATTTCCAGGTAATTAGTGAAGTACTCATGGATGCATCAATATAGACTTAGCTATGACATGTGTATATACATGTACATAGCATCCTATGTTAGAGCTCAGCCTATGTCACTAGCATGACTATACAGCATAGACATACAAAACTATACCACATGCAGAATGATAAAACTACAGGTTTTTAAGAATTTCTGGTTTTCTACTCATTTTCATAACACTAATTTATTCTAAGGAAATAAATCCGGAACAAAATCTATAATATTCTACGGCTTCAATCCCATGCTGTTAAATAAGGTTTTAGTTACTTTTGTAATCAAATAATTTTAACAGAAATAAAATGTCTAGAATAGCTACACCATAAGCAGGCTAGATAAGTCAAATGTGCATCGCCTCAGCATCTATTTGAGCTGGCTATAGCTAGTTCCCTTACTGTGGTATATCAAACTCATTAGACTTTCTGGGACGTCCACGCGTCAAATGTCGCCGTCTTATGAATTCTACATCATCGACCATCCAAAAGGACCCAAAGTCATCTTCATACCTTACGAAACATTTATGCAGCGATAGATTGGTGCGAATAGCATTCTGTGAAGACCCACCACATAGGAGGGAGGAGAAAGAAGAAAGAAGAAATCTCAACAAAACACCATCACAACACAGCAACGTTTAGAGTACTTTGCAGAATATGACTTTGAGCTGTTAATTTTCCAGTTCAAGATTCAAAGGGCCAAAAGACTGGTGGTTCATTAAGACATGTGATCAAGTGACCACCTGTCTTTAATGACCACTTCTTCAGGCTCTCCATGCTGGTCATTTCACACAAGCTGGACCGCAGTTTATCCAGTAAGTTAGTTTCATAGTTGGGTTTTTACGCACAATTAACCATTTAACAATCAAGCAGGCCAAAAATGACTTCTGCAGCGGTCTTTAGAAATGACATTTTGCAGACCAAGAGAACAATATTTTTGAAAATTTAGCACTGCAATCACTGGCTCGATCATGGAGCCAGTCACTAGTGATAAATTAAAAAAAATAATTTTATCTTGGTCTGTAAAAGGTAATTTTTCTATGAGAAAATTGAAATTTTCTTGAAGAGATTTGATGGTTAAAGTGTTAACTGCTTGAATTTTCATGGTGATAAGAAAACCATGGAAAATTAACAGCCTCTGAAATTAAAAAGATTAATTTAGTTGTGGAGTGCTAAAAGTGCTTTACCGACGTAAAACATCACATCAGAGCTGTCCGTTCAATTTAAACCTTTAATCCTCAAATTTGATCAAGATTTCAATTTTTTTCATTAAAAATCTCCATTTGCAGCTCACGAAATTATTTTTTTAAATTTATCATTAGAATGACTGGCTCTGCTATTGAGCTAGTATTCCATTTTGAAAAATAGTCTTCTCTTAGCCTACAAATGTATATTTCTCAAGAGCGCTGCAGAAGCAATTTTTCGCCAGCTTAAGTGTCAAAACGTTTAATTGTAAAAGCAGCCACTTTCAAAAGCAGAGAAGCCAGTAAAATATAAGAAAATATGACAGAAAAGTGGAATAAATTCCAGTAAAGGTAGATGAAGAAGTTAATGTACAGCACCAATATAAGCACATTACAACTGTACACATCTGACAAGCAGTGAAGAGATGTCATACAGGAAAGCACATTTCACACTCCAAGCAAGGAGAATATTGACTCAAGAAAGCAGCGTCTAAAGTGAGTATTGAACTATCCAGCAGTATAGAAACATTCCGGCACCGAGTGTGTTATTAACGCAGACCTACCCGCTGCTACCGTTGCCAGAACTCATTTTTTGTGGCCGTCTTCTGTAATATTCGAGCTCGTCCACCGTCCAGACTGCCCCTTTAACATTCTCAACGCGCATAAAACATTTGTGCAGACTAAGGTTGTGCCGCACGGCGTTCTACATGAGAATGGCAACAAAAGTAAAGTAAAATAGTGTTAGTCGAATAATACCAAAAAAGCTTAGCTATGCTTAATTGTCTGCCTGCTGAATGTCTACAGACTACATTTCCCATGGGGTTTAACTTTGAATCTGCTGAATATTTTGAAAATAATTTGACTGAAAGTTGTTGGTGGCTAAGTTATTGCCCATTGGAATTATTGTCTCGTGGCTTGCATCAGTCAGTCAGTTTAATACTATGGCTGGAATTCAATAAGGAGGTTTAAGCCCAGTTAGCATAAACCTGGTGACAAATCACAAAGTAATTACAAGGTTAGTTATATAAATATGGCGATAGGCTCCAATTTTCATCGGTTGAGGGCTAGGTCACGCCCCCAGCAAGGGGATTGGCCTAAATGCCAAGATATGGGCATTCCTCCTAAGTGGGTGGGGCATCATAGAGCATGTCCCCCTTCTGAAATGTGCCCATATTTCGGTATTTGGTATGTGGTCTGGGTATTAACCAATAAAATTTGGGGGTTATCGCCCTATCTATAACACTATCCTTGCAGTTACTTTGTGATTTGTTACCAGGTTTAAGCTAAACCGGGTTTAAACCTCCTTATTGAATTCCGGCCTGTATTTTTTATGGGATGTGAGCTATGTACCTCATGCAGTGTTCTCCAATTCCACAGCTTGTAGAAATTTAGAAAATTTCCACGATGTCATTTCAGAAAGGAGTCAGTCATTTCCATTAAGACCAATTATTTTCCAAATTCTACACTAATAAATATGAAAGAAAACTTCTGTCAAATACTGTGTACTGCCCTTCAGGGACACTATTCAGCAGACTCTTCCAGTCACATACACGAGTGTATAATTTAACGTTGCTTGAAGATGATTGCAGTTTTAGGCAGCAAACAAGCTGTCTTCATAATAGGTCACTCTCATTTTCAGCTGCCATGAACCCCGCCATTGTGGGCATTCAAAATGTGAATGGAAAAGTCTATTAACCCTTTACTGGTCAAGACAGCCAAACCACACCTCTACAGTGGCCTTGAAGAGTGACCATTTACATGCCACCAGAAGATTCTTTTGAAGATTTACCACTACAATGACTGACTTGATAAACGGTCAATTTTCAAAGATAGTTTTCTCTTGGCCTGTAAGTAGGCATTCAATAAGCAAAAATTTGTATTATCTTGAAAAGTCCTGACCATTAAAGGGTTAATAAACAGTAAATTGGGTCATTAAAGACGAGCTCTTAACCTTCTAACCCATAAATGCGCATTTACAGACCAAGAGACTATTTTTGATAATTTACCACTGGAATGACTGCCTCGGTTATCGAGCCAGTCATACTGCAGAAGCCGTTTTTGGCTGATATAAGTGTTAAATGGTTAAATGTATATAAGCATGTAAATATTTCATTAATTAATTAAAATAAATGTCGTCAAATCAAATTCCTTTCTGACTTCCTTTCATATAGCCAGTGTTTGAATGTTTAGCGTACACAAATACACATTTTTATAGCCCTTCAAAATAGGAGATTTCAGTACTAGAGAAAGGCATCATGAAATGCTCTACTATGGTAACCTATGCTAACCCAATTGGAAATCTACACAACTCACAATAGTTAACTCTTTCACCAACAAATTCATGAAAAAGTAAATGCTGTACGATATAAAACTTATTCTGTTGATTATTTTGAAATTAATTTGCTTGGAAGCTATTGCTGATTACGGAAGAATACGGTTTCCAGTCAAGTTAATTTAAAAATATTCAACAGTTTTCTTGTGCGGTTGCCTTGAAAATGAGTTATAAGGAATAATGAAATGTCACTTTGAGATCGAATTAGAACAGCTCTCCAAGTGTGATACCAGCGATCGAAAAGAAGAAGAAGAAGAAGTTATAAGGAATTCGTCAGTGAGAACGTTAACCAGCCAACCAGCTTTCATTTCACATGTACAAGAGCAGTGAGAACGTTAACCAACCAGCCACCTTTCATTTCACATGTAAAAGATCAGTGAGAACATTAACCAGCCAGCCAGCTTTCATTTCACACATACAAGATCAGTGAGGACGTTAACCAGCCAGCCAGCCAGCTTTCATTTCACACATACAAGATCCGTGAGAACATCAACCAGCCAGCCAGCTTTCATTTCACAGATACAAGATCAGTGAGAACGTTAACCAGCCAGCCAGCCAGCTTTCATTTCACACATACAAGATCAGTGAGAACGTTAACCAGCCAGCCAGCCAGCTTTCATTTCACACATACAAGATCTGTGAGAACATCAACCAGCCAGCCAGCTTTCATTTCACACATACAAGATCAGTGAGAACGTTAACCAGCCAGCCAGCCAGCTTTCATTTCACACATACAAGATCAGTGAGAACGTTAACCAGCCAGCCAGCCAGCTTTCATTTCACACATACAAAGATCAGTGAGAACGTTAACCAGCCAGCTTTCATTTCACACATACAAGATCCGTGAGAACATCAACCAGCCAGCCAGCTTTCATTTCACACATACAAGATCAGTGAGAACGTTAACCAGCCAGCTTTCATTTCACACATACAAGATCAGTGAGAACGTTAACCAGCCAGCCAGCCAGCTTTCATTTCACACACACAAGATCAGTGAGAACGTTAACCAGCCAGCCAGCCAGCTTTCATTTCACACATACAAGATCCGTGAGAACATCAACCAGTCAGCCAGCTTTCATTTCACACATACAAGATCAGTGAGAACATTAACCAGCCAGCCAGCTTTCATTTCACACATACAAGATCAGTGAGAACATTAACCAGCCAGCCAGCTTTCATTTCACGCATACAAGATCAGTGAGAACATTAACCAGCCAGCCAGCTTTCATTTCACGCATACAAGATCAGTGAGAACATTAACCAGCCAGCCAGCTTTCATTTCACGCATACAAGATCAGTAAACAAACTAACTATTTTCAAATCAAACTTGGCCGTAACCCTTTAACCCTTGAATCCGTTTTTAAAAATTTTAATTTTCTCATGGAAAATGTCCATTTGCAGACCAAGAGGCTATTTTTGAAAATTGACGACTGGAATGACTGGCTCGGTTATCGAGCCAGGTTATCGAGCCAGTCATTCCACTGGTAAATTGTCAAAAATAGCCTTCTCTTGGTTTGTAAATGGACATTTCTCATGACCACTGTAGAAGCCGTTTTAGGCTGATATGAGTGTTAAATGGTTAAAGAACCAGCATGTTTTGTCTCTGTCTGACCGGTGGAGTACAGCTCAGACATAACATAAAATGTTTTCAAAACAAAATAAAACAGAAAATAACTGGATTGGTAGACATTGCTGCCTGAGGAAGTGAAAATTGGATTGACATTGCTGCCCGAGGCAGTGAAAACTGGATTGGAAGACATTGCTGCCTGAGGCAGCAATGTCCTCCAATCCAGTTATGTTCAAAATAATTAACAGAACATTCCTTACTAACTAACATGTTTCTGTTCTTGTTTTTGAAACATGTTAATTTATTACGGAGCTGTATTTGTACAGTGCAGATATAGAGTGTGATATGTATTTTGTGCATCTTACCTTCCATGTTGCTTCATTTCTTCTGAAGTAGGAGAACGTCGTCTGGAACCATTGATAGATCTCATTCAGTGTCAGCTGTTTATGAGGGGACTCTATTATTGCCTGAAAAACACATAGCACACACATTAAGCTATAAGGCATTGATTTGGTTAGCCGAAATCGAATCACAAATTTTTAGGTCCAAATTCAGGCCATATCTAAGCTGGCTTTTATTTCAGTCTATTTCAGTTTTAATTTCCCCAATTTTTATACCGCTAACCATTTATACGCCTGTGTAGAGAGAAGCAAACAGGAGTGAAGGAGATTGCTGATATCTTCGCTGATAATCATGCAGAGAGACACGAACCAGAATCACTGGTTAAGAACACCTGTATACAAATCACTAAACCACAGTCATAAAATTGAAAGGCTCTAGCATAACCTGATCATATGTGGTTATTGAGCAATCATAAGCACTAAGCATTGTTACATCTCACCTCAGAACTGAGAACAGTATATTGTGAATGCTTTAACACTGTCTCAATTTCAAAGAAACAATACAGGAAAGCTGCTGAATATTTTGAAACTAATTTAACTGTAAGCTTTTATCACCATCGGAAGCAACAAGTTCCAGTCAAATTAGTTTCAAAATATTTAACAGCATAAAAAAAGCATCCGCTTTTGTTTCTACGAGGATTCGTAATACTTACCAGATGTACTATTATGATAATGTCTATTATCTAGTCAAGCTCAAAATAAACAATTAAAACTCCGCACTCTCCTGATCCTACCCATACTGTGTCCAGGAATACCATAGCCGCAGGTACCGAGTCAATTCCCAATCACAGTCAGATTCGTCTTATATTTGTCTTGACAAACAGCGAAAGCAGCTCAGCCTCACCTCAGCGGGCGGCTGAGGCAGGGCCATAGTACAACTGGTAAGTATTACGAATTCTCGTAGAAGCAAAAGCGGATGCTTTTTTTTGTTCTACTTCGAATAACAGCCAAGAAATACCAGTGGGAGGAGGTGAGGCTCGAACCAGCACTCATCTACCATCCAACAGGGAAGGTTGTGAAGAGACTAGAACCCTGGCATATGCTTGGGTTCTGCCATCTGACTCACAGAGTGCTAAACTTCCATGGTCTAGACTGCGCTCTCCCCCTCCCCCGTCTTTTGTCCGCACAAAATCCAGAGAACTGTCGAAAAGGGGATGCAGCACCCACCAGACCCGTGTCAGCCCCAAGTCTCAGCTAGGGCAGTCCAGTAGAGTACAAAGAAGCTACTACACCTTCTAATTTTGAAAAAATATCAGTATATCGATTAAGTTTTCAAATTGGAATGAGTCTAATGTCTGTTTGAGAGGATAAGTATACTCTTACACCAGACTATTTACCTAAGCAGTCTGGTATTTGGACTGTAAGTAAATTATTTATAGCTTGGTCTTTTAGTTCATCACAGGAGCTCGGCCCAATCCATGGTCATTCTCTGGTCATGTGTATGGCCATTGTTCAGTGCAAGTGGAAGAACTTGTCTTCTTCTTCTTCTTTTCGTTCGCTGATCATACCGCCAGTCCTGTAAGTGACTATCGACATGATCATATGCGTGAAGAACTTGTGATGTGTGCGAAATAGTGGTTGGATGTGGCTTAGTTCAGATTCGATAAATTGGCGACGGCTACCGGATTAAGTGCGCTGGAGATGTCGCGAAGGTAGAAATCAGTAAATGACGACTCGGCATGCCATTGTGCTACAGACATCACCTCCTCTAATGTGACACCCTTATAAAGGGCCGATGCTTCTGCTAGTGCTCGGACCCGATGGGCATTCGCACGATCAATCTGCTTTCCTGTAGCGATTTTGTGCGACATCTGAATAGCATCGACTATCCAACGAGAAATAGTATCTTTCGAGGCACGCAAATGAGTAGCTTTGAGACATAACCACAGAGATTTTGGGTCATCTCTCTACTCCTCAGTACGTTTTTTATACATTTTCAGACATCCGAGAGGACACCAAGCAGAAGAGTTTGGGTCATGTCTAATTAAACTTGGCAAATTGATCGGCTGTCCTGGATATTTAAGTGACTGATTCTTTGCCAGGAAACAAAGACGTGGAAGTAGTCTTAAACCTTCACCCGTGATGACAAAACAGTCTTGTTCGGCAGACAGCGCATGAATTTCGCTTCCCCTTCTCGCCGACAGTTTAATATCTATAGATCTAATCGGTTCAAAGGGAGCATGCCCTAAAACCTGTAGAACAAGAGATAGATTCCATGCTCGGATAGGAATTGGCTGTCTAGGTCGCAGATTGCTCATTCCTTTAATAACTTCATTTAAAGTGTCATTTTCCACTCCTTGAATGGCCAGACTGGGAATGACTGAAGCTAATGCAGACTTATATGCTGCTAGGGTTGAAGGTACAAGTTAGCCATAAAATCTGCCACGTGTTGAACAGATGCAGAAAAGGGATCGATATCTCTTTGCTTACACCACTCTGCAAATTTGTTGATTCTATAATTATATGTTTTAGTGGTTGACCCTCTTCTGGCTGAAGCAACAAACTTCGCTGCTTGCTCAGAAAAGCCACCCTTAATTGCACGCTGCTTGATAACATCCATGCAGTCAATTTGAACATTTCTGGTCTGTTGTGGAAATAGACACCTGTTCTGAGAGATTAGACCTCTTCTGTCTGGAAGAGGGATTGGATCCGTAAACCATGATCGGCCTGGCCAATAACGGGGTGATCAGTAGTACTTGGCACATACCCTCTCTTATCTTTGCCAGAACTTTTGGGATGAGAATCGTTGGAGAATACGCATATGCGTCCCTTCCAACTTATTGCCAGTGCATCTACTGCTAGAGCTAGCGGGTCCGGGATCGGTGACACGTATGTGACCATCTTTGCATTTTGTTTCATTCCAAACAGGTCCACATTTGGCTTGCCCAAATGTTTGAATAGAACCTCCGCTACCGATTGGTTGAGCTGCCATTCTGTCAGACAACAAACCGTCCTTCGACTGAGAGCATCTGCTAAGATGTTCAGTCTTCCTGGAATGTGTGCTGCCAGAAGAATAACATTCCTCTCTTGGCACCACAGCAGAAGGTTCCAAATCATCATACACAACTCTGGTGATCTCGTCCCACCTTGGCGGTTTAAATAAGACACCACTGTTGAGTTGTCTGTCCTTACTAGGACAATCTTGTCTCGGATTAAACTCTCGAATTTTCGACGTGCTAATGTCACTGCTAATAATTCGAGAACATTGATATGTTTCTGCGCATTGGTCCGATCCCATTCCCCTGACTGATCGTCCAATACCGCTCCCCCAACCCGTTGTCGATGCATCTGTGAAGATGGACATCTGTGGTTGAGGAGGTTGTGGAGGAACACCTCGCAGGAGATTCTGTTCTGATAACCACCACTGAAGGTGGAATATCAATGGTTCTTTTACTGGAATCTTCAGAGATAACGGATCCGTTCTCTGAGACCAGAATGACATTAGATACATCTGAATCGGCTTGCGCCTGAGTGCCGCATAAGGAACCACATTCTCCAGAGACACTAGTAAACCCAATATCCTGAGAAATTGGTGCGCCATCAGAAAGGCTCCTAGAGAAACTGACTCCAGTACTGCAATTAAACTCTTGACTCTGCTCTCCGCCGGAAAATTTACACCGTCCCTGAGGTTGAAAAATATTCCCAGATAAACAAACTCCTGGGATGGAGTCAGTTCTGATTTCTCTAGATTCACAATCCATGCTAGATCCTTTAGTAAGGCTAGGACTACCTGAAGATTGTTGCGCAGAGTGACTGGATTCCCCGCCTTCAGCAGCCAGTCATCTATGTAAGTATGAACAGCTATGTTTCTCCTGCGAAGATAAGAAGTCATGGCGAGAACCACTTTGGTGAAGACCCTCGGTGCTGTGGTCAGGCCGAATGGAAACGCATTGAATTCCCAAACATTGTCTTGGAATGCAAAGCGAAGGTATTTCTGAAAAGGAATTGACATTGGAATATGAAAATATGCATCCTTCAGATCTATCGACACTGCCAACATGCCTTTTCTCAGCCCTGTCATCACCGCTGCTACAGTCTCCATCTGAAATTTTGGAGAAGGAATAAATTTGTTCAACGGTTTGAGATTGAGAATTGGTCTCCAACCTCCGGTACATTTCGGAACGAGGAACATCATCGAATAGAAGCCTAGGGAGGACTGATTGCGGACTAGATGAATCACGTTCTTCCGCTGAAGAGCTTCGATTTCTGAGCAAATGGCATCTAGACGATCGGATTCCCTTGAAACGGGAGTCCACAGTGGAGTCGATGTTAACGGAACTAACGATTGAGGGATGAGCCAGTCCGGTTCGTAGCCGTTTCTTAACCACTGACAGACTAAACAATCTCGCACGACCTGTTCCCATTGGCTTGAGAACAGTTGACGTCTGCCTCCGATGGTAGGAATCTGCACACAGCTGGCGGTCGATATTGCACAATAAGACGCTAAATCGCTTGGGTGAAGATTCTCGACTCCCTTCGTTCTTGACGTCACCGGAACTGATTCCGCCGGAAACCCGTCAGGACCGGCCTCCACGGCCGGCCCGCGGCTTCTTGGAATGACGGCCCGGAACCGCCGCCACGGTTATCCTTATGATAACCGCCGCGACCCGAACCGCCACCCTTCCTGTCCTCCTCATACGGCCTCTTATTAGAGGACTTGTATGAGGATGAACGGCCAGGTCCCAGCGATCCGGATGCCCGATGGACATCATGGCCAGAAGGACGAAAGGGCGATCTCTGGCGCTGCCTCTGCTGCTCATGCCGATGCTGTTTGTAGGACTGCTGCGGCTGTGTCCTCTTAGTCGACTTCCACGACTTGAACACGACTACTTCCTGCCCAGCGACCATTGACGCGACCTTGGATAAGGCTTGCTGTGCCGAGCCGCCGAACAAGGCTGGACCAACGAAAGGCGCAGAAGATAACGTAGCCCTCATCTCAGGTCCTGGTTCTACACAATCGAGAACCATTCTCCTTTGCTCCGCCAATGATCTGGTGATCACCCTGGCCAGGCAATCCTGGGACAAGCGCATGGTGTCCCGAACAACTCCGGGAGCAGCCTCTGGCACTTGTCCACCTTCCGCCACGCAGGCCAGCATACCCTGCAGGACGGTACATCCGTGCGAGAGCGCAGCCATGGCTGCCCTCGCCGCATCTTCAATGAGCATTAGCTCATTAAATGGATCTTTATTGGCTTGAGAAACTAAGGGACGAGAACGCCCCTTCGATTTGCCAGCCAATGGCCTATTCAGCGCCTCTCGCTCCCCGACGGAAAGCCGTGGAACCCGGGCACACTGATGATAGGCCAGCTCCGGAAAACGGACCCTACTCCTTATCCCCTTCGGGGCTTTGGGCAATGTATACTCTGGCTGAACCAGACGATATGCCGAAACCTCCAACATGTCGGAAGTCTGCGTGTCCAAAGGGACCGTCGGCATGGCCGAAGAGCCACTTGACAGAGCGCTAGCCGCTCGCTCTGACATCTGTTCCATCGCCGGATCGCGCTGAGATCCTTGATCCGATGTCAACCCGAGACATCCAGCCAAGGACCTGCACCGATTCAGCTTCTGTGCAGAAAGTGGACTCGTCCATCAATGGACTACCATTCTCATCTTCCTTCTCACCCTTGGATGAGTAGGTCACCGACGATCCATGCTGAGAGCTATGGCCCGCACTTCTTCCAACATGAAGGGCGTCCAGAGCCCGACTACTAGCGGCACCAGTGTCCAACGAATCGCCGGACACAGATTCACCACAGTCCATCGGCTCCAGCATGGGAGGCGGGACTACAGCTGCTTTCACCACGGTAAATGCCGGCAGTCCGAGAGGAGCCGCACCTAACGCCGCCGGGATGTCGCTAGGAACCGCAAAACACGGCTCCAAAGACAACGCTGATTGAGCGACATTTGGGTGGAAAATGCCCGACGGAATGTCGACATCACCACCCGCTTGGCAAACCTGTACAAATCCCGAGGAAGATCCCTGGGATGTACCTGGTCTAGCCGTCAACGAAATATCCGTCATGCCGGAATCTTCCATTAGGAGAAGATCTTCCTCCTCCGCCGTCGGCTCTTGAGCCAAGGTCAGAGAAGGGACAGGTGCTTGTCCCTCCGCAGAACTAGCCGGGCCACCGAAAGGTTGCCCGGCACCAGCCTGCATCGTCGGGATCGTGGATTGCAAGGACTCAAACATTGCCTTGAACTGGGCCGCCCATACGCCCAATGCTGAATCCATTCGCTCGCTCAGACAATGTTCCAGTCCTCTCACTGACGCCCGATCCATCTTGCCCGCCTTGTCCCTCGCGATTCTCTCCAAACATGCACGACGATCACGATCGAACTCTGCCACCAATTCCGATGACCACTTGGCGCACACATCACACGGACTTCCCACTTTGCACTTCGCGCAAGCCACTGATGACCCGAGTACTTGCGCTTCATGAACCTGATACATTTGTGGCACAGTGTTCTGGTTCTTGGCCTTCTGCGAACACAGAGAAGAATTAAAACGCTGCACATGACATACCATGACGAGCAATACGCACAATTGACGATTGTAAAGTACAATTACTTAGAAACATTAACTTTCTCTTAAATTAATGATAATCAAGGGCCGGAAATATTTGAAACTTTTTTGAGTGAAAATTAATAAACACAACTTGGAAGTTAACTAACATTAATACAGCCAAGAAATAAACGCCGATTGCTACAAACACCCTCGACAATGAAGCAAGAGCTAAAAATCGGCATAAACAGAGTGCATAGACACGCCACGCCAAAGCGAAACATTAATCAAGGGTGCTGCCATCTTGGCTAAGGGCGCATCCATCTTGGAAGGAACCGAGTCGCAAGAGAAATTAACAGAGTACCCGGATAAGATTAAAAAGTTAACGGGTACCGGGCAACTCCAACAATGGCTACCATTTAAAAATAAAAAGTGCCAATTTAAGGAAATTTCAAAAAGTCATTATGGCACGGATGTATAAATTCTAGATTGATACAACCTGCCCCTGTGATGATTTTCCTTTTTCTTCCATCCTTCCAGCAATGAATTAAACAGAAAACCGCTAACTCCGTTGAAAATTGCAAACTTAGATAGCTTCAAAAACACGACTAGCATGGAGAGCAAAATAAACGAATCTGACTGTGATTGGGAATTGACTCGGTACCTGCGGCTATGGTTTTCCCGGACACAGTATGGGCAGGACCAGGAGAGTGCGGAGTTTTAATTCTTTATTTTGAGCTAGACTAGATAATAGACATTATCATGATAGTACATCTGGTAAGTATTATTCGAAGTAGAATATTCCTTGCATCATAAAACATTTGTCTTTTCTGATCTGTGATGGTTAGAGGGTTAATAATACTGGTTACCATTTGTTCGCAGCACTAACGAGCTACAGGTGTATATCCTACCCATCATACTAACGAGTTATAGGTCTACCTGCCATAGTAATGTGTTATAGGTCTACCTGTCATAGTAACGCGCTATAGGTCTACCTATCATAGTAACGAGTTATAAGTCTACCTGTCATACTAATGAGTTATAGCTCTACCTGTCATACTAACGAGCTATAGGTCTACCTGCCATAGTAACGAGTTACAGGTCTACCTGTCATAGTAACGAGTTATAGGTCTACCTGTCATACTAATGAGTTATAGGTCTATCAGTCATAGTAACGACTTTTAGGTCTAACTGTTACACTAAAGAGTTATAGGTCTACCTGCCATAGTAACGCGTTACAGATCTACCTGTCATAGTAACGAGTTATAGGTCTACCTGTCATACTAACGAGTTATAGGTCTATCAGTCATAGTAACGACTTTTAGGTCTACCTGTTACACTAAAGAGTTATAGGTCTACCTGTCATACTAATGAGTTATAGGTATATCAGTCATAGTAACGACTTTTAGGTCTAACTGTTACACTAAAGAGTTATAGGTCTACCTGCCATAGTAACGCGTTACAGATCTACCTGTCATACTAACGAGTTATAGGTCTACCTGTCATACTAACGAGTTATAGGTCTACCGGTCATACTAATGAGTTATGTCTATCTGTTATACTAATTAGTTATATATGTACCTGTTCTACTAATGAGTTACAGGTATATATCCTACCTGTCATACTAACAAGTTATAGGTGTACCTCTCATACTAATGAGTTATATGTCTATCTGTTAAACTAACGAGTTATATGTCTACCTGTCATTCTAACGAGTTACAGGTCTACCCGTCATACTAATGAGTTACAGGTATATATATCCTACCTGTCATACTAACGAGTTACAGGTGTATATATATCCTAGCTGTCATACTAACGAGTTACAGGTATATATATCCTACCTGTCATACTAATGAGTTACAGGACTACCTTTCATACAAACAAGTTATATATCTACCTGTCATTCTAACGAGTTACAGGTATATATATCCTACCTGTCATACTAACGAGTTACAGGTATATATACCCTACCTGTCATACTAATGAGTTACAGGTATATATACCATACCTGTCATACTAACGAGTTACAGGTCTACCTGTCATACTAATGAGTTACAGGTCTATATCCTACCTGTCATACTAATGAGTTACAGGTATATATACCCCACCTGTCATACTAACGAGTTACATGTGTATATACCCTACCTGTCACACTAATGACATACAGGTCTACCTGTCACACTAACGAGTTACAGGTGTATATATATATCCTACCTGTCATACTAACGAGTTACAGGTACATATACCCTACCTGTCATACTAACGAGTTACAGGTATATATACCCTACCTGCCATACTAACAAGTTACAGGTATATATACCATACCTGTCATACTAACGAGTTACAGGTCTACCTGTCATACTAACGAATTACAGGTCTATATAACCTACCTGCCATACTAATGAGTTACAGGTATATATACCCTACCTGTCAAACTAACGAGTTACAGGTATATATACCCTACCTGTTATACTAACGAGTTACAGGTATATATAACCTACCTGTCATACTAACGAGTTACAGGTCTACCTGTCATACTAACAAGTTACAGGTGTATATACCCTACCTGTCATACTAACGAGTTACAGGTATATATATCCTACCTGTTCTACTAACGAGTTACAGGTCTACCTGTCACACTAATGAGTTACAGGCATATATATCCTACCTGTCATACTAACGAGTTACAGGTATATATACCATACCTGTCATACTAATGAATTACAGGTCTACCCGTTATATTAACGAGTTACAGGTATATATATCCTACCTGTCATACTAACGAGTTACAGGTATATATACCCTACCTGTCATACTAACGAGTTCCAGGTCTACCTGTCACACTAACGAGTTACAGGTATATATATATATATATATATATATATATATATATATACTACCTGTCATACTAACGAGTTACAGTTATATATACCCTACCTGTCATACTAATGAGTTACAGGTATATATACCCTACCTGTCATACTAACGAGTTACAGGTATATATACCATACCTGTCATACTAAAAAGTTACAGGTCTACCTGTCATACTAATGAGTTACAGGTATATATACCCTACCTGTTATACTAACGAGTTACAGGTATATATAGCCCACCTGTCATACTAATGAATTAAAGGTCTACCTGTCATACTAATGAGTTACAGGTATATATACCCTACCTGTTATACTAACGAGTTACAGGTATATATAGCCCACCTGTCATACTAATGAGTTACAGGTCTACCTGTCATACTAACAAGTTACAGGTGTATATACCTTACCTGTCATACTAACGAGTTACAGGAAAATATACACTACCTGTCATACTAACGAGTTACAGGTCTACCTGTCATACTAACGAGTTACAGGTATATATATATCCTACCTGCCATACTAACTAAGTTACAGGTATATATACCCTACCTGTCATACTAACGAGTTACAGGTCTACCTGTCACACTAACAAGTTACAGGTATGTATATATATATATATCCTACCTGTCATACTAACGAGTTACAGGTATATAAACGAAATCAAGGATTTCTTTTTTCACGAGAGAGTTGATACTTACCTCCCTAATACTTTTGATATTGCTAAATATTGGCTTTCACTCAATAAACACTCAGATTAAAACAGTTAGGTGCCCCTACTGGGCAGGGAGTCAGAGCGTAGTCTGGCGGATGCCAGCCCCACCACCGCGCATGCGCAGACTAGCACTTCCTCTGACTAATTTATTGGCTGATACACATGCAACTATAAAGAGCCTGAAGACCGAGCCTCTGTGGGGTGGAGAGGCCGGGTCCGTATCTAGGGAGGTAAGTATCAACTCTCTCGTGAAAAAAGAAATCCTTGATTTCGTTTATTTCACATCAAGAGTATACTTACCTCCCTAATACTTTTGATATTGCCAGAATTCGACAGTGAATTCGGCGGGAGGGAGGCGAGGTCAAAAGACCAGCTCATCCCTATACGCTTTTCTGCGTTTAAGGCACTTAAACTTCTGAAACTGTATGAAAAAACAGTCAGGATTTGACTAACCATCGGATAACACCCCCGATGTATGAGAGATGACCGAATGTCATATGCGCTCCCCCCCCTCCTTCCTGGGAGGAAGAGTCGAATGACCTCCATGTCCTATACGCTCTCTACGTACAAGTGCCATGTACTACAGGACAGAGACGAAAAAACTTCATTTTCGTATACTCTCAACAATGAACCACATAAATACACAAAACCATCATCATATTAATAACGGGTAACGTGACAAAACAATCAACAATGGATAACACATACACAAGACTGACCTTGTTGAAAATGGCTGCCGACATCCTCTTCCCATTGGTGAAGATCGATGCAGTCCCAAATTAGTGGTTGTTTCCATAAATTAATTGTGAAATATATAAGCAATGAGGAAACCCCATCAAAAATATATGCCTAGTTATTTTTTCAAAATCGACAAGGCGAGAGGATTAGAGGTGTCACGGAGATAATGGTCTGTAAAACTTGACTCACAGTGCCACTGAGCCACCGACATAATATCATCCACAGGGACCCCATTAAATAGGGCAGTGGATGTCACTACGCCGCAGACACTGTGAGCCTTGGCCACGTCAACCTGCTTCCTGGTGGCGGATTTATGGCAAAACTGAATGCATTCTACAATCCACCTGGAAATGGTGTCCTTAGAAGCCCTGCCATGGGGTTCAATATATGACAACCATAACGCCGACTGGTCGGTGCGCCACTCCGCCGTACGTTGTTTGTACCGGCGAAGCGCCCGGACGGGACACCATGCTTTAGAATTAGGATCATATCTAGTTAAAGCAGGCAAAACAATAGGTTGACCTGGATATTTCAACGACTGATTTTTAGCCAAGAAATTAATCCTAGGTAGCAGCTTAAGGCCTTCCCCTGAAACCACAAAACGGTCATCCTCGGCTGATAAGGCGTGAATTTCACTCCTACGCCTAGCCGAGGCCGCAGCAATTAAAAACACAGTTTTCAGTGTTAATAGTTTCATAGAAATGGAACTAAGTGGTTCAAACGGCTTATCACCTAGTACTTGAAGCACTAGCGATAAACTCCAAGACGGAATCACAGGTCAATTCCTTGGTCTTAGATTGCCCATGCCTTTAATTAATACATTTAATGTATTTACTTCATCACTTCCCCTCTTAGCCAAGCAAGGAATAACAGACATTAAAGCTGACTTATAACCAGCAATAGAGTTAGGCTTGAGGCTATAGGCATCATAGAGGTGACAGAGGAAATCAGCTACTACCTGAATAGATGAATCCATTGGATCAATACATCTTTTTGAGCACCATTCTGCAAATCTGTTGATTTTATAATTATATGCTCTGGAGGTTGACCCCCTCCTGGCTTTGGCCATAAACATGGCTGCTTGCTCAGAAAAGCCCTCCTTAATTCTAGATTCCTTGACAACATCCACGCAGTCAATCTGAACATTGACGGATTGTTGTGAAGAGCCTTGCCCTGGAAGATAATATCGTCCATCAGAGGCAGAGGAACCGGATTGCAGACCAGAAGGTCCAGCAGATCCGTATACCATGACCGGCTTGGCCAATCCGGGGCGATCAGAAGCACTTGGCATTCCTCTTGTCTGATTTTCTGAAGAATTTTTGGAATCAGGATTGCTGGAGGGAATGCGTATGCATACATTCTCCCCCAGCTGATAGCTAACGCATCTGTTGCGAAAGCGCTTGGATCCGGAATCGGAGAGACGTACGTCGTCATCTTCGCATTCTTCTTCGTTGCGAACAAATCGATGTTGGGTTTCCCCCAATGGTCGAACAGACGATCCGCCACACATTGATTTAGTTGCCATTCCGTGGGTAAAACACTCATCCTTCGGCTCAATGAGTCTGCTAGCAGATTTAACCTTCCCGGAATATGAACTGCTTTCAAGGTAATCTGGTGATCCAGACACCAACAAAGCAGTCTCCATGTCATCATACAGAGACTGGGCGACTTCGTTCCGCCCTGGCGGTTTATGTAAGTCACAACTGTTGAGTTGTCTGAACGAATAAGAACAATCTTGCCCTGAACTTTCTGTAAGAAATGTTCCAGGCCCAGGACTACTGCTCTTAGCTCCAGTAGATTTATATGTTCCTTTGACTGTTCCAGATTCCAAAGCCCTGATATCATGGACTCTTCCAGGCAAGCTCCCCAGCCCTCCATTGATGCATCTGTATACACAGTCACCTAAGGGTGGGGAGGGGTTAGCATAACCCCCACCAAGAGATTCTCTGTGTCCAACCACCATTGCAGGTGATGAATCAGAGGCGCCAACACTGACACATTCGAGTCCAGGGAACCTGTACTCTGGGTCCATTGTGTCATGAGAAATAACTGGATCGGCCGCCTGCGTAAGGCGGCCTGAGGAATGACTGGTTCCAATGAAACCATCAACCCCAGCATTCTCAAGTAAACCTGTGCCAGGACATGACGACTGTCGCACACTGACTGAATTAATGAGATGAGCTTCTGAACTCTCTCCTGAGTAGGATAAACATATCCTGTCTCTAGATCGAAGAACATCCCCAGGTAAACAAACTTCTGGGATGGAATCAGCTCTGATTTTGGGAAATTGATCATCCAGCCTAAGTCTGTGAGAGTTTTCAAAACAATCTCCAGACTGGCCGATAAACTTTCCCGGGTGTGTGCTTTCAACAGCCAGTCGTCTATGTACGTGTGGACTGCTATGCTTCTCCTGCGGAGGTATGCGGTGATCGCAAGAACCACACGGGTGAAAACCCGAGGAGCCGTGGATATTCCGAAGGGTAGCACCCTGAATTCCCACTGTCTGCCCTGGAATGCAAATCTCAGGAAGCGACGGAAACTCCTGTGTATGGGGATGTGGAAATAAGCGTCCTTCAAATCTATCGCCGCTGTCCACATTCCCCTCTCTAACCCCGCCAACACCGAGCGCACAGTCTCCATCTTGAAACTGGGCGTCTCTATGAACTTGTTCAATGGCTTGAGGTTGAGAATTGGTCTCCACCCTCCGGTGTTCTTTGTTACTAAGAACAGGGTTGAATAGAAGCCCGGACACCTCTGTGCCGGCTGAATAGCTCCTTTTTGTATGAGGGAATTTATTTCCTCCTCGATACACAACCTTTGATCTGGATCTCTCGGATTTGGAGTCCAGATCGGCACTAGAGACAGTCGCGATGGCGGGCCTGTCATCCAATCGGGATGATACCCGACTGAAAGCCATCGCAAGACTAAACGGTCCTGAGTTAACCGTTCCCACTCTTGCATGTGGTCGGCTAGCCGGCCTCCCACCGGTCCACCTAGGGATAGAGGTGGACATAAGGAGTGCAAGAGCGGCACTGTCTCCTTTGCCAGAAACACCGGCGCGGTTCTCACCGCGGTAACCGTCCCATCAGGAATGATTACCCCGCCCAGATCCTCGCGCGCCACGACCAGCACCGCGCGCACCTCGGTGCGCGGGCGGCTGCCTGGCTGACTGCGCCTGAGGAGCCTGCGCCCCTCGCTGCTGGCCGAATCGCACGCGGCCGAGGCCGGCGCTGCGATGGTGGTTGGCCTCTGACCTGGCCACTACCACCTCGAGCCTGCAGGGGACGATACGCAGGGGGTGCGGCGCGAACGTTGGCACGACGAAGCACCTCAAACTGCTCGCGCAGCGCCCTCTGGTTATTGACCAGAGTAACCGTCTCCTGGAGGTGCCTACATCCCTCACCTCCAAAGAGACCAGGACCTGTCATAGGCGTACGTAGTAGCCTATTGTAGAGGTCCTGGGACGGGCACAGATTATCCAAGGCAAAAGTGCGCCTTGCCCGGACACTCCTGGTCACCGCCCGCGTCATACAGTCCAGAGCCAGGTTGATACCATCCTGGATGGCTCGCTGGACTGTTACCGGACTTGGCTGGCGCGATGCGGATGCTGTTACTACCCCTTGTAACAGCTGGGAGACGTGGGACAGAGCGGCAATCGAAGCCCTCCCACTCTCCTCCGCATCACGCAACGCGGCATTTGCTGAACGCAACGCGTTCGAACACACGACTCCCGTGTCAGAACGGGAGCCTGGCCGCGCATCCTCACCCAAAGCCGCGTGGTCATCCACGCTCGGCTTCGGTACCACACCGTACCGCTGGTAGTCCAGGGGCACGATGCGGCAACGCCTGGCCACCTCGCGCGGGGCCTTAGCGAGACGTCCACTCGACTTAATGGACGTCTCCGCCGCCTCGAACATGTCAACGACATGCTCTGCCAGCGGCAGAGAAGGCATAGCGTTAGCAGTAGGCTTACCAGCTAACCACGGCCTGTGATCACGCTGGCTAGCCGACTGCTCCACGGGCAGATCTGGTCTAACACTCACCAACCACTGGCAAGCGTCAGACCAATCCTCCTCCGTGGCTAGCTGCGAGCGCTCTACAAGACGGGGGCCTTCGTCTTCCTCCTGAGCGCAAGCAACAGAGCTTGACGGCGGATACGCTGATATCCTTGGCAAGCCAGGGAGAGCATGCGGGCCTGACAATACCGGCATGCTAATCTCACTGGTTTGACCAGGAGCAGGCGCCGTGGTAGAGCGCGGGGCATATACCGCCCCACCACGGCCCCGGCCAGCACCAGCGACACTCTCGGCAAGCCGAGGTATGCGGTACCGCTGGCCTTCAGCGCCCAGGGCCACAGTCTGAACCGGGGATTCTACCCCTGGGAGAGTAGAACCGTGGAAAAAGGCGCCTGTATTCCCCGCGAGGGGTGCACAGACGTCATAATCCATGTCCACGTCTTCAGACGGCGACCCCAACAGGTAATCCTCATCCTCCTGGCCAGACAGATTAGACTCCGGGTCAGCAAAGAGAGCTAACCCGGACTGGCCAGGGAAGGTGCCATACGAGGTACTGGCACCCGCGGTGTGCGGATACCCCTGGACTGATAAGCAGCCCGCGGGTTCCAGCGACGACCGTCCACGGTCCCTATTGGGCGCGGCAATAAGCCTGCTGCCAGGGCCGTGGAACGCCCCCTCTAATGGGGCCACCTCTGAATCTTCAAACAACGGAAGCGTACTAAGGAACGTTGATTCAGAGGTGGGGATTACCTGCTCCGAAGCAGATGATGAGGCCAATAAAGGATTTGGTCCAGGAAGCATGCCACGAAGCAACTCTGGAACCAAATCCTTTATTGTCCTCCTCATCTCTCCCAACATCTCGGTCCGGAAGGCCTCCATGTCCACCCTTCTTACTTACAACCTCTTTTTTCAGCTTCTTCTTCTCCTCCTCCACCTTGTCCTTCGCCTGCAAGCACAAGAATTCGGACATTAGCTCGCCCCCCCAGTGCTTACATATCTCGCAATTAAGCAAGGGACCACAGGGGCTACACTGAAAACAGAGATGAGGGCCAAACTTGTCCCTCAAAAATCGTCCACAGGACGCACAACCAGGTCTCTGAAAAAGGCCAAAGGACGAGGAGTATGAGCAATCTAGTTAAGCTTAGAAACTCACCAACTCAAGAGAAGGAAAATGATCATAAAGATCATAATTTATCAGAAAACCAGCTTCGGACACTTTAATTGTTAATAAAGAGCAAGGCTGATTATGACGTCATTAATCCTATGACAGGAAAAAATCGATCCCCAACAAACATCCCAGTGCAAGGACGAATTGTATCTCTAACCAGAACATGTGCAGAATGGACATTTCGACTACACAAGCATCAGATATATACTGATAACAATGGCAAATAAAGTTAATTATCTCCCTTTCCTCTAAATAATTAACATCACCTCATATCAATAATTAGATACCTGACACCTTGTCTAGACAAACCATCCAACCTGATGAACTGGAGCACTCCACCACTGAACGCCTCTTAACTCTCTCCACCTCTAGGGGAAGGAATTGGATCAAGAGGGCAAAGTGAGAAGACCTTTATAATAGGCCTCCAACTCACTGGACATAGAATTTTTGGTTAAATAACCTAACAGTATTAGTAGGAAATGGAACCATGGTGGAGAGACACAAACCCTCTGCTGATGTCATGTCCATTATATTTCTTCACACAGACCTGTGGACATAAACACAAAGAGAGATTAGTCTTATATAGCACCTAGTTGAAATAAACCAACTAATCAAGGCGCTTATCACGTTTAGCGCGAGTCCCGGAAACACATTACAACGGGACAAAACTCGCTAATTTTACTAGAAGTCACCTGATTTAAAGGTCCAAGGCCCTCCTGTGGCGAAGTCACTCTCTCTGCCATCTTTATCAGGGATAAACTTCTACCAAACCGTCTCAAAAAGCTTCGAAAAGAGTATAGAAAGTTTCTAACACAAAAGCATGTGTACACTCTCAGCCAATAAATTAGCAAAGAGGAAGTGCTAGTCTGCGCATGCGCGGTGGTGGGGCTGGCATCCGCCAGACTACGCTCTGACTCCCTGCCCAGTAGGGGCACCTAACTGTTTTAATCTGAGTGTTTATTGAGTGAAAGCCAATATTTAGCAATATCAAAAGTATTAGGGAGGTAAGTATACTCTTGATGTGAAATATACCATACCTGTCATACTAACGAGTTACAGGTCTACCTGTCATACTAACGAGTTACAGGTATATATATCCTACCTGTCATACTAACGAGTTACAGGTATATATACCCTACCTGTCATACTAACGAGTTACAGGTCTACCTGTCACACTTACAAGTTACAGGTATATATATATATATATATATATATATATATATATATATATATATATATATATATATATATATATATATATATATATATCCTACCTGTCATACTAACGAGTTACAGGTATATATACCATACCTGTCATACTAACGAGTTACAGGTCTACCTGTCATACTAACGAGTTACAGGTATATATATCCTACCTGTCATACTAACGACTTACAGGTATATATACCCTACCTGTCATACTAACGAGTTACAGGTCTACCTGTCATACTAACAAGTTACAGGTATATATACCCTACCTGTCATACTAACGAGTTCGAGTTACAGGTCTACCTGTCATACTAACGAGTTACAGGTATATATATCCTACCTGTCAAACTAATGAGTTACAAGTATATATATTCTACCTGTCATACTAATGAGTTACAGGTATATATACCCTACCTGTCATACTAATGAGTTACAGGTATATATACCCTACCTTTCATACTAACGAGTTACAGGTATATATATATCCTACCTGTCGTATTAAAGAAGCATACGTAAAAGGTGGCCGGACATCAGTACTTTTGTAAAATTCACGATTTCGCTGAATTTCTGAAAAACAAAAAAATACTGTCAGACTCCCTACTTATTTTCACATGCAGACCGAGATATTCAGCTGGAAGCCTGTGACTTCTCGTCCCCCTATGGCTCAATAACCGAGCCAGTCATTCCAGTGGTAAATTTCCAAAATAATCTCTTAGCCTTAGAGTTAAAATCAAATTTATTCTATGCCATGATTAGAACGATGAACGCAAATGAGCTATTATTGAATGAAACAATTACACAAGTATGCATGTATGGAAAGGAACATCCGCTATACTATCTTGTAGGCTTGTGCGATTATTTCTGTGAGTGGTCGTGATCCATTATTAAAAAATAATCGCGATTACTTGATTAATCAGTTTGGATACAAATTACCAAGACATAACTACAAAAGAATATCAATGACGAAAATTGCAATGGTGTTTAGAAAAGTCCATTTGCATGGCAAGAGGACATGATTCACCGAGCAAAATGTTATTTTTCATGACGGATCGCATTAAAAAGTAATCGAAAGTTAGGTTGTGAAATATTTTATGCAATATAAAATATTCACGATTATTCGATTATTTAATTTTTAATCATATAAATTCACGATTTAAAGCATAATCACTATTTTTGATTTAATCACGTAATCGCGCAAGCCTGCTATCTTGTAATGAGACAAATAGTCTGTCTGAATGTATCTGGAGACAATGGCAGGTTCATGATTGCTGACAGGATGGCTAGGTCAATCATTATAATACATTTGAGATAGAGGTCAACCGTCATTAGCTATGGTCTAGGTCTATCCAGCAAAATTACAAGAGCCTGTTTTAGTTAGGCGATCTTGCCATTTCTGTCTGTCTGTCTGCTTCTTTTTGCTTGCTTGTTTATTTATTTGCCTGCATGTTTGTTGGCTGCCTCACTGCCTGTCTACCTGCCTGTTTGTTTGTTCACTTGTTTAGGTTTGTTTGTGCTTGCTTGTTTATAGATGTGTATTTGTTTTTTGTTTGTTAGACTGTCTGAGGAAGTTTCCATAACCTGGTACGCAATCATTAATCTTGATTACAAAAAATCTGAACCATAGAAAGGTATAAAAACGCTCTTCTTCCATCACAATAACTGCCACATAAATCACAATTTATCTCCCTTGTCAGTGTCAGTCACCATGGTTACACACAACACATACTAACCAGCTGATATGGGAAGATTGCACTTGTCTGATACCCGTCTTCTGATTGGTCCAGCACTGCTTGGTGTCTGTGGTGAATGTTGTGACTGTAACGATGATTGTGATTGGCCCTCGTGTAACGGTGACATGACAACAGGTGTGGTTGCTAAGGAGACAGATGAGGAAGAAGAGTGTGGCACTGTAGGAATAGGAGGTGATTGTGGTACAATTGAAGTAGTGGAGACGATTGGAACTGGCACCGGGACAGGCTGAAACAAACAAACAAATATAGTAAAAACTAACAATAATAAACAAAGTCTGGCAAACTACATTTTCCGTGGTGTTTAACGCTCGATATGCTTAATATTTTGAAAACAATTTCACTGAAAGTATTTGGTGGCTAAGCCCCATGCATCCCCACCTCCACCCCAACCACCACCTCAACATCAATGCAAATGTGAACAAATATTAACCCTCTGATGATCAAGAAAATAAAGTTAAATTGCTTAATGAATGTCCATTTACAAGCCACAAGAACAGCGGTTATTGAGCCAGTCATTTCATTGGTCAATTTTCAAAAATAGTCTTCGCCTGGCCTGTAAATGGCGATTTCCCAAGACAACTGCTGAGGCGAGTTTTGGCCCAGTTGTCTTGGGAAATCGCCATTTAAAGGATTACCTCACACGTTGGAGTGAATATCAATGTTGATTTTGAAATCGGTATTGCTGTCTGAGACATCAGAATCATGCTCTATGAAGCTGAATGATGGTCATTGATAATTCAGCATTACAAGAGTTAATTCTCATGATGTGCTAAGTACGAGTCCCTATACTCACAACTTGTTCGGCTTTTGCAGCCTCTTTCTGAACTTGACTCATATGAAGGTGTTGCATCATAGCCTGTAAGCGCTCCTTCTCTTTCGCTAACTGAAACACAATAACAGCGGACAAATCCACTTATACAGTAGAGCTCAGAAATAACATAGCATGTTTCCAAAAACAAAACAAAACATACTGTTGAATATATTTTAACTTAACTGGACTGGATGGCATTGCTTCTTAAATGGTGGCATCCATTAGCGCTCATATGATTAAATCCATTTTGTATTAAATTCAATAGGGCATGTCCATTAACATGTTTATAGCAGCTTTGGCATACATGACTATTTGATTCACTTCATGTAGCGATTAAGACCCAAAACGAGCTAATGGACATCACCCTTTAGGCCGCAATGGCTTCCAATCAAATTCCAAATATTCCACAGAGCATTTCATCATCATCATCATCTTCATAACACATATGCCTTGCTACAATTTCCATCACTTGTTTCAACAGCAAGTATGTGTCTGAACAGTCTGCTCCTCGGGCTCGCGTTTATAGATAGGTATGATTAACAGATACTCAAGTGCTGCATTTGAAATTGTTTTTGAAATATTATTTACAGCAAAACGTATTTATACTGATATATTTCTCATTAATCAGGACAATGTGTCCCAATTTATGTATACGGGAGTCACACAAATTTTGCATGTTTTTATTGCAATCAATGGAAGGGAGATAACTACTATCATATAAGAACCTATATGACCATGTTTTCCTCCCTTGCATTTTTTTTCCTTAAATTGATCATCAGGTTGATATCATACTGTCAGTCAGCCATAGCTGTTATTGACACATTTTCTCTCGCGTCAGCGAGACGTCATGGCCATGTGAATGTCCATGGAATGTGAATGTCCGCGAATGGCTATGTCCATGTGAATATGTCAGCCATAGCTGTGTTATTGATACATTTTCTCTCTCACTGACGTCCATGTGATTATATCAGCCATAGCCATTATTGACACATTTTCACTCTCACTGATGCCCATGTGATTATGTCAGCCATAGCCATTATTGACACATTTTCACTCTCACTGATGCCCATGTGATTATGTCAGCCATAGCTGTGTTATTGATACTTTCTCTCTCACTGATGTCCATGGGACTATGTCAGCCATAGCTGTTATTGACATATTTTCTCTCTCACTGAGTCTGTGTGATTATGTCAGCCATAGCTGTGTTATTGATACTTTCTCTCTCACTGATGTCCATGGGACTATGTCAGCCACAGCTGTTATTGACATATTTTCTCTCTCACTGACGTCTGTGTGATTATGTCAGCCATAGCTGTGTTATTGATACATTTTCTCTCACTGACATCCATGTGATTATGTCAGCCATAGCTGTTATTGACACATTTTCTCTCTCACTGATGTCCATGTGATTATGTCAGCCATAGCTGTGTTATTGATACATTTTCTCTCTTACCGACGTCCATGTGATTATGTCAGCCATAGCTGTGTTATTGATACATATTCTCTCTTACTGACATCCATGTGATTATGTCAGCCATAGCTGTGTTATTGATACATTTTCACGCTCACTGACATCCATGTGATTATGTCAGCCATAGCTGTGTTATTGATACATTTTCTCTCTCACTGACATCCATGTGATTATGTCAGCCACAGCTGTGTCATTGACACATTTTCTCTCTCACTGATGTCCATGTGATTATGTCAGCCATAGCTGTGTTATTGACACATTTTCTCTCTCACTGACATCCATGTGATTATGTCTGCCCTAGCTGTGTTACTGATACATTTTCTCTCTTACTGACATCCATGTGATTATGTCAGCCATAGCTGTTATTGACACATTTTCTCTCTCACTGATGTCCATGTGATTATGTCTGCCATAGCTGTTATTGAAACAGTTTCTCTGACAATGGCATCCATGTGATTATGTCAACCATAGCTGTGTTATAGACACATTTTCTCTCTCACTGACGTCCATGTGATTATGTCAGCCATCGCTGTCATTGACACATTATTCTCTCTCACACTGACGTCTATGTGATTATGTCAGCCATTGTTGTGTCACTGATACATTCTCTCTGACACTGATGTCCATGTGATTATGCCAGTCATTGTTGTGTCACTGACACATTCTGTCTCACACTGACATCCATGTGATTATGTCAGCAATTGTTGTGTCACTGACACATTCTCTCTGACACTGATGTCCATGTGATTATGTCAGCCATCACTGTGTCACTAACATATTCTCGCACACTGACGTCCATGTGAGTATGTCAGCCATTGCTGTGTCACTGACACATTCTCTCTGACACTGACGTCCATGTGATTATGTCCGCCTTCGCTGTCACTAACATATTCTCTCATCACACTGACATCCATTTGATTAGGTCAGCCATCGCTGTGTCACTGACATATTCTCTCACACTGATGTCCATGCGAGTATGTCAGCCATTGCTGTGTCACTGACACATTCTCTCTCACACTGACATCCATGTGAATATGTCAGCCATTGCTGTCACTGACATATTCTCTCTAACTGATGTCTATGTGTCAGCCATAGCTGTTTTATTGACACATTTTAACCTTTACAGAACAAAACAAAGTGCTTTTATTATGTAAGGAACAGTCTGGCGTATATTTTGAAACCAATTTGACTGGGAGTTGTTGCTGCATATGGCATCAACAGGGTTCAGTCAAATTTATTTCAAAATTTTCAACAGCTTTCCTGTATAGTTGTCTTGAAAATGAAACACTGGAATTTCAAAAAGAAATAAGAAATTTTACATACATTTTCAAATTATTTATTTTTTAATGATATACGTCAAAAGAGATGCTTGACCGAGCTGCAGTTCGCCAGGGACACTTCTTACATGACCCCACCTCCACGCCTTAAATCGACCAAAAAATATATAGATATGTTAGCATTAATCAATACTTCAGTGCACAACAAGAAATGGGTTCTTATAACAGACATATGTGCCACGCCTTTTTTAGTCATGATGAGGACAACGAACCCGCAATTGGCGAAAGCGCCTAGCATCATAACCAACAAATGTTACCACCGCCGCAGGACAAAATCATACTTTGTCGGTCAAGATTTCACAGGTGTGGATGTATGACACACAGTGGAATCATACTTTGTCGGTCAAGATTTCACAGGTGTGGATGTATGACACACAGTGGAATCATACTTTGTCGGTCAAGATTTCACAGGTGTGGATGTATGACACACAGTGGAATCATACTTTGTCGGTCAAGATTTCACAGGTGTGGATGTATGACACACAGTGGAATCATACTTTGTCGGTCAAGATTTCACAGGTGTGGATGTATGACACACAGTGGAATCATACTTTGTCGGTCAATATTCCACAGGTGTGGATGTATGACACACAGTGGAATCATACTTTGTCGGTCAAGATTTCACAGGTGTGGATGTATGACACACAGTGGAATCATACTTTATCGGTCAAGATTTCACAGGTGTGGATGTATGACACACAGTGGAATGGCCCTTTCCATGGTTAGCTATGCCCTGCCAATCTCTAGATAAGCTCCACCCATACCTCACTCGTGTTCAGATCGATCGATCTCTGAATACCCTGATTATCAATTTCCAGAAAACTATACAAGTAAGCTGTTGCAAAAAAGTGACCCAGTCAAATTAGGTTCAAAATATTCAACAGCATGTTTATTAAATAGTAGAGACATACAAGTCGTAGAACGTGTTGGACTATTAAGAGTTAAAGACTGGCCTAATAAAATCATTTATGACGTAATGATTATGACATCATCCTACACACCTCTTAGCTGAGTATGACGTCAGATCATCGATGGATACTCTGGAAAGGTTAATTGTGTTAGCCAGGTGCATCATCAAACAGTACCTCACCTGTGCTCATATCACAGAGACCACACACTTACAGAGATGATACTAGCTAATACTATAAGACATGATACTAGCTAACATTGTAATGCCTGCCATGAATACCTGTATAAACTATTTTAATCACCTTATACTTTTGAAGTTTAATTTGTATTTAACCCGATCACATGTAATACAGGTACATTTCTGTTGTTATAACAGCCGGCTTCAATACAAATAAAATATATATACATTTGTAGATCAATAACTCCGCAATAACGCTGCGTTCTTTGACCGTTTTATCCCCAGTTTATAACACGGTGTTAACTATTAACCTTTCTACTACGTGCCGGCGGAATTTCTGCAGATACCACTTTCCATGGGTTTTAATTCTTAGATATGCTGAATATTGCAAGAGATTTTGCCCATTGAAATTATTGTCTGATGGCTTACAGCAGTGAGATAGTTGACCCTTTAACACACAAATCAGCCAAAAATGACTTCTGCAGTGGTCTTAAGAAATGTCCATTTGCAGACCAAGAGAAGACTATTTTTGAAAATTTACCACTTTTGGTCTGCAAATGGAGATTTTCTATGAGAAAATTGAAATTTTCTTGAAATTTGTTAACCATTGAAATGCTAGTGTCTCCATTCCAGGACAACTATAAAGCAGCGTGGTTGAATAATGTGAAACTAATTAGACTGGAACCTGTTGATGCCTGTGTTAAATTAGTTTCAAAATATTCAACATACTATTCCTTAGACGACAAAGAATTAGTTGTTCTTGGTCTGTGAGAGTCAAATGGTTATTGGCCGGAGAACCTTGGCCCTCATCATTTTTGGTATACGAGGGTCAAATGGTTATGGCCAGACAAACCTGCTGCTCTGATGATATTTGATATGTGAGGCTCAAATAGTTATTGGCTGGAGAACCGCATCCCTCTTAGCATTTTCATTATGTGAGGGCTATATGGTTATTGGTTGGAGAACCCCGCCCCTCTTGTCAAATGCCTATGGCCGGAGAACCTCGCCATTCTTTTTCAAATCAGGCAATTTAAGTAAATTCTTATGGATAATACATACTAGTTTTCCAGCAGATGATTACTAGTACTACATGACATTTAAAGTTTTCTACCAGATGATTGATTACCTGTAGTACTACATGACACTTACAGTTTGCCACAAGATTGTATATATTATATACATGTGTACAAACATGTTTGGAATTTAGAAACTAAAATCTAATCTAATGTTGTGTAGGAGCTCCTGGAAAAAAATATCAGGAGACTAGCCAGCACCAGCTCATAGAAACAGTTGTTTAGAAAATAAGCCACATTTTTTACATTCAACGTAAGACTTTGATCCTTAGAGACTGGACATGCCAGAAGAGATAAAGTATTTAAGAAAATAGTTTTTAACTATGGCAGAACAGGTTCTAGTTAAAAAATTTTTTTTTTAATGTAACACCTTTCAGGCATAGGATTTCTGAAATTGAGAGACAAGCATTTGAAATGTTCATTGTGTAATAATGAAGGTTAATAATTCAGCAGTAAGAGGGTTAACCTGGTAACACTCATATCAGACAAAAGTGGCTTCTGCAACGCTCTTGAAAAATGTCCATTTGCAGACCAAGAGAAGAGTAATTTCGACAATTTACCACTGGAATGACTGGCTCGATAACCGAGCCAGTCATTTCAGCTGTAAATTAAAAAAAATACTCTTCTCTTGGTCTGCAAATGGAAATTTTCTATGAGAAAATTGAAATTTTCTTGAACAGATTATATGGTAAATGGGTTAATATATTGATTCTATTAGCACTGATCAATCCTCGCAGCCACACCCTGGTTAAAAATACTTTTTTCAGAAGAAAATTAAAAACCTATGATAAAAATACTGATGATCTTGTGATCGTGTTTTTATTTATGACATTTAACTATATATATATGTATATATAATCATATATAATCTATTTTTGTTTTTCCGTAAACACGTGTTATTACTTATTTTAGCGTTATTCATTAAATTTAGAAATCATTCCTATTTCAGCATTGCCAGATTGCTTTGAGGCGAGCCGATAATGGCACTACTGCGGGTATAAAGGAGAAACAACAACATAATTCCTAAAGATCTGTATCGACTGTTTCAGGCGAATATGAAACGATACAGATAATACAACCACATGAGATGAAAATCAGGTCAGTCCTGTTTATAATGATTAGTGTGTGTGCATCTAAACAGCAGCCTATAAACATAGGTGGTTACTTAAGATAGGTTAATTATCAGAGGAGTGGGCTTTAGTAGGCCACAAGTGAGTGGTTCATTAAGACAGACAAATGGTACAAACTTAAACAACCATATCTTCTGGACCAAAAAAACAGGTGGTGTTTAGAGACAGGTCTACCTGGATACAGGTGATCGTTAGCCAGGCACAGACCGGAAACAACGAAATTGTTTATGATGCAAGGAATATTTTGAGACTAATTAGAACTGGTCATTAAAGAGAGGTGTATGTGTCAGGTCAGTATACAGATAGTTACTATCCAGGCTTCTGGTCATTATAGAGATGTACCTGTCAGGTCAGTATACGGATAGTCACTATCCAGGCTTCTGGTTATTAGAGATGTACCTGTCAGGTCAGTATACAGATAGTTACTATCCAGGCTTCTGGACATTAAAGAGAGGTGTACCTGTCAGCCTAGGATACAGATAGTCACTATCCAGGCTTCTGGTCATTAAAGAGAGGTGTACCTGTCAGGCCAAGATACAGATAGCCACTACCTATGCACAGCTCTTAATGAAGCACCTATTTTTTGCCACAAATAACCTGTGTTAGTATTTAGAGGTTTACCTGTCTGCGGGTGGGCACGAGCCAGGCATACCGGGCTTAAGATGTAACAAACTTTCGGTACTTTTTGACCAGTGATATCTTGGTACAAATGACCGGTCATCGCCTGGTACAAATGACCAGGGATAGCCTGGTACAAATGACCAGTGATAGCCTGGTACAAATGACTGGTGATAGCCTGGTACAAATGACCAGTGACAGCCTGGTACAAATGACCAATCATAGATTGGTACAAATGACTGGTCATAGCTTGGTACAAATGACCAGTGACAGCCTGGTACAAATGACCGGTCATAGCCTGGTACAAATGACTAGTGATATCTTGGTACAAATGCCCGGTCATACCTGTCTGCGGGTGGGCACGAGCCAGGCATACCGGGCTTAAGATGTAACAAACTTTCGGTACTTTTTGACCAGTGATATCTTGGTACAAATGACCGGTTATCGCCTGGTACAAATGACCAGGGATAGCCTGGTACAAATGACCAGTGACAGCCTGGTACAAATGACCAGTCATAGCTTGTTACAAATGACCAGTGATAGCCTAGTACAAATGAACGGTTATAGCTTGGTACAAATGACCGGACATAGCCTGGTACAAATGACCAGTGACAGCCTGGTACAAATGACCGGTCAGATCTTTGTACAAATGACCAGTCATAGCCTGGTACAAATGACCGGTGATGGTAATTAGACATGTACCTATATTTCTGTGGTCGCTCTCTAAGCTTACCTGTGTGCATATATAAAGGCTACCGTCATCAATAAGTGATCAACAACGCTGGGTATCTATCTATCGCTTGTAGGTCAATATTATGATGGCATCAATGCATTAACACTTTAACACTCAAGCTGGTATAAAACGCCTTCTGAAGGCGTCTTGAGAAATGTCTATGGGCAGACGAAGAGAAAACTATTTCTGAAAATTAACCAATGAAATGACTGGCTCGATAACCAAGCCAGTCATTCCAATGATAAATTATCAAAAATAAACTTCTCTTGATCTGCAAATGGACATGTTCTATGAGAAGAAATTGAGATTTTCTTGAACAAATGTGAGTGTTAAATGGTTAATCTGTATATATAGTCGTTATTGAGCTATTGTCACGCAATCTCGTGCTCATCAAAGGCTCATGGTAATAGATATAAGCGAGGTTAATGGAAAGATGAATGAAAATATCTCCGTAACCTAGATTGATTCCTAAGCTGTGACGAAATTCCGATACTGTATTTTAATTGATCAGATAATAGCGAGCGATGATCATACGCGATTGTTTATTGGAAATTCTGTTTTGCAGACGTACATGGTACGTGGAGTGGCAGTATATAGATTTACTTTTACCTAACACTGTTGTCTACTTATATATACTTACACTTACTGTGCCATCAAGGGAAAATGAATATGGTGAATTTCAACTCAAGAGTTGTCAATCATTCAATGAAATAGTATGGCTGTCATTACTAACCCTTTAAGTCTCAATTTCAAAACAAATACACAGGAAAGCTGTTGGATATTTTGAAATTAACTTGACTCCCAGTCAAATTAGTTTGAGAATTATACACAGAATATTCCTTATATAACAAAGAATATGTGGTTTCTGGCCTCTGAAACCATCAGATTTATTCAAGAAAATTTCAACACTCTTATAGACAATGACCATTTGTACGACAGAAGACTATTTTTGAAAATTTACCATTGGAATGACAGCCTCGATTAACGAACGAGTCTTTCCAGTTGTAAATTTAAAAAAATACTCTTCTCTTGTTCTGCAAAAGGACTTTTCTCAGGACCACTGCAGAAGAAGTTTTTGATCGGCTTGAGTGTTAAAGGGTTAGACTATATAACTTGTTTATGCATACATATAGGCTAATCATAGATCATGTTAAACATTCAGTAACCTACATTCAAGCAGTTAAACCATCATGCACTCACAGAACAGGTGCTCTGGTAAACCATCAACCACTCACAGAACAGGTGATCTGTTAAACCATCACCAACTCACCGAACAGGTGGTCTGTTAAACCATCACCCACTCACCGAACAGGTGGTCTGTTAAACCATCACCCACTCACAGAAAAGGTGGTCTGTTAAACTATGTCACTCACAAAAAAGGTGGTCTGTTAAACCACCAACCACCCACATAAAAGGTGATCTGGTAAACCATCACCCACTCACAGAACAGGTGCACTCACAGAACAGGTGGTCTTGTAAACCATCACCCACTCACAGAACAGGTAGTCTGTTAAAAAATCATCCACTTACAGAACAGGTGGTCTGTTAAATCATCACCCACTCACAGAACAGGTGGTCTGTTAAACCTCCACCCACTCACAGAACAGGTGCTCTGGTAAACCATCACCCACTCACAGAACAGGTGCACTCACAAAACAGGTGGTCTTGTAAACCATCACCCACTCACAGAACAGGTGCACTCACAGAACAGGTGGTCTTGTAAACCATCACCCACTCACAGAACAGGTGCTCTGGTAAACCATTACCCACTCACAGAATAGGTAGTCTGTTAAACCTCCACCTACTCACAGAACAGGTAGTCTGTTAAACCATCACCCACTCACAGAAACGGTGGTCTGCTAAACCTCCACCCACTCACAGAACAGGTGGTCTGTTAAACAATCATCCACTTACAGAACAGGTAGTCTGTTAAACCTCCACCCACTCACAGAACAGGTGGTCTGTTAAACAATCATCCACTTACAGAACAGGTGGTCTGTTAAACAATCATCCACTTACAGAACAGGTGCTCTGTTAAACAATCATCCACTTACAGAACAGATGACATGTTAACCCACCAGCCACTGACAGAACAGCTGACTGTTAAACCACTGGCCAGTGAGAGCAGGGCTTCTCTTAAACCACCAGCCATTCACAGAACACACCAACAAGTGGTCAGTAAAGGCAATGGCTCTCTTAGTGAATACCCAGAGGCTCTCTTAGTATGGGTTTTGGTGCGTTAAGACAGGTGATTTTACTGCTGGCTTTAAATCACATTTTGGTACATAGAATACAATTGGTGGTCTATTGAGATAACTTTCAGGACTGAAGTTGGTTGTCGTGGAAACTAGAATCAGCAACACCGAGTCAGTAATCTAGAAGCCATTCATTAAATGTCAATACATCTAAAATGACAGGTACTCCAGGGAAGTCACAGCCTCCCGCCCTTATCGATGGTCTTGACTGTTGACGCTTAGACCCAAAAATCAAGATGGATCTTCGGGGATGTAATGGCAACCTCTCAGCCATTTGTTGAATATTCATATAGTAGAGACTAGAACTTCTCTGGAAATGCAGTTTTCTAATCGCGTCATTGTACTCATGGACATTGAAATCAAAATACATTCCTGGCCCAATTCACTTCTATCAAGGGACAACCTTTCTTTAACGATTGTCACTTAATGCCCAATAATCTGCTCATAATAGACAAGTTTGAACAGATGTCAAACATGAATACATGCAGCTAAGCGTTCACCTACCTGTATTTTGTGTTGTCATGACTAGAGAGAGACACATACCTGTATTTCTAGCTGACTAACGACTTGCATCTGTACACGGGCCTGGGCTGTGCTCCTGTCATCTAACTGATGCTCTGTATTCAAATGTCTGATCAACAGAAACAAGGGCAGACAATTATATATAACTTACAAGTGTAAATCAGTGAACAGAAACAAGGGGAGACAATTATATATACCTTACAAGTGTAACTCAGTGAACAGAAACAAGGGGAGACAATTATATACAACTTACAAGTGTAACTCAGTGACCAAAAACAAGGGGAGACAATCATATATATAACTAACAAGAGTAACTCAGTGATCAGAAACAAGGGGAGACAATTATATACAACTTACAAGTGTAACTCAGTGACCAAAAACAAGGGGAGACAATCATATATATAACTAACAAGAGTAACTCAGTGATCAGAAACAAGGGGAGACAATTATATATAACTTACAAGAGTAACTCAGTGATCAGAAACAAGGGAGACAATTATATAACATACAAGTTTAACTCCGTGATCAGAAACAAGTGGAAACAATTATATATAAGTTATAAGTGTAACTCAGTGATCAGAAACAAGGGAGACAATTATATAATTTACACAAACTTCTACTTTAACATCGTAATATGGGGGGCATGAATCAACACACATTATTGACAATTCTGATGATAGCTGGACATTTTGGTTATCTGTTGTAGACTGGTTCACGGTTTCATGCAGTCTAGAGACTTAGTCTTGCGCACTTAGGTTTTACTGAATTTAACCCTTCACCGATGCATTCCTAGTATCACTTTTCCACGGTAACCACACAGGAAGTGTTGAATATTCTGAAATTAATTTGACTGGAACCTGTTGCTGCTCTAGACAGCAACTGCTTCTAGTCAAATGAATTTAAAAATATTTAACAGAATAAGTTTTATATCGCGGCAGTCGGGACACCTCATCCCATAATGAAGATATGGGGATGAACTGTCTAAAGCATAATGTCTACGGTTCTAATACTTCGAAATCTTTCAAAGGACAACTCTAGGAGCATAAAGCTAGGATTCCATTAAGGCATATGCGTATACATATCCGTATCCGAAATTATTTTTTACTACAATTACAATGACATAGTATGATTCCATATGTCCATATGCGTATGCGAAACTTGTCCATATCCAAATCCAATCGCTACATGTAGTGATTTTATTCGGATACGGACAGCATTCAGATGTGGGATTCCTTGAAAATTACGTTTTCATTACGTCATTCATGGGCTTTCCCCAAATCGACACTATTATTCTGTACATGTGTTCCAATATATAATATAAATTCATAGTAAGCGCGCTGGAATGTGAAACTCACTGAAAGGCTGATAAACTATTTTAGAACATATTCATAGTAGTAGTAGTAGTAGTAGTAGTAGTAGTAGTAGTAGCAGTAGTAGTAGTAGTAGTAAGTAGTAGTAGTGGTGGTGGTAGTGGTGGTGCTGGTAGTAGTAGTAGTAGTAGTAGTAGTAGTAGTAGTAGTAGTAGTAGTAGTAGTAGTAGTAGTCAACTTGATTGAATAATCACAGCTTTCAGACAAGTTAATTCAAGCTTAACATTGACATGACAATATTCCATCGAATTATGAAGAATTAATTTACTTATTAACCCTTTAACTCTCAAATTTGTTCAAGAAAATTTTAATTTTCTCATAGAACATGTCCATTTGCAGACCAACAGAAGACTATTTTTTTTAATTTAGCACTGGAATGACTGGCTCGGTTGTCGAGCCAGTCATTCCAATGGTAAAACTTTCAAAAATACTCATCTCTTGGTCTGCAAATGGCCCTTTCTAAAGACCACTGCAGAAGCCATTTTTGGCTGATATGAGCGTTAAATGGTTAACATAATCTCCACGAGGAGACACACGACAATGATCCAGGTGGATAGTGCATAATGTAACACGAGCCATGATAATATTATATTTACTTAATAAATGTGTTGAAGTCATCGCATAGCTTGTCACAGCCGGACCATTTACAAACACCATGCCCATAAAGTGGATGGCCAAGAGGACAGTCAGGTGCCTCGGGCTTCATCGAGCCAGCTGCACCCATCATCAGACCACCTGCTTAAACAACACAGGAAAACAAAACATGACAAATATTTTCAAGTTTTTAACAAAGTTGTTTTACATACAGTACGTCACTGGGAAGATTTATTTTCAAAAATTTACCACCGGAATGGCTGGCTCAATTATTGAGCCTGAAATTCCAGTGGTCAAATTCCAAAAAATAGTCTTCTCTTTGCCTGCAAATGTTTGATTGCACAAGCCATTTTTTACCGTTAGAATGTTAATAACAACCCGGCATGATTGTGAATATCCAGAAACGCTAATGTAATCTGACGCAATGTTTCCCAAATAAATTTGTTTCAGGACTTTCAACACCATATTTCGGCCAATGTAAAGAATTTGTTTGGACGGTCGGGTTGAACGGGTTAGGTATATGGTCAATCATTATTAACCCTTTACTGTCCACAGATGTCAGACCTGCTCAGCTAGCTGAAACTTGAAGAAATCGGGAAAAGATATACACAATATAATAATAATACTTCAATATGCGCCTAAATGGACAAACTTAGTCAAGATAATCAAAACGATTAATTAATGAATGTCCATGTGATGGTCAAGAAAGATTATTTAAAAAAATTGTAATGGCTGACTCCAATCCATTCGTAAATTTTAAAAGAATTTCGTGGCATGTAAATGGATATTTGTCAAAATGACTGCAGGCCTCCAATGCTTGACCATTAGCCACCTTAGAACAAGTTTCTTTGTTAGAGTTAGAACTTTAGTTATTCTGTGGACGCTCAAAATGTTATACCTTCAGCATACAACATATCTACACAGTGAGAACCTGTATCTGACCCCAGTGCTCGTATGTGAGGATAAAATATATTTATTAAATTCAAAGAAGGAAAGGGTATGGATAATAAATGTCATAGGGGCTAGGCCTTTGTTATGACCTTGAATGTAATTCCTCGTCACGATCCACACTGCTGATTTTGTCAACGATACCATCAACGTCATCGTTATCAACAAGCACCACCACCACTATCACCTCCGCTCTAACCACCACCACCACTACCACCTCCACGCCAACCACCACTGCCTCAACGACTACAACATCATCCAGCACCACAACCATTACCGCTGCCACCTCCACCCAACCACCACAATCCCTACCACCACCACAACTACCACCACTGCCTCCATGACTACAACCACATCCACGACTACAACCACATCCACCACAATCTCAACAACCACCACCACCACAACCACCACCACCACAACCACCAGCACCACACACACACCCAGCACCACAACCAGCCTCCCCCCCCAACAGCACCATAACCGCCAACACCCCCCCCCCAGCAGCACCACAACCACCACCACCACCCCCCCAACAGAACCACAACCAGCAGCACCACAACCACTAGCAACAACCCCCCCCCCCAGCAGCACCACAATGATTATCGCCATCTATTCTCCTTGTTTTACATTGCTGGTCTAATTTTTGTTGCTATAAATAACATCAATCTTCATCATCATAACCACTCATCCAGCCCAAGACTAATGTAATTGTCATATCTATTTGTCTGGCTGTCCGCCCGCCCACCCACCATTTATCCATCCGTCTCTCGTGACAACTAAGGGTCTACTGAAGGAGTCTTCACCAAATTTGCCAGGGAGGTTGGTATTAGGTTACCAGAATGCCTTGATTCCTGGTAAATATCCCGGTAATCATGTTTATTTTCAATATATACATGTGATCACCTAAGTATAAACAAAATTCAATGTCCAGACTTAGCTTTCTGTCTGCTGAGTTTCTGCAGTCTACATTTTCTATGTGATTTGACTTTGGATATGGTGAATATTTAAATAATAATTTGACTGAAAGTTGCTGGTTGCTAAGCCACCACCAACTTTCAGACAAATTGTTTTCAAAATATTCAACAGGTCCAGAGTTATTGCCCATTGAAAGTATTTGTCTGGTGGCTTTCAGCGGACAGACAGTTGTAACAAATACTAAACGTTTATATTTTGGCCTCAATACGAAAAGCCTTTTAACCTAATTTCACCAGCTTTAATATTTTTGCCCCAATGACGTACATATGTTTACCTTTCTGTTTGCAATGCTTACAGTTTGTCTTACGGCCATCAAACAATTAATTCTTCCTTGTTTACCTGCGCTCAAGTTTATTTTTTTTGCTTGTTGATTTTGTATTTCATCAAGATATTTGTGTAAACATGGCAGGCTAGTGGTATAGGACGACAATCGCATAAATCATCCACCCCTACTCAGCCAAACAAACAATTTTCTCACAGACCCTCCTAGGCTTGGGTTAAACAAACAATAGAAGGAATTATTGTTCTGGGGGTCTTTTTTCTGACAGAGTACATGTGCATTGCGCAGAAATCCAGAACACAAGTACTTAATATAGATACATCATCACATAGGATACGTCACACTAGTGCATATATATACATGAAATACCATAGATGATCAAGTTTAATGCATGATTTGCTAACTGAAGCATGAATCTATTGTAAATGTAGCTACATCCTGTGTACGTACATACATAAGCACATGTCCTTGAAATTTGCTGACGCTAATGTTGTGTTTTGGAGTTGTTATTGTTCTGGGAATAGTGTATTTCGTTCTCATCATCATCGTCCTAGAATAGGCCTGTAATAACATGCTGTTTTGTATGGTTTTTTTAATCGGCATCATTCTAGTCCTTGAATATTTCTAATAACAGGTCAATGTCGCCAGCATCATCGCTGCCCTTTATAAATTGTCTCAACAATACGGATCTGAGCCTTATATATCCTTGACTATGGAAGAAACATCGTGTTGAATATTCTCAAAGCAATTTGACAGCAAGATTTTACCAAGGCTACAACATTATCCTAATACATGAACGACATCGCGCAGACAAAATTATTTTCAAAATATTCAACATTTTCCATGGGGTTTAACTCTAAACCGGCTGAGCCACCAACAATTTTCAGTCAATTTGTTTTCAAAATATTCAGCAGATCCAGCGTTATTGCTCATTGATATTAAAGACCAGTGGATTGCAACAGCCAGACAATTTAATTTGGATCCTGTTATTTCATGGTTGAATGGGTCATTTATCGATGTTTCATCTTCATCAACCTCAATATGATTTGCAAATAATAATTTTGTGGTTGTTGCTATTACAATTGCTGTTGTTTTGTTGTTGTTATCGCCGCCACACAAATTCATGTAATAACAGGCTATATTTGGTGTCATAAGCAATATAATTAGCACCATCTAATCATCCCCCAATATATTGGCACGAATTAGGGTCATTATTGATCGCTGTTGCTGATTCTGCGTAATATATCTAGCCAGTGTAGACGTTGTTGTTGTTGTTGTTGTTTTGAAGGCTGCTGCTGCTACTGCTATTTTTGCTTGTACTACTGCTGCTACTTGCTACTGCTCTGTGCACAGTTTTGTTATTGCTAAATCAGCATGATGGTCGATGTCCTGATTATGAACTTCATCTTCGTCGTCGTCATCCCTCACGCGGTAAACAAACCGTTCATCTTTACCAGTAGATTACAATCAATATTATACACTCCGGAGTATTTCCGTTTTATCCTGGATACCACCTGCCAGCCACAGCGGCACTCAGGCTTTCCTAAAATCTCCAGACAGTAATTCGCTAAACATAACCTCGCTTCAGAGCAACTAAATCTGAAATCTGACAAATAATCTGGAATCAATTCGATTAAAGGTTGTTGTTGTTGTTGTTGTTGTTGTTGTTGCCGCTACCACAGATTACAGGGTTTCAGTAAACTGTTAAATGATTTCCTAAAAGTTATCTGAAATCAACTTTAGTCAACGGAAATATTCAATCAAATGCCCGCATAGGATATTTTAAGACAAATAGTTAAGTAGCAGTCTTTTTTTTATGATTTTCCTTCACATTTTCAAAATCCAAGATGTCAGGACAAAAAATATACCAATCAACTAGAAACCTAGCAGCAATTTTTCGACTTTAACACATTAACCGTCAAATTTGTTAAACAAAAATTTTAATTTTCTCTTAGGTAATGTCCAATTGCAGGGTAAGTGAAAAATATTTTTGAAAATTTATCAGTGGAATGACTCGCTCGCTTATTGAGGCAGCCATTCCATTGAAAGTTTTTCAAAAATAGTCTTCTGTTGCTCTGCAAATGCACATTTCTCAAGACAACACCAGAAGACATTTCTGGCCGACTTGACGGTTAAATGGTAGATTGGGCTATTTTTTAAGGAAAAAAATCTTGAAAAATTTCTGAAATATTTCACAAATTCCAATGATGCCACGAGAAAAATTCCCCCATTAAATTTTTGTATACATTTTCGGAAGCTTAACGCTGTAGGGTCCTTATATTCAACTTTTAATAAAATCAGGCACAGTCAATAACGTTTTAAACCCAAAGTTGCTGGATGACCAATGGACAGCAAACAGATGACAGGGGTCAGTGTCCATGCGATTAAAGCTCACATGGACTATTGGGTGAGCCAGCAATGATGCTGCAGTTAAAGCTCACATGGACTATTGGGTGAGCCAGCAACATGATGCTGCAGTTAAAGCTCAGATGGACTATTGGGTGAGCCAGCAATGATGCTGCAGTTAAAGCTCACATGGACTAGTGGGTGAGCCAGCAACATGATGCTGCAGTTAAAGCTCACATGGACTATTGTGTGAGCCAGCAATGATGCTGCAGTTAAAGCTCACATGGACTATTGGGTGAGCCAGCAATGATGCTGCAGTTAAAGCTCACATGGACTATTGGGTGAGCGAGCAACATGATGCTGCAGTTAAAGCTCACATGGACTATTGGGTGAGCCAGCAATGATGCTGCAGTTAAAGCTCACATGGACTATTGGGTGAGCCAGCAATATGATGCTGCTGTTAACGCTCACATGGACTATTGGGTGAGCCAGCAATGATGCTGCAGTTAAAGCTCACATGGACTATTGGGTGAGCCAGCAACATGATGCTGCAGTTAAAGCTCACATGGACTATTGTGTGAGCCAGCAATGATGCTGCAGTTAAAGCTCACATGGACTATTGGGTGAGCCAGCAACATGATGCTGCAGTTAAAGCTCACATGGACTATTGGGTGAGCCAGCAATGATGCTGCAGTTAAAGCTCACATGGACTAGTGGGTGAGCCAGCAACATGATGCTGCAGTTAAAGCTCACATGGACTATTGTGTGAGCCAGCAATGATGCTGCAGTTAAAGCTCACATGGACTATTGGGTGAGCCAGCAATGATGCTGCAGTTAAAGCTCACATGGACTATTGGGTGAGCCAGCAACATGATGCTGCAGTTAAAGCTCACATGGACTATTGGGTGAGCCAGCAATGATGCTGCAGTTAAAGCTCACATGGACTATTGGGTGAGCCAGCAATATGATGCTGCTGTTAACGCTCACATGGACTATTGGGTGAGCCAGCAATGATGCTGCAGTTAAAGCTCACATGGACTAGTGGGTGAGCCAGCAAGATGATGCTGCAGTTAAAGCTCACATGGACTATTGGGTGAGCCAGCAACATGATGCTGCAGTTAAAGCTCATATGGACTATTGGGTGAGCCAGCAATGATGCTGCAGTTAAAGCTCACATGGACTAGTGGGTGAGCCAGCAACATGATGTTGCAGTTAAAGCTCACATGGACTATTGGGTGAGCCAGCAATGATGCTGCAGTTAAAGCTCACATGGACTATTGGGTGAGCCAGCAATATGATGCTGCTGTTAACGCTCACATGGACTATTGGGTGAGCCAGCAACATGATGCTGCAGTTAAAGCTCACATGGACTAGTGGGTGAGCCAGCAACATGATGCTGCAGTTAAAGCTCACATGGACTATTGGGCGAGCCAGCAATATGATGCTGCAGTTAAAGCTCACATGGACTATTGGGTGAGCCAGCAATGATGCTGCAGTTAAAGCTCACAAGGACTAGTGGGTGAGCCAGCAACATGATGCTGCATTTAAAGCTCACATGGACTATTGGGTGAGCCAGCAATGATGCTGCAGTTAAAGCTCATATGGACTATTGGGTGAGCCAGCAATATGATGCTGCAGTTAAAGCTCACAAGAACTAGTGGGTGAGCCATCAACATGATGCTGCAGTTAAAGCTCACATGGACTATTGGGTGGGCCAGCAATATGATGCTGCAGTTAAAGCTCACATGGACTATTGGGTGAGCCAGCAATATGATGCTGCCAAATAATTTTTAAGAACTTCTAATGAGTTACTGTGCACATAAATTACCAAATAAACAACCATGTATTTGATTAGTTGCCTGGAGATCTCATGCGTGCAAGACGTTGCCACGACGATTCATGCACGTTATGAGCCAGATGTTTCAACTATGATTCATACACTTTATGGATCAGATGTTTCCACTATGATTCATACACTTTATGGGGCAGACGTTTCTACTATGATTCATACTCTTTATGAGCCAGATGTTTCCACTATGATTCATACTCTTTATGAGCCAGATGTTTCCACTATGATTCATACACTTTATGGATGAGATGTTTCCACTATGATTCATACACTTTATGGATCAGATGTTTCCACTATGATTCATACACTTTATGGGGCAGACGTTTCTACTATGATTCATACTCTTTATGAGCCAGATGTTTCAACTATGATTCATACACTTTATGGATCAGATGTTTCCACTATGATTCATACACTTTATGGGGCAGACGTTTCTACTATGATTCATACACTATGGATCAGATGTTTCTACTATGATTCATACACTTTATGGATCAGATGTTTCCACTATGATTCATATACTTTATGGATCAGACGTTTCTACTATGATTCATACACTTTATGGATGAGATGTTTCCACTATGATTCATACTCTTTATGGATCAGATGTTTCCACTATGATTCATACACTTTATGGATCAGATGTTTCCACTATGATTCATACACTTTATGGATCAGATGTTTCCACTATGATTCATACACTTTATGGGCCAGATGCTTCCCCTATGATTCATACTCTTTATGGATCAGATGTTTCCACCATGATTCATACACTTTATGGATCAGATGTTTCCACTAAGATTCATATCCTTTATGGATCAGATGTTTCCACTATGATTCATATACTTTATGGATCAGACGTTTCTACTATGATTCATACACTTTATGGATCAGATGTTTCCACTAAGATTCATACACTTTATGGGGCAGATGTTTCCACCATGATTCATACACTTTATGGATCAGATGTTTCCACTATGATTCATACACTTTATGGATCAGATGTTTCCAATATGATTCATACACTTTATGGATCAGATGTTTCCACTATGATTCATACACTTTATGGATCAGATGTTTCCACCATGATTCATACTCTTTATGGATCAGATGTTTCCACTATGATTCATACACTTTATGGATCAGATGTTTCCACTATGATTCATACACTTTATGGATCAGATGTTTCCACCATGATTCATACACTTTATGGGCCAGATGTTTCCACGATGATTCATACACTTTATGGGCCAGATGTTTCCACTATGATTCATACTTTATGGATCAGATGTTTCCACTATGATTCATACACTTTTATGGATCAGATGTTTCCACCATGATTCATACACTTTATGGATCAGATGTTTCCACTATGATTCATACACTTTATGGATCAGATGTTTCCACTATGATTCATACTTTATGGATCAGATGTTTCCACTATGATTCATACACTTTTATGGATCAGATGTTTCCACTATGATTCATACACTTTTATGGATCAGATGTTTCCACTATGATTCATACTTTATGGATCAGATGTTTCCACTATGATTCATACACTTTTATGGATCAGATGTTTCCACTATGATTCATACACTTTTATGGATCAGATGTTTCCACCATGATTAATACTCTTTATGGGCCAGACGCTTCCACTATGATTCATACTCTTTATGGATCAGATGTTTCCACTATGATTCATACTCTTTATGGATCAGATGTTTCCACTATGATTCATACACTTTATGGATCAGATGTTTCCACTATGATTCATACACTTTATGGATCAGATGTTTCCACTATGATTCATACACTTTATGGGCCAGATGCTTCCCCTATGATTCATACTCTTTATGGATCAGATGTTTCCACCATGATTCATACACTTTATGGATCAGATGTTTCCACCATGATTCATACTCTTTATGGATCAGATGTTTCCACTATGATTCATACACTTTATGGATCAGATGTTTCCACTATGATTCATACACTTTATGGATCGGATGTTTCCACTATGATTCATACACTTTATGGGTCCTACATTTCCACTATGATTCATACACTTTATGGATCAGATGTTTCCACTATGATTCATACACTTTATGGATCAGACATTTCCACTATGATTCATACACTTTATGGATGAGATGTTTCCACTATGATTCATACTCTTTATGGATCAGATGTTTCCACTATGATTCATACACTTTATAGGGCAGACGTTTCCACTATGATTCATACACTTTATGGGGCAGACATTTCCACTATGATTCATACACTTTATAGGGCAGACGTTTCCACTATGATTCATACACTTTATGGGCCAGATGTTTACACCATGATTCATACACTTTATGGATCAGACATTTCCACTATGATTCATACACTTTATGGATCACATGTTTCCACTATGATTCATACTCTATATGGGTTCTGGTGGATTCTGGCTATTTATCAGGTTTCTGGTTTTAGAAGTTTTAGATGTTGAAATTCTGTGCTACATTCAGTTTTCAGCTGTCTTTAACCCTTTAATCAGCAAATTTGTATAAAAATTTATATAATTTTTCTGAGAAAATGTCCATTAACTGACCAAGAAAAGATTATTTTTGAAAATGTATCATTGGGATGACTGGCTCGGTTATCAAGCCAGTCATTTCAGTGATACATTTTCAAAAATAGTCTTTCTCTTTGTTTGCAAATGGACATTTCTAAATGCTACCACAGAAGCTATCTTTGGCCGGTTTAAGTGTTATAGGGTTAATATGTATTTGAAGCTTCCATGCCGTTTCCCCTCCAAGCTGTGCAAGGATGAAGGACATTTTTCTAGTTATACAAAATGTTTTTATAGTTTGGAATTACAATAAATACCGTGATGTATTCATCATATTGCAAGTCTCATAAATAATGCTTCTTGAAGTATGGGGAGAATGGATTAGTGAGTTTTTCTTTGAACATCAAACCTAGCATTGTGGGAAAATGGCAGAATCCATTCTTAGCTATGTCATGCTCATTTCTATCTAAGCTCTGCCCCATTTCACGTGTTGCAATCAATTTACAAAGCCAAAACTGTAAATTCCCGGCCTCCTAATTATACAATTAAGCTGTTGAAAACATATATTTTGAAAATAATTTCACTTGGGCAGTTCCTGCTTATGGCAGCTACAGCTCCCAGTCAAATTAGTTTTAAAATATTCAATTGAAGATTGAACATTCCCCAAAGACAATTCATATATTTTCATGAAGAACTTTTAAATTTTTGTGCTGGAATTAAGTCATTTTGATTATAGCATCAGCTAAGTAACATTTGACATATTTGACTATGACATCAGCTAAGTAACATGTGACATATTTGACTATGACATCAGCTAAGTAACATGTGACATATTTGATTATGACATCAGCTAAGTAACATGTGACATATTTGATTATGGCATCAGCTAAGTAGCATGTGACATATTTGATCATAGCATCAGCTAAGTAACATGTGGGATATTTGAATATGACATCAGCTAAGTAACATGTGACATATTTGATTATAGCATCAGCTAAGTAACATGTGGGATATTTGAATATGACATCAGCTAAGTAACATGTGACATATTTGATTATAGCATCAGCTAAGTAACATGTGGGGTATTTGATTATGACATCAGCTAAGTAACATGTGACGAATGATTGATTATGACATCAACTAAGTAACATGTGGGGTATTTGATTATGACATCAGCTAAGTAACATGTGACATATTTGATTATAGCATCAGCTAAGTAACATGTGGGGTATTTGATTATGACATCAGCTAAGTAACATGTGACGCATCATTGATTATGACATCAGATACTGGAATGACAGATGGTATTCCTCAATTGGGTGTTTAATAGTTGGTACGCAGGTGTTCTGTTTCCATAGTATTCGAGAAGCTGCTGCTGTGAGTGTCCCTTCCAACCAAAGACAAGCAAAACATACAAGCCTGGTTCTGTATGTCCCTACCATCCAAAGACAAGAAAAACATACAAGACTTGTTCTGTGTGTCCCTACCATCCAAAGACAAGCAAAACATACAAGCCTGGTTCTGTGACTGTTCCTACCATCCAAAGACATGAAAAACAGACGAGCCTTGTTCTGTTTGTCCCTACCATCCAAAGACAAGAAAAACATACAAGACTTGTTCTGTGTGTCCCTACCATCCAAAGACAAGAAAGACATACAAGCCTTGTTCTGTGAGTGTCCCTACCATCCAAAGACAAGAAAAACATACAAGCTTGGTTCTGTGAGTGTCCCTACCATCCAAAGACAAGAAAAACATACAAGCCTTGTTCTGTGTCCCTACCATCCAAAGACAAGAAAAACATACAAGCCTGGTTCTGTGAGTGTCCCTACTATCCAAAGAGAAGAAAAACATACAAGCCTGGTTCTGTGTGTCTCTACCATTCAAAGACACGACAAACATACAGGCCTGGTTCTGTGAGTTTGGCATGTATGTAGTACAGGAGGAGGTTTTAGTGTTTTCCACATATCTTGTTTGGAGAAAAAGTTGTGCTATGTTGTCAGAGCAATTCTTTAACTGTTTACTGGTCAAATTTGGTCAACAAAAATCACATTATATCTATTTACTGAATGTCCATTTGTAGACCAAGAGAGGACTATTTTTGAAAATTTACCACTGGAATGACCGACTCGGTTATCGAGGCAAGAAATTTGTAAAAATATTCTTCTCTTAGCATGCAAATGGACATTCTTCAAGACCGCTGCAGAGGCCAGGTTTAGCTGGCTTAGCCATTAAGGGGTTAACAAATTGATCATGATTAATTATGTTTTAACTAAATCGATTCATTTTATATATGAATTACCAACCTAATATAAATTCTGCATTAGAAAATAAATTGGAATTGAAAAATATATAATTTATATACATGATTGCATTTAGAAAAATAATTTCTTTCCATTTATCTCTCTCTGAACTGATTATAGTTTCTCTAAGAGATTCTTAGCCTCTATTGTGTCCATTGAAAGGTCCCTTCTGTAATAATAGGCACTAAATAATAGAAACTTTCCAGATTATAGATATTTGTATGAATAGAGGACATGAGAGGCTTTAACACTTTCAGGGCCAAATCCGCCATCTGGCCAAGTCGGCCAAAAATGGCTTCTGCAGTGGTCTTGAACAATGTCTATTTGCAGGCCAAGAGAAGTGTATTTTTTTTAATTTACCACGTGAATGACTGGCTCGATAACCCAAGTCAGTCATTCACATGTTGAATCTTCTAAAATACTCATCTCTTGGCCTGTAAATGGAGTTTCAATAAGCATACATGTATATTTTATTAGTCTTCACCAAATTAGCCATTAACACTTTAACACTTATATCGGCCAAAAATGCCCACTGCCAGTGGTCTTGAGAAATGTTCATTTGCAGACCAAGGGAAGTTTTTTTTTTAATTTACCCACTGGAATGACTGGCTCAATAAGCGAGCCAGTCATTCCAGTGATAAATTTTAAAATACTCTTCTCGTGGTATGCAAATGGACATTTTCTATGAGTAAAGCGAAATTTTTAAAAACTAATTTAGCCATTAAAGGGTGGGAATGGTTGTAGGGTGTGATGGTGGCATTGTGTGGAATGTGTGGAAGCTCTGCCTTGACAAAGTAAGGAATTGGTTTTCTTATATCTAGCATGTCTAGTGTCAACAGAAGATAGAACTATTTATTTATTTCAATGCAACATGTAGATACAAGACAGTCTGTAGCCATTTAATGGTCAAGCCATGGTTAATGACTGATTCTGTAGTCATCTTCAGAAATATACCTTTGACGACCAAGAGAAGACATAAGCAAGTCAGGCATTCCAGTGGTAAATTTTCAAAATTAGTCTTCTTTCCATGTGCAAATAGACATTTTCTATGAGAATTTGTCCAGAAGAATATTGTCACCTTTGTATGGTTGTTATAAACATGTAAGATTTAACCGTATAGTGGTTATCGCATCTTCTATCAACTTAACCGCATAATACCCAAGCCGGCACAAGCGGCTTCCAGTAGTCGTTATAAGGAATCCCCATTTGTTGGCTAAATCTATTTGTGAAATTTCACCACTGAAATAAATCGCTTGCTTACTTTTGGTATGCAAATGGGCATTAATTCAGCAAAACTTATGATTTTTCGACCTATGTTCCAAGTCGGCGAAAACAGCCTCTGCAGTGATGTTGAGAACTGTTCATTTACAGGAGAGCAAAGAGGTATATTTCTAAGTTCTAGAGGTAAAGTGACACACTGTATAGTCCTCTCTCAGCCAGCAAACTGAGTCACTAAGTAAGAAATGTCACTGTATAGTCCTCTCTCAGCCAGCAAACTGAGCCACTAAGTAAGAAATGTCACTGTATAGTCCTCTCTCAGCCAGCAAACTGAGCCACTAAGTAAGAAATGTCACTGTATAGTCCTCTCTCAGCCAGCAAACTGGTCACTAAGTAAGAAATGTCACTGTATAGTCCTCTCTCAGCCAGCAAACTGAGCCACTAAGTAAGAAATGTCACTGTATAGTCCTCTCTCAGCCAGCAAACTGGTCACTAAGTAAGAAATGTCACTGTATAGTCCTCTCTCAGCCAGCAAACTGGTCACTAAGTAAGAAATGTCACTGTATAGTCCTCTCTCAGCCAGCAAACTGGTCACTAAGTAAGAAATGTCACTGTATAGTCCTCTCTCAGCCAGCAAACTGGTCACTAAGTAAGAAATGTCACTGTATAGTCCTCTCTCAGCCAGCAAACTGGTCACTAAGTAAGAAATGTCACTGTATAGTCCTCTCTCAGCCAGCAAACTGGTCACTAAGTAAGAAATGTCACTGTATAGTCCTCTCTCAGCCAGCAAACTGGTCACTAAGTAAGAAATGTCACTGTATAGTCCTCTCTCAGCCAGCAAACTGGTCACTAAGTAAGAAATGTCAATCATTGGACAAATAGTGACCATTAAAGGGTTCATTATTATATGTAGCATTTAGAGCCACCTCAGATGATCTTGTTACAAGGGGGGGGGGGGGGGGCGCTAAGAATTATCAGGAAACTTAAACTTGAAAAGTGTTTTCTTCTTAAATTGGGCCTTACATGTTGAAATTTGGGATTAAAAAGTGAAATATTATTGAGTGGAAATGCACAAAATTTGGCAATAAATATATAGGAATCAGAATCTGAAATATCTGATATGAAAAGCAGGAAACTGAGCAAATTATAGCATCCAAAAGCAGATGAAAAATCTTAATGAAATTTGAGCTCTGTAGCCAACTGTCTACATTGGTAGATTAGTGGTACATTGCTATAAAGGGGAGATAACCCATTGCTAACATCAAGCTGATGCAAGAAAGGGAGAGAAGATGGATGGAAGTAAGTCCCTGTCGCTGAGGGAATCTGTGCACTGTGTTGATATGAGAGCTAGGTGACAAATTAACTCTTTAACCATTAAAAGGCTAGTGTCTCAATTCTAAGACAACTACACAAGAAAGTAGTTGAACATTTTGAAACTGATTTGACTGGAACCTGTTGTTGAACAGCTTCAAGTCAAATTAGTTTCAAAATATTCAATAGCGTGCTTTACTTTATAACGAATTTGCCTTGTCTGTAAGGGTTAAATGTCTAAGACTGGTTCCAGTAGATAATGGTACAGGGGTCTAAGACTGGTTCCAGTAGATAATGGTACAGGAGTCTAAGACTAGTTCCAGTAGATAATGGTACAAGAGTCTAAGACCGGTTCCAGTAGATAATGGTACAGGGGTCTAAGACTAGTTCCAGTAGATAATGGTACAAGAGTCCAAGACTGGTTCCAGTAGATAATGGTACAGGGGTCTAAGACTAGCTCCAGTAGACAATGGTACAGATGTCTAAGGCTGGTTCCAGTAGATAATGGTACAAGAGTCCAAGACTGGTTCGAGTAGATAATGGTACAGGGGTCTAAGACTAGTTCCGGTAGATAATGGTACAAGAGTCCAAGACTGGTTCCAGTAGATAATGGTACAGGGGTCTAAGACTAGCTCCAGTAGATAATGGTACAGATGTCTAAGGCTGGTTCCAGTAGATAATGGTACAAGAGTCCAAGACTGGTTCCAGTAGATAATGGTACAGGGGTCTAAGACTAGTTCCAGTAGATAATGGTACAGGGGTCTAAAACTGGTTCCAGTAGATAATGGTACAGGAGTCTAAGACTAGTTCCAGTAGATAATGGTACAAGAGTCTAAGACCAGTTCCAGTAGATAATGGTACAGGGGTCTAAGACTAGTTCCAGTAGATAATGGTACAGGGGTCTAAGACTGGTTCCAGTAGATAATGGTACAGGAGTCTAAGACTAGTTCCAGTAGATAATGGTACAAGAGTCTAAGACCAGTTCCAGTAGATAATGGTACAGGGGTCTAAGACTAGTTCCAGTATATAATGGTACAAGGGTCTAAGACTGGTTCCAGTAGATAATGGTACAAGAGTCCAAGACTGGTTCCAGTAGATAATGGTACAGGAGTCTAAGACTAGCTCCTGTAGATAATGGTACAAGAGTCTAAGACCGGTTCCAGTAGATAATGGTACAGGGGTCTAAGACTAGCTCCAGTATATAATGGTACAGGGGCCTAAGACTAGTTCCAGTAGATAATGGTACAGGAGTCTAAGACTAGTTCCAGTAGATAATGGTACAAGAGTCTAAGACCAGTTCCAGTAGATAATGGTACAGGGGTCTAAGACTAGTTCCAGTATATAATGGTACAGGGGTCTAAGACTAGTTCCAGTAGATAATGGTACAAGAGTCCAAGACTGGTTCCAGTAGATAATGGTACAGGGGTCTAAGACTAGCTCCAGTAGACAATGGTACAAGAGTCTAAGACCGGTTCCAGTAGATAATGGTACAGGGGTCTAAGACTAGCTCCAGTAGATAATGGTACATGTGTCTAAGGCTGGTTCCTGTAGATAATGGTACATGGGTCTAAGACTGATTCCTGTAGTTAATGGCACAGGGGGTCCAAGACTGATACCAGTAGATAATGGTACAGATGTCTAAGACTGGTACCAGTAAATAATGGTACAGATGTCTAAGACTGGTGCCAGTAGATAATGGTACAGATGTCTAAGACTGGTTCCAGTAGATAATGGTACAGATGTCTAAGACTGGTTCCAGTAGATAATGGTACAGGAGGGCAGTTGTATTTCGAGCAGCAAGATGTATCCTAATGTTAGTACACCATAGAAGGTCATTCATTTGCAGGTCAAATGGTATAGTAAACTTACCATTAGAAGTATGTGGTTAATAAAACAATCATTACCATTGCAATTTCAAAATGCCCTTGTTTTGACCTACAAATGGACATTCCTCAAAACTCCTGCAGATGCCATATTTGTTCAGCTTGACCAGAACAGAGTTAAGGGTGGACATTCTTCAGGCCTCCAAATCCAGCCTGTCCTTCTCCAGGCCAACAAACATCTAGCCTGTCATTCTTCAGGCCTCCCAATCCAGCCTGTCATTCTCCAGGCCAACAAACATCTAGCCTGCCATTCTCTAGGCCTCCAAATCCAGCCTGTCATTCTCCAGGCCTCCAAATCCAGCATATCATTCTTCAGGCCTCCCAATCCAACCTGTCATTCTCCAGGCCAACAAGCATCTAGCCTGTCATTCTTCAGGCCTCCCAATCCAGCCTGTCATTCTCCAGGCCAACAAACATCTAGCCTGCCATTCTCCAGGCCTTCCAATCTAGCCTGTCATTCTCCAGGCCAACAAACATCTAGCCTGTCATTCTCCAGGCCTCCCAATCCAGCCTATCATTCTCCAGGCCAACAAACATCTAGCCTGTCATTCTTCAGGCCTCCCAATCCAGCCTGTCATTCTCCTGGCCAACAAACATATAGCCTGCCATTCTCCAGGCCTCCAAATCCAGCCTGTCATTCTCCAGGCCTCCAAATCCAGCCTGTCATTCTTCAGGCCTCCCAATCCAACCTGTCATTCTCCAGGCCAACAAGCATCTAGCCTGTCATTCTTCAGGCCTCCCAATCCAGCCTCTCATTCTCCAGGCCAACAAACATCTAGCCTGTCATTCTCCAGGCCTCCAAATCCAGCCTGTCATTCTCCAGGCCAAAAAGCATCTAGCCTGCCATTCTCCAGGCCTCCCAATCCAGCCTGCCATTCTCCAGGCCAACAAACATCTAGCCTGTCATTCTCCAGGCCTTCCAATCCAGCCTGTCATTCTCCAGGCCAACAAACATCTAGCTTGGCATTCACTAGGCCACCCGATACAACCGAGCATTTTCTAAAGTGTGACTTACCTGGTAGCATAAAGCCATCAGATGACCCATTACTCAGCAGAAGTCCTGGAGGTATTCCATTCATCACTGCACCCTTCATAACTCCATCTAGCGTTACACCGGCGCCAGCACCGCTCACCCCTGGTCCAGATCCTGACGTCGATGACGCACCAGACTGCTGCTGCGAGACCTCCTTCCACAGCTGTTGAAGCTCGGATGTGGTCATGCCTTCATGTGGATAAAAGTAAAATGGAGGTAGATGATATTTACTGTGTGTGTTCATGTCCATTAAGAAATTATAAGCATTAAACACCGAGCCAGAGAATGGCAACGAGGCTACAGTGGCGGTTGGGATGGAGGCTGTGGCGGCCGCGGGGGCAGAAGCTGCAGTGGAGGGCATATGTAGTAGCTGTGGCAGAATCATTCCAGGAGAGACAGTCTGTGATAAACCTACATGGGTCCAATTCAAGTGATCAGTTTTAAGATCGTTATACGAGTGAAATGAGTCTTTATCCGCATATGCAAGAATGTGGTGCGATTTGTGGCCGTTAGTCCCCACATACTGCTGTTTATAGCACACATTATATATGTCCTGATGAGGATGGTAGTAATGACTGGGTAACCCCCATATATCGTCTTTCATCTTGTAAGGCAAATATGCATCGTGAGCTCCTTCAAATGAGCGCTGCTTCCACATTATACAAATATCAAATCACTGGACGGATTATTAGAAATTTTAAATGATTCAGCATTCACTAACTCAAGAACATTGTCTGTAGTGTACCGTTTCTTTGTGTAAAAAAACACACCAAACGAAAGAAGCCAGTTCTTTGTTTTAGTCACAGTTTCACTAAAAGTTAATGAAATACAACAATAATTATATCTTAAACATCTACATTAATGTTTCACATCTTTGACACTTTCATGGCCATATTGGTTCATAAAAATCATACTATTTTCTTATTGAATGTCCATTTGCAGGCCGAGAGAAAAACCTTTCGAAACATTTACCGCTAGAATGGCTGGCTCGGTAACCGAGCCAGTCATTCCAGCGAGAGATTTTCTAAAATAATCTCTTCAGGCCTGTAGATTGACCTTCCTTACGAGCATTGCACAGATCGTTTTTGGCTAGCTTTGTCAAGAAAGCGTTATTGCTGACGATTTGTCAAGAAACATGAAATCCTTGCTAAGAGTCAATGTACATTTACAGACAAAGAGAAGACAGAATTTTTGAAGATTTACCACTAGAATGACTGGCTCGGTTATCAAGCAAGGCATTACAGTGGAAAATGATGAAAAATTTTGTCCTGTAAATGGACATTTTTCCAGACACCAGCAGAGGCAGGGTTTGGACGGCTTGACCATTAATTCACAGCTATCTATAATAACCACCTTAGTGAAGGCCTTAAATGCCCTTTAATGGTCAGGCTGGCAGAAAATGGATTCTGTAGTCATCTTGGAAAATGTCCATTTGCAAACTCGCAGACAGACCATGGAGAATATTTTCAAAAATTTACAACTGGAATTACTGGCTCAATATACAAACCTAGATAGCTAAGCCAGTCATTCTACTGGTAGGTTTTCGAAAATATTCTCTTGTCCTGAAAATGTATAATTGCTGAGAGAATTTTTATGTTTCCTTGACCAGCTATGAACAGTAATCCTTTAACTGTCTGTCTGCTGAGTTTCTGTGGACGGATTTTTCTATGGGCGTTAACTCTGAAGATGCTCTATATTTTTAAAACAATTTGACACAACTTTCAGTCAAATTGTTTTTAAAAATATTGAGCATATCCTGAGTTGTTGCCCATTGAAATTATTGCCTGGTGGCTTCGCAGCAGTCAGACAGTGAACACTCAAGCTAGCCAAAAAAATTGCTTCGGACCTAGTCTTGACAACCGAGTCAGTCATTCCAGTAATAAATTTTCAAATATAATCTTTTGCCTCGTCTGCAGATGGACATTTTCTACGAGAAAAATTAAAAAATTAAAAAAGTTACAGTATTAATACAGTCAAGGCCACAAGACGGTAGATCTGAAAAACAGGTGGCTAAAAAAGCACATTTTATATTAGCACCATGTACAACAGTGACACCTGGTGCAGATTCAACTGCATGCTCTCACACCTCAACGCTTACAACACCTGACCGCTGCACATTTACAAGCCTGATTAAACTACACTAACGAGGATTATATAAAGCACTCGCATCACTCAACAGTAAACACCTGAAGAAATGACGATGATGACAATGATGATACTAGTAGCGTTCGCCTCATCATGATCTAAGTCCTCACGATCTACCGTCATCATCAATGTTAGCCCGCCATCATTCATAATAGATTGATTACCAGAGAGTTCTGCCCTTTGAAATTGCATTAATACCGCCTTCAACAACACACACAAACCGGATGTACGCTGGATAAAACAAACTCATCGCAGTACACCCAATAATGCGGATAAATATACCATAAATAATCTAACTGCAAGCCAGCGCTGCCTACATCAGTTCCCAGATAAATTATTTGCAAAATAATCACCAGCTTTTACGCATGGTTGTGTTTAAATTTATACATTGTTGTTATTGCAATGGTTAACAAGCAAGCGCGCATTCCATAAATAGGCATCAAACATGTCTTGGGGATAATAGAGTCCTCATGACTACTTATTCAAAGCACTGATGCTATTCTGTGACGCGAGGATGATGCCACCGCTGACTATCCACCTGCCTGCCTGGCCAGAATATACACATACACACACTATTAGTACAATATCCAGGATTATTAATTTATTATAATTTAAATGAAAAATTCATATTTGAATTCCGCAGAGATTTTCCTGCTTTGCTCATTAATATTCATGAAATAACCGTAAAATTTAATCAGCTTTTTATTTCCTATATTTACTTGAATGGTAGATAAAAATGAACTTATTTTTACTAAATCACATTAGCTGCTAATACGAATTATAGCAATAAATAATGTTAATAACGACTTAAATGTGAAATATCATAGCGGTGAAATTTTGATGCCTTATAACAAGCAAATTTGTATATTAACTGTCTCGCTGCTCCAAGCCAGCAGACAACAATTTCAATGAGCAAAACCTCTTGGCTTGCTGAATATTTTGAAAAGAATAAGACTGAAAGTTGTTGGTGGCTTAGCCACCAACAACTTTTAGTCAAATTGTTTTCAAAATATTTAGCAAGTCCAGAGATATAACCTCTAGAATATGTTGTCTGCAAAATCCTAGCAATCAGAAGGTTAAATTTCTTGAGTCTATAAATGCTTTGCTTGATTTTGAACATTCATGCATGCCTAGTATTTACACTGGATAGCTCCATGCTAAGATTAATGTTATTGACAAGACAGCAGAATTTCTAAACAAGTATCATATTGCTAGCAAGGTAATAACAGTGCATGATAAACAAGACAGTTACCATTTAACTGTCGGCCTGCTGAATGTCTGCTGACCACATTTTCCATGGGGTTTAACTCTGGACCTACTTAATATTTTGAAAACAATTTGACTGAAAATTGTTAGTGATGTAACCACCAACAACTTTCAGTCAAATTGTTTTCAAAATATTAAGCCGGTCCAGAGTTATTGGCCCATTGAAATTATTGTTTGGTGGTTTGCAGCCATCAGAGAGTGAACCCTCACAAAGCACAAACAACTGATTATTTATGATACAAGCAATATATTCTGCTGAATATTTTGAAATGCATTTGACTAGGAGCTGCTGTTGCCTATGCCAGCAACAGCTCCCTGTCAAAATATTTTCAAATATTCACACACTTTCCTGCATCATAGCTAAATTAAGTTAAATTGAGACACTGGCATTTTTCAGGGTTAAATGGTTAGAGCCAATCACACAGAATGAGCACATAAACAAGGTTACAATGGGGCGAAATATCACTTTATTTTCAGACACTTGCCGATTATTTTCAGAGTTATTTGACTGAAAGTCCTAGCTGGTTTAAACAGCAATAAGTTTCAGTCAAATTAATAATCAGTATGAGTTTAAAAAACGTCATGAGGAAACACATTTTTGGCCCACATCATGTCAAGGGTTAATTATCTTATTAGCGTGAGCTCAGCCAGGATTGGATTATTCTATACCACGAAACAACACCCCTGCTACTCCACTTCCACCACACACCCATCTCCCCAGCAACCACACACCCTACCCCACCAGCTCCTTATTCCTTTCCAAAAGCAGGATATAAACTAAACAACAATATTTTCACTCCACCTCACCCCTCTAGCCAATATTCCTCCCTAGATCTAATCTAAACAACAATATTCCCCACCCCACCCCGCCACCCTGTATTCATTCCCTGGGAGTTAGATCTAATCTAAACAGACAAACAAATAAATAAATAAACAAGCAGCCTTTGGCAAGTTGTAAACAACAAGTTATCTGGCAGAGAGCCAATATAAACAAGGATACATAGTAAACCCTCTAAGCTTTTAACCCTCAAATTTGTCCATGAAACCCAATTTTCTTTTTTTTAAATGTCAGTTCACAGACCAAAAGAAGACAATTTTTGAAAATTTACCACTGGAGTGACTGGGTCGGTTATTGTGCCAGTCATTCTAGTTGTAAATTTTCAAAAACAATATGCTTTTGGTCTGCAAATGGACATTTCTGAAAACCATTACAGAAGCCTTTTTTGTCGGTTTGAACGTTAAAGGGTTAACACTCAAGCTGGCCCAAAACAGCTTCTGTACTGGTCTTGAGAAATGTACATTGACAGGCCAAGTGGTGACTATTTTTGAAAATTTACCACTGGAATGACTGGCTCGATAACCGAGCCAGTCATCCCAATGGTAAATTGTTCAAAAATAATCTTCTCTTAGTCTGCAAATGGACATTTTCTAAGCGAAAATTTCAGTTTCTTTTACAAATTTGAACCTCAAAGCGTTAACACCAAATTCTGCATTAAATCTGTCGGTGACTGATGGAACTCATTTCGACCAATAAACACTAAGCCAGGATGTTTATAACAAACAAAACTTTATCAATTTCCTGACTGATATTTTATAAATAATTTTACTGAATGTTGTAGTCGCCTCAAGCAGCAATGTTACCAAAATCTCAATCTCTGTAATCAAAATTTCTATTCAAACCTTATTATAAATAAGTGGAATAGCTTACCAGTAGATATAGTCATAAGTCTCAAATTCTTCAAAACAGACTAGACTCGTACTGGTCTGAATTCCGGTATATTCAACAACCAGAGTGCAATCATTATCTTGCTTCTACCTCAAAACTGATGCTCACCTGGACCACTAGCATCTGAACCATTTGCATTTAAATAGATATGATGGATAATTTTTGGACAATCCAAGATGGCTGCCAAAAAAAGAGATCAATTAAAATTCTCATTTGTTTTCTTGAAGACTATCCTTATAGCTTGGTTGTAATTGAGCCATTGATTAAAGCATAACTAATCCCATCTCTTGATAGCTATTCAGGTGATCTAACACGCCTGTCATAAACTATACAGGTAATTTTAAGCCTTTTATCACACCGCTAAGAAAAGATATTCAGGATTTAGTAGTTAAATGTTGGTACATTTCTACACCCTATGATGGCTGTCATGATTTACTTTTCAACCAATCAGAAAACCCCTAGTGTGTCTGCCTCGGTATATACGCTCAGTCATAGAGGCTCCAGCTATAGTTTGGCAAAGTGGTATTAAAGCAATCCTACAGGTTAATATGTTGACTATTTTGAAACCAATTTGATTGGAAGTTGTTGCTGCCATAGGCAGCAACCACTTCCAGTCAAATTAGTTTCAAAATAGTCAATGGGATGAGCATTACATAATAAAGAATGTGATGCATTGGAGCTTACATGACATCACACACAATAGCTTGATGAGACAAAATGGTGTCGATCACTTTTCAACATTTACTCGATATTACAAAACAGATAATTGCGATACAGATCGGGGAATGTGACAGGATATGAATAAAATCTAAGACTGTCACCAAACAATTTGACCAATCAAAATTCTGTATAGAACTTCTGAAGCGTACATCCTTAGGGTCCTTCCAGCAAAAGTAGGTTGAAATCTGCCAAGCGGTTAATGGTTGATCGCCGGACGACAGACAGGTGAACATGCCTGATGAGCTAACAATTAAGTAACTACAACCTACCTACAGGAATTAGGCTATATGGCTAGTATATGATAAGCATAAGTATTAAAGAATTATAACCCTGTACGTTAAGTCAACACAATCAATATTAAACACAAACAGCGGCAGATGATGGAATTTATGGAATAATAATCAAACAACTTTAATCAAGCTTTTAATCCACCAATTTGGACAAAGAAATTTAAATCATTTCAAAGAATGTCTAACTGCGGAAAAAGACAATTTTTTGAAAATTTAACACTAGAATTACTTAGACTCAGTTATTGAGCCAGTCAGTCATACCAGTGGTAAATTTTGAAAAAGTGCAAATGTACATTCCTCAGGACATATAGCGAGGAGGCCAGTTTTGGCGAGCGTGAGGGTTAAAGGGTTAATTCAGTGTTTAAGAACCGCATGACACAGGCTAACAGCAGCTTTCTAGGATAATATGTCATTTTATCAAGCCATGAACAAGTGAATGTTAAACACCTGACACAGCAGAATATAATACTATCACAGAACCAAGCCCAGCAGCCTTCAGTAAATACAGTTAACCATTACCACTCTGATGTCAATATTCTATCTTTTACTGTGTTAATAGCACAGAAACTAGTGTATGTTTCTCAACAATTTTGGTGGAAGATGTTGCTGCAGCACCATCTCCCATCAAATTTGTTGAAAAATGAACACCAGTTCATCTTTAAATTTAATCTGAAAATTTTAAGTTTTGACATCGGAGTGATAAGAGTGACAGCATTAACCCTGTAGACAGTCAAAACCACTATCTGCAGCCGTCTTGAGGAATGGCCATTTGCAGAACAAGAGAAGACTTTTTTTAAATTTTACCACAAATGACTGGCTCGATAATCCAGCCAGTATTCCAGTGGTAATTTTTCAAAAATAGTCTTCTCTTGGTTTGCAAATGGACATTTTTTGTTAGAAAATTTGAATTATGACATTAAAGTGTTAAACCATTCAGCAATAACGCAGAAATACTAGACCTGTCAGTTTTGCTGCTGAATACCCAATAATAATATTTATTCACTGCAAAATATAGCATGATATTAGCCAGTGTTCATTTTAGAAAAACAAGTGGGATGATGCTCCACAGCTATGACAACATATTATACAGTACTGGTTACAAATACCTTAAAATGTTTCTGAAAATGGTGTGCTGTTGAACATTTTGAACACGATTGTATTGGAAGGTATTGCTGTCTTAGGCGGGCCGCAACAATGTCTTCCAAGCCAATTATGTACAAAATATTCAACAGCAGTTTTCTTACATCGTATTCAAAATTTCACCAACTAACATGTTTCTGTTTTTGTTTTGGAAACATGTCAATTTATTGTTGTACTGTAATTATACTTCAGCTTCTCTGTCAGGCGCATCAACAGACAGACCAGCATCTCTGTCAGGCGCATCAACAGACAGACCAGCATCTCTGTCAGACACATCAACAGACAGACCAGCATCTCTGTCAGGCGCATCAACAGACAGACCAGCATCTCTGTCAGGCGCATCAACAGACAGATCAGCTTCTGTCAGGTGCATCAAAAGACAGACCAGCATCTCTGTCACGCGCATCAACAGACAGACCAGTATCTCTGTCAGGCGCATCAACAGACAGACCAGCATCTCTATCAGGTGCGTCAACAGACAGACCAGCATCTCTGTCAGGCGCATCAACAGACAGACCAGCATCTGTCAGGTGCATCAACAGACAGACCAGCATCTCTGTCAGGCGCATCAACAGACAGACAAGCATCGTTGTCAGGCGCATCAACAGACACACCAACATCTCTGTCAGGCGTATGAACAGACAGACAAGCATCTCTGTCAGGCGCATCAACAGACAGACCAGCTTCTCTGTCAGGCGCATCAACAGACAAACCGGCTTCTCTGTCAGGCGCATCAACAAACAGAGCAGCATCTCTGTCAAGCGCATCAAGACAGACAGACCAGCATCTCTGTCAGGCACATCAACAGACAAAACCAGCATCTCTGTCAGGCGCATCAACAGACAGACCAGCATCTCTGTCAGGCGCATCAACAGACAGACCAGCATCTCTATCAGGCACATCAACATACAGACTTATAAAAGAGTAGCGAGAAGCTGTTGATGACAGCTTTCATAGCTTTCATTTTTCAAAATCACTATCTGTCAGGCGCATCAACAGACAAACCAGCATCTCTGTCAGGCGCATCAACAGACAAACCAGCATCTCTGTCAGGCGCATCAACAGACAGACCAGCATCTCTGTCAGGCACATCAACAGACAGACCAGCATCTGTCAGGCACATCAACAGACAGACCAGCATCTCTGTCAGGCGCATCAACAGACGAACCAGCATCTCTGTCAGGTGCATCCACAGACAGAGCAGCATCTCTGTCAAGCGCATCAAGACAGACAGACCAGCATCTCTGTCCGGCACATCAAGAGACAGACCAGCATCTCTGTCAGGCGCATCAACAGACAGACCAGCACCTCCGTCAGGCGCATCAACAGACAGACCAGCATCTGTCAGGCGCATCAACAGACAGACCAGCATCTCTGTCAGGCGCATCAACAGACAGACCAGCATCTCTGTCAGGCGCATCAACAGACAGACCAGCATCTCTGTCAGGCGCATCAACAGACAGACTTATAAAAGAGTAGCGAGAAGCTGTTGATGACAGCTTTCATAGCTTTCATTTTTCAAAATCACTATCTGTAGATCAACTAACTGTCTTTATATCACAGATATACATGTACAATGTATCGCTACTTGGTCCAGCATAATAGTGATATAGTACAACACAAACTTGTCAGTAACAAATATTCTCTTGGATATTTTGAATGTAATTGTATGTAAGGAATCCAGTTTCCCTGCCAAGCATATGATGTCATAATCAACCACGTGATGTGTAGGCTGACTTCATGATCAATTGCATCATGAATGACTTGATTTAGTCCATCTTAAATGCTTAATAGACTGTCCGATTGTAAGAATTGTGTCTTTACTATTTAATAAACATGTTGTTGAACATTTTGAAACTAATTTGACTGGGTGCTGTTGCTGCAAATTAGTTTCAAAATATTCAACAGCTGACCTGTACATTTTTCTGGAAATCGCAATGCAGAGTGCAGTGTTATGGTGCTAATGGACAAGATATACAAAATTATATTATACCAATGATTTTACATATAATACTGTTGTGACCACCATAGCCTTGTGAGATCAAGCGTGACTATTCCTGTATACTCCAGCCCAGAGAACAATAGCCCTATTAACATTCAGAACAATTAAGCTGCACACACCAGTCTTGAGGACAACATATTTCAGCCATGCTTATACCTGAACATTTATTTAAGTTTCCATTCTGTGTTTACTAACTTGTGTGTTTATAATCTGATAACCCCTTTCATTCTGAATCCCCACAAATATAGTTTCAGCATTGGTATAAGAAACCTACTGAGTATTTTGGAAATAATTTGACTAAAAGTTGTTGCTGCCTATGGCAGAAACAACTTTCGCTTTGATTGTTTTCAAAATAGTCATTAGGAATTACTTAACTTAGTAGATCAAAATACTCTTAACATGTATATGGAATGGAAGCGGTTAAATCGATTTGTTTCATTGAATTGCATAATCCTGTATTCATAAAAGTATTATTATTATAAATAATTTGATATTTTCTGACAAATTAGAAATAGTTTTAGACATGTTCTGAATTTATGTGTAACATGTTTCTTAACTAAATATCTGTTTACTATAGATACAACTACGTAGCTATAAAATGTGAATGATTTTGTATATTCAGCAGATAGAATTAGAGAGATATATGTGTAGTGACTAGAGTGACAGACAGACAGATTTAGAGACACAAAGATTTAATGACAGATTGTTAGTAAAAATTAGAGATAAATAATTTGTTTGTAAAGTTTCATATCATCAGTATATCTTTTGAAGCAAAGTTTGGAATCATTAAAAGTTCAGCATCAGTAATATTTGAAAAAGCGCCTTGCTTATTGTCTATTAGAGTGTCTTCACCTGTCGTCTCATCCTGAAGTGTAGCAGAGCTATTTCCAGCCAGCTAATCACCCGTGTTCTCATATAGGTGGAAAATAGCCCTGTAACAGCAGGATCATCGATCGATTGTAACACAGGACAAGAACGCTAAAGTAACACAGGACAAGAACGCTAAAGCGTGATGTGTCGCCCCTGATATTATTGACCACCGGATATATATTTTGATACTTAAAAGGCAAACTACTTGTAAAATCATTATAATTATGAACTAAAGAGGGACGTGGATGTGGTGAGAGAATTTTGGTAATGTCCATACACTGACTCCTATGATTGCTTATTTTGTAATTCATTGGAGTCCTCATTGCCTATAAAACTGAGTCATTATAAATTTTTAAATGTTAAAATAATCATCTAAGTCTTAAAACCATAAGGATGCGAATTGGATCTCTGAATGGAAGATCAGCAAGATGTTAATTGTAAGGGAATTGAGTTAATTTTGCGAATTTTATCTAAAATAAGTAAAATATTAGGATCTGTTAAACTACTATTCCATTTACACGGTTTCCAAAACACAACAACAGGAGAAATTCCTCTCAAATCAAAATAGTGGGGAATATATCCATATATAGAATAAAGCATGTATGTAAAGTTTTCTTGATATCTGATGAGCCATTGTTGTAAAATAAGGCAATTAAAAACTTTAACGCAAATTAATGAAAAACTGTAACAGAAAATATTTAAAGTCCAAAACCATGAAAAAAACACCCCAAAAGAAGATCTGATGAGCCATTGTTGACTAAGAAGGCTAATGAAAAACTCTAACGCAAAGATTATCCCAAAACATGAGAAATTCACAGAAAATCTGCTTAGTAATGCTGAGGATTGCATCCATGCATTGGATAGAACCAGTCAGTAAAGTTTCATTAAAACCTGAGGAGCCATTCTTGACTAATAAGGATAATGAAAAACTTTAACACGAAAATCATCGAAAACATTCGAAGTCCAAAACCACGAAAAAACATGAGAAATTCATCGAAAATCTGCTTCGGAATGATGAAGATCGCATCCCTCCATTGGATAGAACCAATCTGTAAAGTTTCATTGAAATCTGATGGACCATTCTTGACTAATAAAGCTAATGAATAACACAAAAATCATCCAAAATATTTTCAATGTCAAAGACCGCGAAAAAAACGAGAAATTTACCGAAAATCTGCTTAGTAGTGTTGAGGATCGCCCTTGATCCTCCACCCTGGGAAAACAAACTAGAGAGCATAGCTATTCACACCACAGTACCTCATCTCACAACCAAAGATGAACACAGTGATGTGAGCAAGAAGGCCCTCAGGAGACATGGATAAGGATCTACACAGATGGATCAGCCAAAGATGCAATTAGGAGCGGAGGTGCCAGACTGCACACACAGTATCCAAACGGACAACATGAGTCAGCTGCATTACTGACAGGCAAACACTGCACAAACTACAGAGCTGAAGTTGAAGCACTGGTTCATGCAGCTAATACCATCAGCAGAACAGCAGACCCTATTGCACAGATTGTCTTTTTATCTGATGCCCACTCCGTCCTTGAGGCTATCACCAAAGGTAAGCTGCCACAACTTGAAGAAGCACTACAAACCATCAAATGCTTTCGGATAGCACTGCAGTGGATCCCCTCACACTGTGGAGTCCAAGGAAATGAGGAAGCAGACAAGATGGCAAAGGTGGGTGCAGAAGAGAATCAGACAGAAAACATGGTTACCCATACAGAGATGAAGACTATCATCAAGTCACTCTATAGAACACCTCAATCAGAAGATGCCTACCATCATCTCTCGAGGCCAGAGCGACCATTTTTCGTCTCAGAACTGGACACAACAGACTAAACCAACACATGTACAGGCGGTTCCACCTTACGACATCGCCCGCTTGTCCTTGTGGAGAAGCAGAACAGACCACAGAGCACATACTTCAATGTTGCAGTACGTATCAGCTGCTGAGAGAAGAGATCTGGCCTTTGTCAACCTCTTTGCTTGAAAAGCTGTATGGGCCTGTGGAAGAACTGCAGAAAACCACAGATTTCATCTTGAGAATGGTTCTCCAAGTGCGATACCAGTGATCGAAAAGAAGAAGAAGCATCCCTGCATTTGATACAACCAGTCAGTAAATTTTTACTAAAATCTGATGAGCCATACGCAAATATAATCGACAACATTCTAAGTCCAAAATAGCGAAAAAAACATGAGAAATCTGCTTAGTAATGATGAAGATCGCATCCCTGCATTGGATAGAACCAGTCTGTAAAGTTTCATTGAAATTTGATAGGTCATTCTCGAATAATAAGGCTAATGAAAAACTTTAACGCAAAAATCATCCAAAATATTGTTACAGGGCTTTTTTTCACCCTTTCAGAATATGGGGGATTAGCTGGGTGGAGATAGCTCTGTTTACACTTCAGGATGAGACGACGGGTGAAGACATTTTAGTAAACAATAAGCCAGATCATTCTTAAAATATTACTGGTATTAAACTTTTAATAATTCTAAACTACTTCAAGCGATATACCGGTGATATTAAATGTTACAAACACTAATTGTCTATCTGTAGAAAACTATCTCTAACTCTATGAATCTCTATATCTATCTGTCTGACTGTGTATAATAGCTCTGTCTCTCACTGTTTCTCTCGCTCATTCTATCTGTCATTCTCCACATTCGTGCCCATTTTATAGCTAGTGGTCGTTAAAGTAAACAGTCAGGTAGTCAAGAGACATGTTCGAAATAAATTCAGAACATGTTTAAAATCATTAATAATTTGCTTAAAGAATCAAGTTTTTACTAATAGTACTTTTGTGAATACCAGATTTATGTAAGTCAATGCAATAAATATAATTAACCACTTTCATTCTGTATACGGGCTGACAGTATTTTACTCTGACAAATTCAGAAAATCCTGCTGACTATTTTGAAAACAATCAAACCGAAAGATGTTTCTGCTTGAGGCAGCAACAACTTCCAGTCAAATTATTTCCAAAATAATATGCAGATATCTTATGCCAATGTCTTGAAATCATGTTCGTGGGGATTTAAAATGAAAATGGTTATCAGATTATGAACATGTATTTTCAGATGTATGTTATTATATATAAAAGTTCAGCATATACATGTCTTGGAATACTGTAATTTATTATGTCCACACTGCAGGCTGGATCGCTTTAATTGTCCTGGCTATTAATTGGGCTATTGTCCTCTGTCCACTATACTCCTAGAATTGTCAGGCTTGATTTCATATGACTCAGCTGGTCATAATTATGAACATTCTAATTTATGCTGGTTAAAATCAATAATATAAAACTCCACACAGAACTTCCTATACCTGGCCTTATAGCACCATGACAATATTCCCAAGGTCCAAAACCGTGAAAAAACCATGAGAAATTCCCTGAAAATATGCTTAGTAATGATGAAGATCGCACCCCTGCATTGGATAGAACCAGTCTGTAAATTTTCATTGAAATCTGATGGGTCATTCTTGACAAATAAGGCTAATGAAAAACTTTAACACAAATGACACGCCGACGACACGAGAATTTGTAATCCTATATCTCGCTTTTCCCATCGGGGCGAGACAAAAAGCGTGTGTGGACTTTAGCTAGAGATGGGTGGAGTTTATGGTCTTTGACAGTTCAACTTCCCTTGAACAAACTTTAATGGCCCTTAGTGCCTAATCATATCTGCCAAATTTTGACCCAATCCCTTCAGCGTTTCTGGAGAAGTCGTTTTCGCTAAAACCAGGTTAACTAAGATTGCCGCCGAATCATTTGACCAATCAGGTTCCCTTGAACAAACTTGGTTCAGTTCTTACCCTAGATCATATTTCATGAGGTTTGCATCAATCCCACAAACGGTTTCGGAGATTTTTAAAGACGTTTCCTAAAATTGGCCAGAATACAAGATGGCTGCTGGCCAAATTGGCCGATCGGCTTCGTTTGAACAAATTTGAATCTCTATGCTCTAAGGATGCTTCCTGCCAAATATATTGAAATTGGGCCAGTAGTTCTTGAGAAGACATTTTAAATTTCACATTGCTTTAGTATGGGAGCTTTTGGCAGGAAAATGATCCAAGATGGCTGCCAAACCGCTTATCCGACCATTTCGAAAATTGCAAATTTGAGATCAGAATAACCAAAAACACATAAAACAAATTTTGGCCTCAAAATCCATCAAATAAAAAGATCCAATATGGCCGCCAAACATGCTACATTTTGATTGGCCCATAGCGGCCATGTTTTTTTTACGGTTAAACTTCCCTTGAACAAACTTTAATGGCCCTTAGTCCCTAATCATATCTGCCAAATTTCGACCCGATCCCTTCAGCGGTTCTGGAGAAGTCATTTTCGCTAAAACTAGGTCAAACAAGATAGCCGCCAAACCATTTGACCAATCAAGTTTATGTTCTTTGACAGTTCAACTTCCCTTGAACAAACTCTAATGGCCCTTAGTGCCTAATCATATCTGCCAAATTTTGACCCAATCCCTTCAGCGTTTCTGGAGGAGTCGTTTTCGCTAAAACCAGGTTAACTAAGATTGCCGCCGAACCATTTGACCAATCAGGTTCCCTTGAACAAACTTGGTTCAGCTCCTTCCCTAGATCATATTTAATGAGGTTTGCCTCAATCCCACAAACGGTTTCGGAGATTTTTAAAGACGTTTCCTAAAATCGGACAAATTGGCAAATCAGCTTCGTTTGAACAAACTAGGATTCCTATGTCCTCAGGATGTTTCCTGCCAAATATAATTGAAATCGGCCCAGTGATTCTTGAGAAGTTGTTTAAAAGAAAAGTTGACGGATGGACGTCGGCTGGATGCCGGACACACGGACGGTTGCCACGGCATAAGCTCACTTGGCCTTTCAGGCCAGGTGAGCTAAAAATGTCACATTGTCACACAAAAAAATGAACGCATCAAAATTCTGAATGGAGGTTTTAAAGCCTATCACCATAGGATCTATTCAGCCAAAATTTGGTTGAAATTGGTCAAAGTGGTAAGAAGACTCAATTTGACAATGTCTGGTAAATTTTTAATAAAATCCAAGATTTTGACCAAAAAGATTGATGAATCAAAGTTCTTGAGACGAGCGCAGTAGGATCCTTTGACCAAACTTTGGTTAAATTCTACCTAATGGTTAAAGAGGGGTAGCATTTTAAAGCATTCCAGTAGTAAATTTAAGTATTACCTTGATCTGCAAATGGACATTTCTCAACACCACTGCAGAAGCCGTTTTTGGCTGATATGAGTGTTAAAGGGTTAATAGTCACTCCACAATGTTTGTCTATCTATCATGTCTGTGTCTATCTATCATGTATCCTGTGCATGTCTTACTAGTCACTCCACAATGTTTGTCTATCTATTGTGTCTGTGTCTGTCTGTCATGTATCTCGTGCATGTCTTAATAGTCACTCCACAATGTTTGTCTATCTATTGTGTCTGTGTCTGTCTGTCATGTATCCCGTGCATGTCTTAATAGCCACCCCACAATGTTTGTCTATCTATTGTTTCTGTGTCTGTCTGTCATGTATGTGTCCATGCCTTAGTAGTCACCCCACACGGTTTGTCTAGCTATCATGTCTGTGGCCAGCGAGCTAACCTATTGGAGATCCAATCATCAACAAACTTGTGTGAGAAGTGGTGACCTTATGGTTCTGAAAAAGGCTCTTGATTTTCAGGTCAAAGTCAGGATCCTAAAGAAAAAAAGACATTAGTGCCTAAGGCAGAAATGTTTTCTAATCCAATTATGTTCAAAATATTCAACAGAACGTTTCTTGAACACTAAGATATTTCTGTTTTTGCTTTGGAACCATGTTAAGTTATTCCAGAGCTGTGCGATAATGGGTCATTATCTTCTAGAGGCTAATCTAGGCAGGCTTTCATCTTGTTAATGATAACTACCCAGTTTTTACCCAGCTACTGATTTATACCGATTATGCTAGACTTTTTTATTTTTTTATTTTTAAATAATCGTGATTACTCGATTAATTACCCAGGCAATGTTCAACAATACGATATCAATGACAAAATCGACACTGTTGTCTGGATGTATCCATTTCCCAGCCAAAGCAAAACCAAACATATTTTTCTCTTGATCTGGCAATGGACATTTCTTGACCAAAATGTAAATTTTCTTGACCGCTCGCATGAATGAGTAATTATAAGGTAGGTTTTTAAATATTTTATGCAGTAGAGATTATTCATGATTATTCGATTATTTAATTTTTAATCATATAAATTCACGATTTAAAAATGAATCACGATTTTCCATTTAATCACGTAATCGCGCAAGTGTAATGTCAGGGTGGAGAAAGACAACGGAGAGCGAATGTGATTGCAAAACATCCACCAAGAACATTAGAGTAAGTCCCTGAATACGATCCGGGGACAGACTTGTTTTAGAATGCTCAAAGTGCTACAGCTCATGGCATCACCTGTCTTCAGAAGAAACGACGTGCTCTCTTCTAGCCATAATTAATTGTCAGGGAGGCCTTCGTCGCAATACTGGCTCGTATAGAACTTGGCAATAACAATAGCAGGAGGATAAACTCTATCATTTCAGAGGCAGGAGAACAAACAAAATGAGAGTAACTAACAAGAATAGAATTGGCTATCACCATCGTGGCGAGCAGAAAAACTGATATAATAGCTATATATGAAATGCTGCTAGCCAGGACAATAGAACATTTTACACAAAAAAAGATAAGAAAAAATTTTAATTTAATATAAAGTAAAATTTCTACGAAGCAAGAAAAAAATACATCAAGCGAATAAAAATAATAACAAAAGCGGAATTCTTCATTCTTTTTCACAAGAGCCACATCGCTATATACTAATCATATATATGTGTTTATATATAACGCGGAGGCAAAGGATAAAAACAAGAACAGAAACACACTACAGCGCACGAGAAAATCAATCTGGATGCGTCGTGTACATTTAATAACACAGCAAGCAAAACACAACTCCTTTTTTATATTATCCATAAAAGAAATTGAAGAGATCTATAAATTTAAAACCTTTGAAGAGATTTTCAAAATTTTCATTGCTTTACATGCTCTCAGAATGTCTCCACATTTAACCCTTTAAGGGCCACACTCGAGAAAAATGGCCAGTACAGTGGTCTTGACGAATGGCCATTTAATACCAGCCAAGACGACTAATTCTGAAAATTTATCATTGGAATGACTGGTTCGATAAATGAGCCAGTCATTCCAATGGTAAATTTTCAAATATAAGCTTCCCTTGGCCAGCAAATGTATATTGTCTATGAGAAAATTAAAAATTTCATGTCCAGATTTGAGGCTTAAAAGAGTTACGGCATAGTGTGCAACAAGACAGCGTTCTTTATTTTAACCTGTTTTATGTGAATGTTGAAGATGTTAAAATGTTAAAATACATATACACTGCAGCTAAACTCCTACTCGTTATTTCACAAATAGTTTCAATAAACATTTTTGCTGACATGCTTTCAGTCAAGCTATTTTCAGAACGATTGATATGTGAGCTTAAATAATCTCTCTGGAAAGCTAGTTTTTGTGGGAATTCAGCCTAAAAACTGTCAATAATATAAAAGATCAGCAGTATGTCTTTGATAAAAGATGAAGATGTGTGCTCAGTCAATTTCTGGCCCAATAGACATTTTTTCTGTTGTTCACTAACTAAGGGCAGTATTGATTCGGTTTTTAAATCTATTTCTATATTCAGTAGAAATTTGCTTATCAACGGGAATTATTTTAGCGATAATCAGCGACCTTCTTTGAGTCTAGTTAATGTGAACTGGAACTTTCGTGCTTGCGCTGCAGAACAGAGGAATTATGCCTGCCACACCCAAAGCATAATTCTTTTTTTAATGTTACACAAACCATGAAGGGATTGAGAAGTTTAGATACACTCAGCTCACCTTTAGCCTAAGATGAACACAGGTGGAAAAGTGTTGAGAATACACTTTTTTTTATGTCCATTGATCCGTGAAAAGTAGGTCGCAGTGGCCTACTTTTGACATGCAGCCTTATCTTTACCATTACACGCATCCAGACACCAAGTTTGGATAGAGTTTGACAAAGTACAGCATAGATAACAATGCAAAACAAGAAGCCCAAGGGGCCTGTGTCACTCACCTGGAGCATTATGCATTTTTGTCACAATTGTTGGTGGGTGGTTTAGGAGTAGTCTTCTAAATGAGTTTGTCGACATTTTTGCAAGTCCAATATAGCCGCCAAACATGCTACATTTTGATTAGTCCACTGCAGCCATATTTCTGACATAGCACCTTCCCTTGAAAAAACTTTAATGGCACTCAGTGCCTAATCATATCTCCCAAATTTCGGCTCAATTCGCTCAGTGGTTCTGGAGTTATTTTGGCACAAATTAGGTTATCCAAGATGGCCACCAAACCATCTTGGCCTGCTTGCTTCAGCGGTTCTGGGGAAGGAGTCGTTTTTGCGAAAATGAGGTCATCCAAGATGGCCGCTGAACCATTTAGTGAATCAAGTTCCCTTGAACAAACTTGGGTCAGCACTTCCCATAGATCATATTTCATGTGGTCTGAATTGATCCCTCAAATGGTTTTGGAGAAGATTTTTAAAGACATTTCTAAAAATCAGCTGAAATCTATGATTTCATTTGAACAAACTAGAATCTATATGCCGTAAGGATGTTTCCTGACAAATATAATTGAAATCAGCCCAGTAGTTCTCGAGACGACATTTTAAATTTCGTATATTGATTTAGTATGGGAGTTTTTGGCGGGAAAATGATCCAAGATGGCCGACAAACCATTTATCCAACAGTTTCGAAAATTGCAAATTTCAAATCAGAATAGCCAAACACATATATAAAAAATAATTTCAACTTCAAAGTCCATCAGATAAAAAAATCCAATATGGCCGGCAAACATGCTATATTTTGATTGGTCCATGGAGGCCATGTTTTTTGACGGATCAACTTCTCTTGAGCAAGCTTTACTGGCCCTTAGTCCCTAATCATATCTGCCAAATTTTGGCCTGATCCATTCAGTGGCTCTGGAGAAGTCATTTTCGCTAAAACTAGGTCAACCAAGATGGCCGCTGAACCATTTGACCAATCACGTTCCCCTGAACAAAATTGGTTGAGCTCTTGCCCTGGATCATATTTCATGTTTCCTTCAATCCCTCAAGCGGTTTCGGAGATTTTTAAAGACGTTTCTAAAAATCGGCCAAAATCCAAGATGGGCGCCGGCCAAATTGGCCGATCGGCTTCGTTTGAACAAACTTGGATCCCTATGCCCTAAGGATGCGTCCTCCCAAATATAACTGAAATCGTCCCTGCTGTTCTTGAGAACTCGTTTTAAAGGAAAAGTTGACAGACGGACGGTCGCCACGACATAAGCTCACTTGGCCTTTCAGGCCAGGTGAGCTAATATTGTTAAATTAACTATTAAAACTAGGTCATGTTGACCTAGTTTGATGATGCACATTTTTCCTATCAAGGATCCACAAACCAAGTTTGGAAGAATATTATTTAAAGCTTTTCAAACTACAGCCTGGAAGACAAATTGGGTCACACTGACCAACTTTTGGTATATGACAAACCATTAGCCTAAGATGCACCCAAATACCAAGTTAAGTTAAGTACTGTATCCAAACGTATGATGTTCAGTGAACAAACAAAAGTTGGGCACTCTGACCTCTTTTTAAAACATCAGACACCTTTAGGCTATTATGTATCTATACACTATGTGTGGCATGTTAACATATTTAGGTTACTGTATATGAAAGATGACAACATGTGTTGAAACCCTAAGTTAATGGCTCTAATTATGATAAAAAATGCTTTAACCATGCTTTGACAAATATAGTTAACCCATTAATGGCTAAATTTGGTAAAAAAACCTAAAACATTTGCTTATTGAATGTTCATTTGCAGGCCAAGAGTAAACTATTTTTGGAAATTTAACACTGGAATGACCGCCTCAGTTATTGAGTAAATAAAAAAAAATAGTCTTCACTTCGCTTGCAAATGGATGTTCTGGAAGACCAGTGTGGAGGTTGGTTTGGCCCGTCTTCACCATGAATGGGTTAAAGGGGCATAAATCAGCTTCATTTTCAGAATGTATTAGATTTTTCTCATAGAATCAGCTTCATTTACATAATGTATTAGATTTCTCTCATAGAATCAGCTTCATTTTCAGAATGTATTAGATTTCTCTCATAGAATCAGCTTCATTTTCAGAATGTATTAGATTTCTCCCATAGAATCAGCTTCATTTTCAGAATGTATTAGATTTCTCTCATAGAATCGGCTTCATTTTCAGAATGTATTAGATTTCTCTCATAGAATCAGCTTCATTTTCAGAATGTATTAGATTTTTTTAAACAGAATTGGCTTCATTTTCAGAATGTATTACATTTTTCTAAATAGAATCAGCTTCATTTTCAGAATGTATTAGATTTTTCTCACAGAATCAGCTCCATTTTCAGAATGTATTAGATTTTTCTCATAGAATCAGCTTCATTTTCAGTATGTATTAGATTTCTCTCATAGAATCAGCTTCATTTTCAGAATGTATTAGATTTGTCTAAATAGAATCAGCTTCATTTTCAGAATGTATTAGATTTTTCTCATAGAATCAGCTTCATTTTCAGAATGTGTTAGATAGATGTTTCTCATAGAATTAGCTTCATTTTTTTAATGTATTAGATTTTTCTCATAGAATCAGCTTCATTTTCAGAATGTATTATATTTCTCTCATAGAATCAGCTTCATTTTCAGAATGTATTAGATTTCTCTCATAGAATCAGCTTCATTTTCAGAATAATGTATTACATTTTTCTCATAGAATCAGCTTCATTTTCCGAATGTATTAGATTTTTCTAAATAGAATCGGCTTCATTTTCAGAATGTATCACATTTTTCTAAATAGAATCAGCTTCATTTTCAGAATGTATTAGATTTTTCTCATAGAATCAGCTTCATTTTCAGAATGTATTAGATTTTTCTCATAGAATCAGCTTCATTTTCAGAATAATGTATTAGATTTTTCTCATAGAATCGGCTTCATTTTCAGAATGTATTACATTTTTCTAAATAGAATCAGCTTCATTTTCAGAATGTATTAGATTTCTCTCATAGAATCAGCTTCATTTTCAGAATGTGTTAGATGTTTCTCACAGAATCAGCTCCATTTTCAGAATGTATTAGATTTTTCTCATAGAATCAGCTTCATTTTCAGAATGTATTAGATTTCTCTCATAGAATCAGCTTCATTTTCTGAATGTATTAGATTTCTCTCATAGAATCGGCTTCATTTTCAGAATGTATTAGATTTTTCTAAATAGAATTAGCTTCATTTTCAGAATGTAATAGATTTTTCTCATAGAATCAGCTTCATTTTCAGAATGTATTAGATTTTCCTCATAGAATCAGCTTCATTTTCAGAATGTATTAGAATTTTATAAATAGAATCAGCTTCATTTTCAGAATGTATTAGATTTTTCTCATAGAATCGGCTTCATAATTTTAGGCGAGTATCTCATTGCTCGCCTCCATTGCTTTTTCTAAATAGAATCAGCTTCATGTTCAGAATGTATTAGATTTTTCTAAATAGAATCGGCTTCATTTTCAGAATGTATCACATTTTTCTAAATAGAATCAGCTTCATTTTCAGAATGTATTAGATTTTTCTCATAGAATCAGCTTCATTTTCAGAATGTATTAGATTTTTCTCATAGAATCAGCTTCATTTTCAGAATAATGTATTAGATTTTTCTCATAGAATCGGCTTCATTTTCAGAATGTATTACATTTTTCTAAATAGAATCAGCTTCATTTTCAGAATGTATTAGATTTTTCTCATAGAATCAGCTTCATTTTCAGAATGTGTTAGATGTTTCTCATAGAATTAGCTTCATTTTTTTAATGTATTAGATTTTTCTCATAGAATCAGCTTCATTTTCAGAATGTATTAGATTTCTCTCATAGAATCAGCTTCATTTTCTGAATGTATTAGATTTCTCTCATAGAATCAGCTTCATTTTCAGAATGTATTAGATTTTTCTAAATAGAATTAGCTTCATTTTCAGAATGTAATAGATTTTTCTCATAGAATCAGCTTCATTTTCAGAATGTATTAGATTTTCCTCATAGAATCAGCTTCATTTTCAGAATGTATTAGAATTTTATAAATAGAATCAGCTTCATTTTCAGAATGTATTAGATTTTTCTCATAGAATCGGCTTCATAATTTTAGGCGAGTATCTCATTGCTCGCCTCTATTGCTTTTTCTAAATAGAATCAGCTTCATGTTCAGAATGTATTAGATTTTTCTAAATAGAATCAGCTTCATTTACAGAATGTATTAGATTTTTCTAAATAGAATCAGCTTCATTTTCAAAATGCATTAGATTTTTCTAAATAGAATCAGCTCCATTTTCAGAACGTATTAGATTTTTCTCATAGATTCAGCTTCATTTTCAGAATGTATTCGATTTTTCTAAATAGAATCAGCTTCATTTTCAGAATGTATTAGATTTTTCTCTTAAAATCAGCTTCATTTAAAGATTCTATTAGATTTTTCTCATAGAATCAGCTTCATTTTCAGAATGTATTAGAGTTTTCTAAATAGAATCAGCTTCATTTTCAGAATGTATTAATTTGTCTCATGGAATCAGCTTCATTTTCAGAATGTATTAGATTTTTCTAAATAGAATCAGCTTCATTTTCAGAATGTATTAGATTTTTCTAAATAGAATCAGCTTCATGTTCAGAATGTATTAGATTTTTCTAAATAGAATCAGCTTCATGTTCTGAATGTATTAGATTTTTCTAAATAGAATCAGCTTCATTTACAGAATGTATTAGATTTTTCTAAATAGAATCAGCTTCATTTTCAAAATGCATTAGATTTTTCTAAATAGAATCAGCTCCATTTTCAGAACGTATTAGATTTTTCTCATAGATTCAGCTCCATTTTCAGAATGTATTCGATTTTTCTAAATAGAAACAGCTTCATTTTCAGAATGTATTAGATTTTTCTCTTAAAATCAGCTTCATTTTCAGAATGTATCAGTTTTCTAAATAGAATCAGCTTCATTTACAGAATGTATTAATTTGTCTCATGGAATCAGCTTCATTTTCAGAATGTATTAGATTTTTCTAAATAGAATCAGCTTCATTTTCAGAATGTATTAGATTTTTCTAAATAGAATCAGCTTCATTTTCAGAATGTATTAGATTTTTCTCATAGAATCAGCTTCATTTGCAGAATGTATTAGATTTTTCTAAATAGAATCGGCTTCATTTTCAGAATGTATTACATTTTTCTAAATAGAATCAGCTTCATTTCCAGAATGTATTAGATTTTCCTCATAGAATCAGCTCCATTTTCAGAACGTATTAGATTTTTCTCATAGAATCAGCTCCATTTTCAGAATGTATTAGATTTTTCCTAAATAGAATCAGCTTCATTTTCAGAATGTATTAGATTTTTCTCATAGAATCAGCTTCATTTTCAGAATGTATTAGATTTCTCTCATAGAATCAGCTTCATTTACATAATGTATTATATTTCTCTCATAGAATCAGCTTCATTTTCAGAATATTAGATTTCTCTCATAGAATCAGCTTCATTTACATAATGTATTAGATTTCTCTCATAGAATCAGCTTCATTTTCACAATGTATTAGGTTTTTCTCATAGAATGAGCTTCATTTTCAGAATAATGTATTAGATCTTTCTCATAGAATCAGCTTCATTTTCAGAATGTATTAGATTTCTCTCATAGAACTTCATTTTCAGAATGTATCAGATTTCTCTCATAGAATTAGCTTCATTTTCACAATGTATTAGATTTTTCTCATAGAATCAGCTTCATTTACAGAATGTATTAGATTATTCTAAATAGAATCAGCTTCATTTTCAGAATGTATTAGATTTTTCTCATAGAATCAGCTTCATTTGCAGAATGTACTAGATTTTTATAAATAGAATCAGCTTCATTTTCAGAATGTATTAGATTTTTCTCATAGAATCAGCTTCATAATTTTAGGCGAGTATGTCATTGCACGCCTCCATTGCTTAGTAACAACGGCAGTATGTAGGCGAGTACTGCCACAGCTCGCCTCACTGGGTTCAATTTAAATTCAGGACCTCTCCTGCAAAATTCTCGTAGAGGCCTGTTACAGCAAAAGAATCTCCAGATTTTGGTCATGTTCAAGATAATATAAAACCTGGATCCGGATCTGGATCATAACAAATTCTGGATCAATGAATACAGATTATTATAATCGTTTAAGATAATTGAATAATTATGCAAACTTTAACAACAAAGATCTGGAGAATAGACAGCCAATTCTAGCTATGCCCCGCCCATTTCTAGCCAAGCTACACCCACTTTTCTATGTGTTGGAATCAATTTATATACCTTCAATCCTGAATTCCCAGATATTGAATATTTTGAAACTAATTTGACTGTACAGAACTATATTAACCCTTTAATGGTCATGCCGGGCCAAAATCAGCCTTTTTTATGGTCTTGTGGAATGTCCATTTACAGGCCAAGAAAATATAAGTTTTGAAAGCTTACCAATGGAATGACTGGCTCGATAACAATTTTCAAAAATTGTATTCTCTTGGCCTGTAAATTGCCATTCTATATAACGCAGATATTAAAATTTTCTTGACAAATTTGACCATTAAAGGGTAAATGCATCAATTCATACACTTGAGAGAATTTCAATGTTCATGACGAAGCTAAGATACATCACTATGTATTGTGACATCACCATACATGTCATGTCATTGAAGATGACATCATATACTTAACCCTTTAACCCTTGAATTTGTCACAGAAAATTTCAATTTTTTTCATATAAAATGTCGATTTGCAGACCATGAGATGATTTTTAAATTTACCACTGGAATGACTGGCTCTGTTATCGATCCAGTCATTCCAGTAGTAAATTGTCAAAATAGTCTTCTTTTGTTCTGCAAATCCCCATTTCTCAAAAACCACTGAAAAAGACATTTTTGGCTGATATGAGTGTTAAAGGGCTAAGTGACAGATTGGATCCCTTCATTGACTGTTGCAGATTCTGGAAACAGTGTTGCTAAAACCAGCCATTAACTTCAGAACATACAGGAATTGATGATGCTAAAACATGTGATCTCTGGGTACTTGTACATTGATTTGATTTTTTTATCAACACCCATATTTCCTTTGTGATGCCCAGTATTTGTATACATTCTATAAACAGCTACTAAAAATAAACATGTCATCACGTCTGGAATACAATAATTATATACATGATGATGATGATGATGACTTTGTTTGGGAGACAATTTCTCAGAGTCATAAAACATGGAATGACATCAATAACAGGCAGACAGCAACCCTTTAACTGTCTGTCTGCTGGATTTCTGCAGACTGCATTTTCCACAGGGTGTAACCCTGGACATGCTGCATATTTTGAAAACAATTTGACTGAAAGTTACTGGTGAATAGGCCAGCAACAATTTTCAGTCAAATTATTTTCAAAATATTCAGCGGATCAAGAGTTATTGCCCATTGAAATTATTGTCCTGATGGCTTGCAGCAGTCAGCCATGTCAGATATTTATGGACACAGTTACATGGACTTTTACAGAAGTTAAATTTTCTCTTTCAAAATGTAAATTTGTAGAAGTTAAATTTTCTCTTTTCCTAAATGTCCAATTTTACCACTGGAATGAGAGCCACCTATGTTCCAGTGGTAAAATTTCAAATCACCTCTTGGCCTGCAACTGAACATTTCTCAGGGGCAGTGCAGTGATCAGTATTGTCCAGCTTGACCATCACAGGGTTAAACACGGCCTGGCATGGCAGCACAGAACACTCCAGGCCCCAGCCGCTCAGGGCCATGACAACACATGCCTTGTAATGTATTTTTTCCTGGTTGCTTGGCAAACCTTGTCATCAGACACTTGTTTACAGTGAAAATAGTTATTAGACGGAAAACAACATTCATTGTCAATAATCCGCAAGTATTGGTATTAACAAGAGAGCGCTGCTGATCAGGGCCTGGACGGTGTTGTTGTCGTCGTCGTCGTCGTGTGGACTCAATGACGCTGCAGCAGCCTGGTAGTTTGCCACAGTACCGACAGCAAAACTAATGAATCAATAATTTATATGACCCAATAGAAATGACTACTTACAAATACACATGTATGCATGTGCATACAGGTGTTTACATGCATATATGCATGCATACACACTCATGTATGCACACTCATGCATACACACGCACGCGCATGCGCGCGCACACACACGGACACGCGCGCGCATGCACGCACGCACGCACGCACGCACGCACACACACACACACACACACACACACACACACGCACGTATGCACATCATGTCATGACTTTTGATAAACAGTGCAATTAACTATTTAACCATCAAACTTGGTTTAAAAAATTCAAATTTTCTGATAAGAATTATCAGATTGCAGAGGAGGAAGACATTCTTGAAGATTTACCACTGGAATGGTTGGCTTGACTCTTGAGCCAGTTATTGCAGTGGTAAATTTTCAAAGAAAGTACATTCAGTTGGCCAGTAAATGGATATTGTTCAAGACTAAGGCCGTGTTCTCACTAGAGTTAATTAGGAATAACTTCATGCTGAAGTATGATGTAACTCCCAATTGACTCTCTAGTCAGAACACGGCCTTGGACTACATAGCTAAGTTTTGGATCAGTTTTTGCCGGCTTGACCATGAAAATGTTAATGGCTGAGGATTTAGAGACCAGGGACTCTGGGGTAACATTTGGATCTAGGTTAAATTCAGGCTAATTATTGCTTGTTTATTTGTTTATGTAATATGCTGCCAGCACTTAGATGACCTTGATTATGACAAGCGAAGATAAAAAACCATTATGCGTGCGCAACCTGTTTCTGGATCAGGGGTGGTAGATTGGGAGAGAAGCAAGGGAAAAACTAGTGACAACTACGTCTGAGCAGGATGACCCTCACAAACTATGCCTAAATACTCGCAGACTTAAATACGCTAAATAGGAACAGATGTACAGACTGATCCAGAATGCAAATCTACCTGCATATTGCACACCTCAGAAATACCTTAATATATTGCCAAAACAATAACACGTTCTCATGAATATTTTTAAAAGTTAACTGGATTGGAAGACATTGATTGGGCAGCAGCAACGACTTTCAATTAAGTTATCTTCAAAAAAATGTCAACAGAGCATTTCTTGCATCATGTTCAAAATTATACTAATTAACATGTTTCTGGGTTCTTTTTTAAACATGTTAACTTATTTCTGAGATGTACTGTAATGGTGATCTGTATCTTGCATTATATCTTCACCTCCTGCATCATGCGTAATATTAATTAATCAGGCTAGCCAAAGTGGAACATTCACTAGAATCTCAAGGTTTAATCTTTATCAATCAGGCCTGTACAGTGGGGAGGGAGGGAGGGGGTCGGAGGGTTCAAAACAAGACGGCAGTCGACTCTAGCAAGTCGGACACCGTGACGATAGGCATCCTCCTGGATGTGGAAAAGGCCTTAGACATGATATGGTGCAATGGGGTGGTTAAAAAGCTCCATGACGCAGGCTACAGAGGACGTATACTATACTAGATACACGATTTTCTAGCCGGAAGACAAATACGGGCCATGGTAAATAGTCAACTTTCAGGGCTACATAACCTAGAAAATGGCAACCCAAAGGGGGTGCCATTTGCCCCCTGCTATTCAATGTCATGATGAGTGACCTGCCTATAGAAATAGAAAAGCTCCCAGCGACTAAGAGCGGAATGGTGAGTGGCTCAATTTACGCTGATGACACTGCACTGTGGACCAGATATGCAACCACAATGCTGGCACGCATGCGCATGCAAGAAGTACTGCACACAGTGTCAAGGTGGTGTAAAAAAGAATGGCCTAAAACTATCTGTTCCGAAGAAGCTACAGATCAACATCTCTGGTAAAAGGGCCGAGAACAATATCCCTCTGTTTCTAGATGGACAGAAAATCAAAGCTGCAGAAAAAGCCAAATTCCTTGGACTAATATCTGATAAAAGTTTGGCATGGATCCCACACATAAACGTGATAGAAAGGTGTGACAAACAAGTCAACCTTCTCAGGACTATAACAACCAGAGCATTGGGGGGGGGATCTTCCCAGCATGCTAATGTTATACAGGGGTCTTATAAACTCGAGGCTGGACTATGGCTGCGAAGCATATACAACCGCACCGAAGAGCAATCCGGCAAAACTTGACAAGCTACAGTCCAAATGCCTAAGGATCTGCAGTGGCGCAACCAGAAACACTCCCATCCCCGCCATCAACGTGGAATGTGGAGAATTGCCACTACAGCTCTGCAGAGAGGAGTGACTCCTCAAATTCTGGACCTATATCCAGGCATCTAGTCAGTCCCACCCCACTAGGGAACTAGGTAAACATTCTCCCACAAATGGGTTCACAAGACTAAACCACCTGGGCTCCAAATGTGGGAATTAGCTCAAAACACAGAGCTAAAAGACATCCATATAGAAGTCGCACAGGTGGCCCAAGAACCACTCTGGATGCTGCCTCAAGTAAATGTGCACTTTGATTTATCAAAAATCATAAGCAAAACAGACCTACCATCGCTAATCAAAAGCTGTGCCTCGAAAACATCGACTCCAGAAAAATATACAAACGCCTCCAAGATACCCCACACGGGCAAATGCAGGGCGGGTGTGGTCATGGGAGATAGGGTGTAACACTTCAAATTTAAACTCCCAGATCACCTATCAATCTTCATCGGGGAAATGATAGCAATAAAGAAAGCACTCGAGTGGCTAAACACAGCCCCTATAGACCAATATGTTATCCTCACAGACTCACTGAGCTCAGTCGTCAGCCTGAAGAACATCGCCAGCAACAGCAGAGACAGCTTACTACAGGAAGTCCAACAGCTGTATGCAACAGCAGTCAAGAAAGCCAACACAGTCAATCTAGACTAGATTCCCAGCCACGTAGACATAAAAGGCAACGAGTTAGCGGATGAGGCAGCAAAACAGGCCATAGACACGGGCACACAAGTCACCATAGGGCTCTCGACAACGGAAGGCAATGCCCTGGTCAAGAAACACATCAACACGAAGTGGCAAAACTTCTGGGACAGCCACACGAAGGCTAGATACTTTCACAAGGTGGTCCCAGAGGTAAAACGCAAGCGTTAAACCTATATTAGAAATGGTCGCATTAATGTGAACTCTGTGGCTCACACGCTAAAATTCTCCAGCACAGATGTGCAAAAACTGTGCCACTGAAGAAACACTGGATCATTTTTTCCTACACTGCCCTGTCTATCAAGACCAGAGGGCGAACCTTAAAGCACTACTTGAACGCATGGACAGTCAATACGCTCATGTTGTCGATCTAATTGCAAGGAAAGACAGGCACATAAACAGAGAGCTCATCTAGATGGTTCATGGCACTGACAAACACGGCATATAAGGGGAGCGTGCGTGTGAGCGTGAAACTATGCGTGCGTGCCTGCGTCATGAATTGATGATCCAGTGCGCGTGCGCATAAACGAGCATGCACACACCTATAAACAACAGATAATCAATATAGTGTGCGTGCCTGTGTCATGAATTGATAACCCAGTGCACGTGCGCATAAACGAGCGTGCAAACACCTATAAACATAAAATTAATAGACACTTGTAGGCTTGCATCATGAATTGATGACCCAGTGCACAAATGAGCATGCAAACAAAATATAATTAATATTAAAACATCTAAAAAAGCATGCACAAACATAGCATAACTGACAGTGCGCAGACAGTCCTACACGTACCTGCATCATGAACTGATGACCCAGAGTGCGTGCGTACATGCGTGTAAATGTGCGTGGGAACACGCATAAACGTAACATAACTTAATATAAAATATCTCTAAAAATAACATAACTAAAAAAAAGTCTGCATAAAGCTAAAGCACACTAAAATAAAATATTAGGACAAAAAGACTGTGCTAGACCCTGTCTGTCATGAATTGATGACTCAGGGTCAGCTGCCAGTTTTAAAAACCAACACGCAACACACACACACTTAAAAAACTTAAAAAATAAAAATAAACAAGAGGCCCAAGGGGCCTGTGTCGCTAACCTGGAGCACCATCAATTTTTGTCAAAATTGTTGGTGGGTGGTTTAGCAGTCTTTTAAATGAGTTTGTGGACATTTTTGCAAGTGCAATATGGCCACCAAACACACTACATTTTGATTTCCCCATGGCGCCCATGTTTTTTTGATGGATCAACTTCCCTTGAACAAATTTTAATGGCCCAAATTTTGGTGTGATCCCTTCAGTGGTTCTGGAGGAGTCATTTTCGTGAAAACCAGGTCATCCATGGCTGCTGGACAAATTGGCCGATTGGGTTCATTTGAACAAACTTTGATCCTTATACCCTAAGGATGCTTCCTGCCAAATATAACTGAAATCGGCCTGGCAGTTTTCAAGACATTTTAAATTTCCCATTTCTTTATCATGGGAGCTTTTGACGAGAAAATTATCTAAGATGGGCGCCAAACCGTTTATCCGACAGTTTCGAAAATTGCAAATTTGAGCTCAGAATACCCAAAAACATATATAGAACCAATTTTGGCCTCAAAATCCATCAAATAAAAAAAATCCAATATGTCCGCCAAACACGCTACATTTTGATTGGCCCACGGCGGCCATGTTTTTTGACGGAGCAACTTCCCTTGAACAAACTTTAATGGCCCTTAGTCCCTAATCATATCTCCCAAATTTTGGCCTGATCCATTCAGCGGTTCTGGAGAAGTCGTTTTCGGGAAAACTAGGTCATCCAAGATGGCTGCCGAACCATTCGGTCAATCAAGTCGTCTTGAACAAACTTGGCTTACTCTTTGCCTAGATGGGGTTTCATAAGTTTTGAATCGATTCCCCAAGCCGTTTCTAAAAATCAGCTGAAATCCGAGATGGCCACCGGCCAAATTGGCCGATCGACTTCGTTTGAACAAAATGAAATCTCTATGCCATAAGGATGCTTCCTCCCAAATATAATTCAAATCGGCCCAGTAGTTCTCGAGAAGACATTTTAAATTTCCCATTGCTTTAGTATGGGAGCTTTTGCCGGGAAAATGATCCAAGATGGCTGACAAACCGTCTATCCGACACTTTCGAAAATTGCAAATTTGAGATCAGAATACCCAAACACCCATATAAATCGAATTTCGGCCTCAATATCCATCAAATATAAAAATCCAATATGGCTGCCAAACACACTATATTTTGATTGGTCCACTGCGGCCATGTTTTTTTACCTATCAACTTCTCTTGAACAAACATTACTCGCCCTTCGTTACTAATTATATATCACAAATTTTGGCCTGATCGCGTCAGCAGTTCTGGGGAAGAAGTTGTTTTTGTGAAAACTAGGTCATCCAAGATGGCCACTGAACCACTTAGTCAATCAAGTTCCCTTGAACAAACTTGATTCAGGGCTTACCCTAGATCATATTTTGTGAGTTTTGAATCGATCCCTCAAATGGTTTGGGAGGAGATTTTTAAAGACATTTCTAAAAATCGGCTGAAATCCAAGATGGTCGTCGGCCAAATTGTCCGACTGGGTTCATTTGAACAAACTTGAATCCCTACACCCTAAGGATGCTTCCTGCCAAATATAATTGAAATCGGCCAGGTAGTTCTCCAGAAGAACATTAAAAATTTCCCATTGCTTTAGTATGGGAGCTTTTGGCGGAAAATGACCCAAGATGGCCGCCAAACCATCTATCCGACAGTTTCAAAAATTTCAAATCTGAGCTCAGAATACCCCAAAACACATACAAAACGAATTTGGGCCTCAAAATCCATCAAATAAAAAAATCCAATATGGCCACCAAACATGCTATATTTTGATTGGCCCACGGCGGCCATGTTTTTTGATTTTTTCTCTTGAACAAACTGTAATGGCCCTTAGGCCATAATAATATCTGCCAAATTTCGGCCCGATCCCTTCAGCGGTTCTGAAAAAGAAGTCATTTCGCTATAACTAGGTCAACCAACATGGTCGCCGAACCATTTGACCAATCAAGTTCCCTTGAATAAACTTGGCTCAACACTTGCGCTAAATCATATTTCATGAGGTTTTCATCAATCCCCCAAGCGGTTTCGGAGAAGATTTTTAGACGTTTCTAAAAATCGGCCAAAATCCAAGATGGCCACCAGTCCAATTCGACGATCGGCTTCGTTTGAACAAACTTAAATCTCTATGCCCTAAGGATGCCTCCTGCGAAATATAAATGAAATCGGACCAGAAGTTCTCGAGAAAAAAAACATTAAAAATTTCCCATTGCTTTAGTATGGGAGCTTTTGGTGGGAAAATGATACAAGATGGCTGCCAAACCGTTTATCCGACAGTTTCAAAAATTGTAAATTTGTGATCAGAATACCGCAAAACACATACAAAAACAATTTCGGCCTCAAAATCCATAAAATAATAAAATCCAATATGGCCGCCAAACACGCTATATTTTGACTGGCCCATGGCGGCCATGTTTTTTGACGGAACAACTTCTATTGAACAAACTCTAATGGCCCTTAGAGCCTAATCATATCTGCCACATTTCGGCCCGATCCCTTCAGCAGTTCTGGAGAAGTCATTTTCGCTACAACTAGGTCAACCAAGATGGCTGCCGAACCATTTGACCAATCAAGTTCCCTTGAACAAATTTGGTTCAGCTCTTGCCCTAGATCATATTTCATGAGATTTGCATCAATCCCCTAAGTGGTTTCGGAGAAGATTTTTAGACGTTTCCTAAAATCGGCCTAAATGCAAGATGGCCACCGGCCAAATTGCCCGATCGGGTTCATTTGAACAAACTTGGATCCCGATGCCATAAGGATGCTTCCTGCTAAATATAATTGAAATTGGCCCAGTGGTTTTTGAGAAGTTGTTTAAAGGAAATGTTGACGGACGACGGATGGACGACGGACGGTCGCCACGGCATAAGCTCACTTGGCCTTTCAGGCCAGGTGAGCTAATAATAATAATCAATACAACCCAAACAACACTCACTCTCACACATATTTTCTCTTCTATCCCTTCTCAATCTTATATCAGCTGTTAATATCACATAAAAAAAACCAGTGCCAAAATGTCGACACTATACAGCGAAAATACAACAACAACAACAAAACAGGCCCAAGTGGCCTAATAAATGATTGCCCAGGAGGTCGAAAGACCTACCGCTTTCAAGCTTCGTTAAGCTAGAAGGTACATTCCCAATCTAGGACCCTACCCATCTCCATTGCGACACTAGGCCCTTTGCCTGCCGAAACCAATCTGTTCAACTGCAAAATTTTGTGAAGGAAGCCAACTGGATGATCCTAATGGGCAAAAAATTAGCATAAATGGCGCACTAATGCTTGTTAACAATGAAAATTACCTCTTAGATATACAAATACGCACTGTTGTGGCGTGACTGGGACCTGCTAGACAGGGACCCGCCATACACCATTAAAATTCATATGCCGCCTGCCCCCCCCCCCCCCCTTTTTCACGATGTGGCATATTTTTGAAAATGTACAGCTGGATTGATAGGTTTGATAAGCGAGCCAGTTATACCAATGGTTAAAACGCTAAAAAAAATAGACTTCTCTTGGCCTGAAAATGGAATTTCACTGAATAAAAACTTTAAAGCTTAAACTGATAAACTTTCAAACCATTAAATGTGCATATTCACACCAGAATACCTGAAAATTAAATTGTTAAAATTGTAAACTTTTAGAGGCTTAAATTTGTGTGCCTAGGTGTAATAAAACAAAATAAATCTGAACACTATAATGATTTCATTACGCGTAAATTAATATCGTTTCCTTAGTTGTAAATTTGAAATAGGGACTTGTCTCTAATTCAATTTCACAACTTAAAATAATTTTATTAATTTAGATGGAATGAAATCATCATATATTAAGATTTGTTTTGTTTCTATACATCTAAGCACACAGATTGGAGCTGCTAAAAGAGTATACAATTTTAACAATTTTAAATTCAAGCGCCTTTTAAAGAGTAAAGTCACACAAGATGGTACAAAAATCTCAATCTTTCATCAGAAAATTTGCTTGGTACTAAAAGAATATTATTGCTCTGAAATGATATACCATCGAGCAAGAGATAGTAAACAAGAAAGATAACTCTGTGAAATATCAAGATACAATCTACATGATGAATGGTCTCCCTTGAATTCACTTGAACACTAACTTTTTAGTGAAAACTCTCGCCATGTATACTAACATGTGAGAGATAAAAAGCTCAGTCAGTCAATCACACACTACAGCTTATAAATAACTTAAAATGTTTCCAAAACAAAACCAGGAACGTGTTAGTAGAATTTTTAACACGATGTAAAAATGTTCTGTTGAATATTTTGGACTTAGTTTGATTGGAAGCCATTGCTGCCTTAGGCAAGGCAGCAATGGCTTCCAATCAAATTATACTCAAAATGTTCAAAAGTATGTTTTATTTTGTTTTAGCTGTATTATACAGAGTGAAAGCCTGTTTATCACGAAGATCGCTTTGGGTGCTGTATAATGTGGACACTAAGGACAGGTGGTCTTCTAAGACAGGTTACAGTTGTGATCAGAAACACTAAGGGAACAAGATATGGTGAAGTCATCTGTGTCTGCCTGTCTGTCTATCTGCCTGCCTGCCTGCCTGCCTGCCGCTTGGTCTGCATGCCTCAGTGACCACCATAGAGAGACACACTAGTTAATCATTTAATGGGCAAGCAAATTAAAATTTTCTCAAAGCAAATGCCCAATTGCAGGCCTAGAGAAGAGTATTTTTGACAATTTACCACCGGAATGACTATCTCGACAGTTTTTTCTTGTTCTACAAATAGGCATTTCTGAAGACCATTAAGCCATTTTGTCTGACTTGAGTGTCATTTTGTCTGATTCGAGTATCATTTTGTCTGACTTGAGTGTCATTTTGTCTGGCTCGAGTGGGACTCGAGTGTCATTTTGTCTGACTCGAGTCGGACTCGAGTGTCATTTTGTCTGACTCGAGTGTCATTCTGTCTGAATCGAGTGTCATTTTGTCTGACTCAAGTGTCAATTTGTCAGAATGGAGTGTCATTTTGTCTGATTCAAGTGCCATTTTGTCTGACTCAAGTGTCATTTTGTCTGACTCGAGTGCCATTTTGTCTGACTCGAGTGCCATTTTGCCTGACTCCAAGTGTCATTTTTGTCTGACTTGAGTCTCATTTTGTCTGACTTGAGTGTTAAATGGTTACATTACAGGCAAGTGGGGGTGATGATGGGGGCGAGGATGACAGGGTGGTCATGCTGCTGATGACAGAGGTGGGGTGATGTCAGAGGGTGTGGGTGTGTGCGCGCGCATATGTGTGTGTGTGTGTGCACGCTCGCGTATGATGACAGGGGGGGGGGGTGTGATGACAGATGGGGGGGGGGGGGGGGGAGAGGTGATGACAGATGTGAGGGAGGGGGTGAGGAGGAGGAAGCTGTAATCAATATTTGAGAATGTGGCACATGGTTTATGTTCTATCACAAAAATGGCATAGAGACCATAATGATACAGATTTGTATAAGAAATAAACCTCAAAATATTCAAACAGCTATCCACTTCAATTTAAATATCAAAGAGAATAAATTCAATTTTATTAAATACAAATGATTTTTGATTCTTCATCTTTCAAACACTTGAGTGAGAAAGGAGAAATTAAACAAATACTTTAACTAATATTCAGACAAAAACTCAATCTCTAAGTTTTACGAGAATTTGTTTTACGTTAATGGCGGATAAACTTTATTTTGATTTGAAGAATGTCATTCATTAAGTGCAACATCACTCAACATTGTTATCATTATCTAATTACCGCCAGCAACAATCGACTACAGAGGGCCGTGGACCCTCGCAAGTGAGAAACAATTTGATTTCCATGAAGCACCACATCAAATAGTTTAATCCCAGGCCTGTTCTCAAGTACTGGTGGGGCCAAATGAATATGAATCAGCGCTGCTTTGATGCTAAAGGATAGAGTTATTTGTGGTAGTGACATGTTAAAGTGAAGGGGACAAGTCAAGTATGCGTGAATCTTTCTGATTTAGCCATTTGCTTGCTGAGTTTCTGCACACTACATGAGGTTTAAATCTGGATATGCTGAATATTATGAAAAAAACTTGACTGAAAGTTGTTAGCAGCTAAGCCACCAACAACTTTCAGTGAAATTGTTTTCAAAACATTCAGCAGGTCCAGAGTTATTTTCAATTGGAATTACTATCAGGTGGCTTGCCGCAGTCAGACAGTTAATCAATTGGAACAAATTGTTGTTTTATACTTAAAACCATTAACACTTACCACACTGATGGTAAATGTTTAATTGCTACAGAATGCCTATTAGAAAATCTATTGTATATTTGAGAAACAATATTGCTGAAAGCTGTTGTTGTCTTAGACAGCAACAGCTTCAGCAACATTGTTTCCAAAATGAACAGCAACTAATCTGGAATTTCAACGCAAAATGGTTAAAGGCGAACTACCATCTTTAATTATTATGTCGCATTTAACCTGATATTAACTGTTCTTAATCTTTAAAATAAAGATACTGCTGAAACTGTAATATCTTTCAGCAAGGCCATTCTCAAAATTAGCACCCGATGAGTCTATTCTAGCCATCAATTCAAATAAAATTTAACTTTTTGGGTAAAGTGTTTGCCGATCTATTCAAACAGGTCTAGTTCCTTTATTGTGAGTAGAAATAGTTAAGAAAGTTACACAGGACAGAAAAAACAAAGCCATCATTCGCCACCGTCACCGCCGCGCCGTGTCCAGTCCCGCTTACTTTATTTGTGTATTGGAAAAGAAATCAGACAGCCTCGTGCAATCGCCTGATTGAGTTTCTGTCATGCTCAGATGGCCCTAGCGGCGCTTTGAAAGGGAATCTCTGGGAGATGTTGGCTTCTAAATATTAGACTTTCCTCTGGAGGCTCCTGTGCATATTGCCACTGTCAACAAGGACAAGAAATATATTTATGGCAAGTTAATTTCCCGGGCCGCCGCACAGCGCCCTCATCTAGAGACATGGGTAAACACGTCGGGGCAAGGAGCAATATGTAAGAAGTACTTGGTCAAATAAATCCTAAACACAGAATGCTGATGATCTTATTCAGATCCAATTCCTGGCAAGCCATTCTCAAATCATACATTGTAAACATCGAGGGCCACGGCTCCAGGGGCAGATGGCCGCGGCAGAAAATTAACTTTTGCTTTTGATCTGCTATTGTTTATTTTACCGGGACTGTTTACTCCTGGCCTCCGTGCATCCCCATCATCTCATTCGTAGAATCGACCCGCTAGTGCCCGCTCAGACAACAGCAAACCTCTCCTCGGCACCACCCCGCGACCACCGCTGTCAGACGTTATCACTCAATGTCCACACTACGTTTCCGCTCTTGTATATAGCTAAACTTGTCCTGTCAAATTATTTATCGATCTTTATTTGGCGAGGAAACAACTCAATACAAAGTCAATTTTGTCTTAATTTATTTTGCCTGACTGGTGTTTACCTCGCATACTGACCTATACATCCCCTAGTAAAACGATCAAGCAATGATGTTACTGAAGGCCAATAAAGAGCGGCTACACACACGCCCACCCACCCACCCACCCACCCACCCGCTTGCCGCAACTTTTTCCGACTTGGCTCTGATTTCGCTACATAGAGCAATAATATTAACAATTTACCTCAGCCGATTATTAATATTATTATCCTAGAAAATCAAGCCATATAAGGATTAATGTGTTCCTATCTTTTGGAATGAAGAAACAATGGAGGATCTGATCTGTCACTCAAGTATCCGATATCATAATCAATAACAGCACTTGTTAGCTGACGGCGAAATCAAAATGATATAACTCCATCACAAAAATCTGAATGTCCACCACAAAAGTGCACATTAATTGTGTGTCTGACTCTTTGCTGAATTTATAACTTAATAAACATTATGTTTAATATTTTGAAACTTATTTTACCGGGAGCTGTTACTGTCATGGACAAATAAGTTTCAAAATATTTAAAGGATAACTAATCTGAACTCTTGATAGCTATTCAGGTGATCTAATATGCCAGTCATAAACTATGCAGGTCATGTTAGGCTTTTCATCATGAAGCTAAAGAAAGATATTCAGACTTTAGTAGCTAAATGTTGATACAACCTATGATGGCTGTCATGATTCCCTTTTCAAGCAATCAGAAAAATCCTAGCGTACCTGCCTCGGGAAATAACTAAGTCATAGAGGCGCCAGCTATAGTTTGGCAGTGTGGTATAAAAGCAAAAGTAAACGGTTGAATATTTTGAAACTAATTTGACTGGAAGTAGGCAGCAACAACTTCTCGTCAAATTAGTTTCAAAATATTCAACGAGATGAATATTACATAATAAAGAATGTAATGCAATGGCACTTACATGACATCACACACTATCGCTTGAGGAGACAAAATGGCGCCGATCACTGTTCAATAGTTACGCGATATTACAACGCAGATAAGTGATACAGAAACGGGAATGTGACAGAATATGAATGATATGGAATCTATAGACCACAATCTATCGGAGCAGTATAACATTTGATATGAGATAAGCATCGCTTTAACAGCTTACCCGCATAGCTACATTGAAATTTAGATTCAGGTAAATCAGATTTCAGAGTTTGAAATCGATTCCTACAAATGTAAAAAGTAAGCCGAGTTAATTAGCTAGAAATGGGCGGGGCATAGCTTAAAATGGATCACTCAATTTCTGTTAGGTCATCTCTCGCAAACTGTCTGAGAGTGTAACAAAACATAGATTATAAAAACATAATGGGGCCCATTAACCTTTGAACCCTCAAATTTGTTCCAGAAAATCTAAATTTTGTCATAGAAAATGTCCATTTGCAAACCAAGAGAAGACTATTTTTTTAATTTACCATTGGAATGACTGGCTCGGTTATTGAGCCAGTCATTCCAGTGGTAAATTTTCAAAAATAACCTTCTCTTGGTCTGCAAATGGACATTACTCAAGACCAGCGCAGAAGCCGTTTTTGGCTGATATGAGTGCTACAGGATTAACAAATAAGACCAGTTCTGGTCACATGTTCCACGACCCGGACATTTTTTGTGAAGCCCCAATATTTGGAATCCAAATATGTTAACACTTTTCCAGAAATTAAAGGGCATAGCTCAGGTGATGACAGTGGATTTTGGACAAACACAATCTCATCGATGTCTCATGTAGAGGCATGTATTTCCCAAACTTGAACGGACTAACTGAAATTATCGAGTGGGAACCAAAGATTTTACGATTGTTTCAAGAAATTAAGGGAGATTACTGTGGTGATTAGACACAGATTTCTGTCAAATGCAATCCGATTCAAAGGTCTCCTATTATGAAGAGTGATGCATTTCCAAAGTGTGGATTGAATTCATGCAGGCTAAGTGAAGTTATCGAGTGCCCGGAACCAAATATTATTATGCGGTTTCAAGAAATCAAAGGGGATAACATTTCTGTTGTCCGGGTCCACTGCATTGGGTGACTAATAAATGACGTTTTTAAATAACATGACAGATCATATTAGGTTAATAAACACACGACAGCATCAATCATTAATCTGTGTCGATATGACGGTGGAATTTCACACCTTTTTTAATGACGGCCGCTCCCTCACTCAACTCCAAGGTAACCTTTTAACCCTTAAAATTTGTCAAATAAATTTCAACTTTCTCATAGAAAATGTCCATTTGGAGACCAAGATAACATTAGTTTTAAAAATTTACCACTGTAATGACTGCCTCCGTTATCGAGCCAGTCACTGCAGCGATAAATTAAAAAAAATCCTTTTCTCTTGGTGTGAAAATGTACATTTCTCAGGACTACTGCAGAAGTCGTTTTGGCTGGTTTGAATGCTAAAGTGTTAATCTAGCCTTCTTCCATGTCACTGTTAGTCAATCCAATGCATTCCGTACTATATTGATTAACTGTCTCTAGCTTTGGCTGGTAAGACATCTGTGTGATTATCCAAATATATGTAATGGTAATAATGATAATAATTACCAGCATATTGATGAGCTAAGTTATTATTGTCGCGAAAGCGTCCACAAAGTCTGTTAATGTTTATTTTAACCATTTCAACACCTTAGATCAGACATGTCAGAGACAACACATGTCAAGGAATATACTGGTAAGTTAGCGCTTTTAATAGGGTTAGGGAGTCAATGACTCCGCTAATGATCAACTCAGATCTCTCATGCCTTTCACATTAACCTTTTAACTCAAATTCATTCAAGAAAATTTCAACTTTCTCATAGAAAATGTCCATTAGCAGACCAAGAAGACTATTTTTGAAAATTTACCACTGGAATGACTGGTCTGCAAATGGACGTTTCTCAAGACCACTATAGATGCCGTTTTTGGCTGATATCAGTGTCACAGGGTTAATCTCAAACTCTCAGCTCTCTCCCTCCCTCCCTCTACCTCTCTCCCTCCCCTCTCCCCCTCCCTCCCTCTCTCACTCCCTCCCTCCCTCCCTCTCTCTCGCTCTTTCTCTCTCTCCCTCTCTCTCTTGCTCTCCCTCCCTCCCTCCCTCTCTCGCTCTCTCTCTCTCCCTCCCTCCCTCCCTCTCTCGCTCTCTCTCCCCCTCCCTTCGTGGCTGCGAACTATGGAGGAAAAGTAAAATGCTGGGCTCACTGCTTTGCAGTACTGCTGACACACTGCATCATGGGGAACATAGCTTTGCAGTCCTTCTGGGAGCTATGGATTCGTAGATCAAAGATGCCCACGATGTTTATACAATGCAACCTGCATACCCGGGATGCTGTATAACTGTAACAGCTGGGCAGCTCCAAAGGCAGCTATAGACAAACTCAATGCCTGCCACTGGACACCTATGGCCAAATTGTATAATTTCCAACGATGCACGAAACAAGATGTGTAATACATCACCGCTGTCTGTGAAAGTTGCGCAGCAAACATGGTCCATGTTTGGCCATGTGCTAAGGATGTCAGGGGACACACCAGCTCATAAAGCCTTGGAATTTGCCCTACTGGGAGCCAGTGTTACAGGGCTATTTTCCACCTATATGAGAATACAGTGGATTAGCTGGGTGGAAATAGCTCTGCTACGCTTCAGGATGAGACGACGGGTGAAGACACTCTAATAGACAATAAGCAAGATCGTTCTTCAAATATTACTTATATTAAACTTTTAATAATTCTAAACTATACTTCAAGCGATACACTGGTGATATTAAACGTTACAAACACTAATTATCTATCTATAGAAAACTATCTCTAACTCTATGAATCTCTATTATCTATCTCTATAATTCTGTCTCTCACTGAATCTCACTCATTCTATCTCAAATATACAAATTCATTTACAATTTATAGTTAGTGGTAGTTAAAGTAAACAGACAGGTAGTTAACACACATGTTCGAAATAAATTGAGAACATGTCTAAAATCATTAATAATTTGTTTAAAGAATCAATTTTTACTAATAGTACTTTTATCAATACAAGAGTATTCAATTAAAAAAATACAATTAACCACTTTCCTTCTGGATGCGTGCTTATAGTATTTTACTTTGACATTTTCAGAAAATCCTGATGACTATTTTGAAAACAATCAAAGTAAAAGTTGTTTCTGCTTGAGGCAGCAACAACTTTCAGTCAAATATCAGATTATAAACCCGTATTTTCATATGTATGTTATTATATATAAAAGTTCAGCATATACATGTCTTGGAATACTGTGATGTATTATGACCATACTGCAGGTTGGGTCACTTTAATTGTTCTGGCTATTAATTGGGCTATTGTCCTCTGTCCACTATACTCGTCATGCTTGATTTCATATGATTCAGCTGGTCATAATTAAAACATTCTAATTTATGCTGGTTAAAATCAATAGTATATAACTCCACACAGAATTTCCTATACCTGGCCAAATATCACCATGACACCAGCAAGTACGAAACCAGGAGAGGACATCATTGCATACATATGCTAAGCTTGCTACAAGGTGACATCAAGAAAGCAGTACTCGGTACACTCAAATCAAGAATGGACCTGATGAAGCTAGCCGCAGAATACAGCAATCATACATACTGCAGCAGCTATTTTGTTCATGAGTATGGCATGTATGATGATGATGATGATGATGATGATGATGGTGGTGGTGATGACGACGACGACGACAACGACGACGACGACGACGACGACGACGACGACGATGATGACGCCTGATGATGATGTTGTGAGCACAGCAAAGTCCACCATGACCAAGGCTTTCTGTGCAGGGGCGCCTCGTGGCATTCGCAGAACATGGCAAAACATAGAGCATCTTTGTTTGGTCACCTTCACTGATAGCATTGCACATTGTGTATCACATCAGGCTTATCTAGAACTGCCTACTGACAGCATTGCACATTGTGTATAAGGCTTCGCATCAGGCTTATCTAGAACTGCCTACTGATAGCATTGCATTGTGTATAAGGCATCGCATCAGGCTTATCTAGAACTGCCCACTGACAGCATTGCACATTGTGTATAAGGCATCGCATCAGGCTTATCTAGAACTGCTTACTGACAGCATTACACATTGAGGTATAAGGCATCGCATCAGGCTTATCTAGAACTGCCTACTGACAGCATTGCACATTGTGTATAAGGCTTCGCATCAGGCGTATCTAGAACTGCCTACTGATAGCATTGCACATTGTGTATAAGTCATCGCATCAGGCTTATCTAGAACTGCCTTTGGAACTGGCCAGCTGCTAGAGTCACACAGCCGTAGTGACACACAGGTCATGTCATACAAGCGTAGTTTTTTATCCAAAGGGATACATGATCGACGGATCCACACTTTCCACATCTACCAAGTTTGTAGAGGATGCCACTGCACAAGCCTGCAAAGTGTGCTATGTACCGATCTAAAAGAGGCCGGACTGGGTATATTGATGACCAAGAAGTACCTGAGGGAGTTAAGGAGGCTGTGCAGTGAGGCAATGCATGAGCTGACATAATTAACTCCTGACAGACTGACTGACCGACTGACTTACAGACCGACCAACCATTTCAATACCCTTGATGTTTTCTCAAAATGTGTCCACAGCATAACAACTGGCAGTACAAGGATTGTTAAAATAAACGTTTTTAAATCTCTATTAATTAGAAATAGATGTATGCCTGTGTAGTGAGACATCGGATATTGTGCTATAATTCACGTCTGTATATTTGCATGGTAATAATAAGAAATGTGTAAATTAACTGATAAACAGTGTTCACGATGCCCTCAAGGATTCCGGACTAGATCTGGCTCTGGTCCATTGTCTCTGATAATATTCCCTTACGGGTATAGCAATCAGAATGACTTATTTGTGGTTTGTGTTGACGCATTAAGCACAATGTATACAGACATAGATGGAACAATGATGGGAATCATTCTAGCACAAGTCATGCAGGTAGACAAATCCTAACCATTTAATCATTTACCACTCAAATTTGTTCAAGAAAATTTCAATTTCTTCATAGAAAATGTCGATTTGCAGACCAAGAAGACTGTTTTCAAGCCATTCATTCGTGGTAAATTTTCAATAATAGTCTTCTCTTGGTCTGCAAATGAACATTTCTCAAGACCACTCTGGAGACCATTGTTGGCTGATATGAGTGTTAAAAGGGTTAACACTTAACTGTCTGACTGATGATGCAAACCACCAGATAATAATATCAATAGGCAATAACTCAGGACCTGATGAATATTTTGAAAACAATTTGACTCAAAGTTAGCCACCAACAACTTTCAGTCAAATTGTTTTCAAAATATTCTGCAGGCCTAGATAGAGTTAAACACCATGGAAAATGTAGTCTGCAGGAATTCAGCAGACATATGCAATTAAGCTGGCCAAAAATTACTCTTGCAATGACCCTGACTATTTTGGAAATTTACCACTGAAATGACTGGCTTGATAACTGAGCTAATCATTCCAGCATGTCCAGTGGTAAATTAAAAAAGGAATCTCTTGGTCTGCAAATGCATATTTATTTTCTATGAGAAAATTGCAATTTTTTATAAGAAATGTGATGTTTAAATAATGAACCAGGAGCCTGCAGATGCTTACACTTTCTACGTCATCAGAATAGATGTACAATATCTCTGCATCTTTGAAATCATGAATACAATCTGAAACTGGATCTATGTGTTTTTAAATGCAGATCATGCATGACCAAAGATTGGCAATCCTTGTGCACAGTAATACTGCTTATTGTGTTAAAATTTGATGAAAATCGGATCAGCAGGTTTTTTAAATCCATAGATCCGTTATTTGGTCCGAATCCAGATCTGGATCATGATCAAAGATTTGAAATTCTACAATATATATATATATATATGCCCATTTGCAGACCAAGAGATGGGGTTTGTAAATTTATCCCTCGAATGATTAACTTGGTTGTCGAGACAATTGTTCCAGTGGCAAATCTTTAAAAAATAGTCTTCTCTTCATTTGCAAATGGCCACTTCCCTGGACCATGGCAAAAGCTGTTTTGCGCCATTTCGAGGCTTAAACGGGTTAAAATGTATCTGACCACTACATGTGTATCTGACCACTACATGCATGTATAAGGATAGTGTAGTCCCTGCTCCATGAAGTGAATAAGACTTAATAATCCTGTCTGAATATTCTAACTCAGGTATGTTTTGGCTTCAGACATCTTGAGAAATACACACGAATCTTGGCCTGATCCGAGGATAAAAACAAGAAGTGAGTCAATTGGATTTAGAGAGCTGTAATACAAAGTAAACTCTGTGCGACTCTGACAGACTGGCACACTTATAGTTAGATAGATACCTGGCCACCACACAATAATGACAACTCAATAAGGACTACCCAATAATGATGACAACAAGAGGCACAAGTATCTTGGCAGGCAGGCAGGTGGGAATGCAGGCACCCAGGCAGGCAGGCAGGCAGGCAGGCAGGCAGGCAGCCAGCCAGCCAGCCAGCCAGCCAGCCAGCCAGCCAAGCAGTCGGTCAGGCAGGTGGTCAGGCAGTCGGTCAGGCAGGCGGTCAGGCAGTCGGTCAGGCAGGCGGGCAAGCATATAGTAATAACTAAATATTATTTCCTCCCTCCCTACTGTGCTTTTTTTCTTTAACCCTTTAATGGTCAGATTTGGTCAAGAAAATTAAAATATCTGTCAACTGAATGTCCATTTATAGACCAAGAGAATACAATTTTTGAAAATTAATCACTGGAATGACTGGCTCGGTTATCGAGCCAGTCATGTCAGTCGTAAATTTTCAAAAATTGTATTATCTTTGCCTGTAAATGGACACTCCACAAGACCATAACAGAGGCCGGTTTTGTCAGGCAGAACCAGTAAATGGTTAATACAGGGACTCAATATATAAGCTGACACACTCCTTTATGTGAAGACACACGCAATAATATGTATGCTACCTCTATGTGAAAACTGATTGACATCCGAGGCTAGACAGACATTTTCTCTGATTTGGTGATCGGTGCCAGCCATGTTTTTACCTATCAATATCCCTAGTAGAAAGTTGAATGGCCCTTAGTCCCTAATAATATTTCCCAAATTTTGGCCCAATTGCTACATTTGTATAGCAAACAAGTCAACCAATCAGGTTATCTTGAACAAACTTGTTTCAGCTATTGTCAGAAATGAAGTTTCTTCGTCAATCAGTCAAGGTTTCGGAAATGTTTAAAAGTTTTCCAAAGATAGCGCAAAATCACCTTCATTTGAATAACCGTGGATCCATATGAACCAAAGAATTGTTTCCTGACATTTGGTTTGCAATTGGCCCAGCGGTTCTGGAGAAGTCGTTTTAACGGGAAACTTGATTATAGACAATGGCAGACAAATGGATGGTCGAGAAATTTCATAAGCTCCCATAACCTTTCAGGCCAATTGAGCTAAAAATAAATATGACAACTTGTCTACTTCAAACTACTAGTCCCTCCAATTTAAATTAGAATGCACAGTCGATGGCATGCCATCACAAATCACTAGGCTTTCACCAACTTTGACATTCGGCCCACCCACCCCCATTCGTAGCACAACTTATTGTAAGCATTATCTCACAATTCACAATGATATGAGTAATTAACATACCAAATTTCATTGAAGTCCACCAACCTTGACTTTCTTCTACACACCCACACACGCACGCACCCATGCATGCACGCACGCACGCACGCACACACACACACAACCACCACCACCCCCATTCACCCTGCCCCTACCTCAACCATGGGGGGGGGGGGGGAAGAGGCAGAGCCTAATGTAAATGTCATCTTGCAGTCTGCAATCGTATGGACAACTAACATACAAATTTGATTGAATTCCTGTAAACGGTTTCAGGAGAGATATCCGAACAGACAGACAGATGGATGGACAGATGGGTGGAGACTATTGTAATATCCTGTCTGTTTTTTCAAAACGTGTGGGGATATGTAGCTATTATTGGTCTTGACAACTAAAGATCTGTTGTAGGGTTTATGTAGATTAGATATGACAGAGTGGGTGAGGGGCATGTGTGTGTTTATGTGACAGAGTGGGTGAGGGGCATGTGTGGGTGTGTACAGTATAGCTCTGAAACAGCCTCGCTGTACAAAATATAACATACCGTTGAATATTTTGAAATTAATTGGATTGGAAGACATCGCTGCCTAATAATTGCTAATAACATGTTTCTGTTTTTGTTTGGTTTTGTGTTAACTTATTTATGAGCTCTCCTGTCCGTAATTGTTTCTCCAGGTAAACTCGATTATAAACTGGGTCACAATTACACGGGACAAACACACTTCCTCCTTACTCGGTTTGTTTGCCGGAGTTTTCGCCAAGCATTAATTCTCGGCTTTTAGTCTGTTGACAAAACAAACAACGGCACAAACAGACGAGCTCAGTAAAATCGCCTGTACTTATGAGGACAACATCAAAATTTTTCTATTTCTCGTTTGCCGTAACCAAACAAATAAGGCCACAAGTAGTTGTAACAGAAGATGCGGATAATTGAGGACAACACGTACTGACACTATATGAAGTAAATAATGAAGAGCTACAGTGGCGTGATGGCAGTAATCCACCATGGAGAAAAGAAATTTTATATACGTCATACCGCTAACACGTATATCACTGACTTGACATTTGTTAGTGTTACGGATGAAACCTGTTGCTGCCTAAGACAACATTGTGGAATGAACTTCTAATACAACAACGGCTCAAAACAGTCACGCTTCCAAAATAGGTACCAGTTTTCCTACCACCAATTGGTAGTAAATCTTAACTTAGGTTCAGCAGCATATTGCGCAGTAAAACTTCCACAAACTCACCCAACATGTACAAAGGAACAACAACGACGATGCTTAGAACTGTGAGTGCAGATCACGTTTACCCGCTTCATATATACAAAGTAATTCAATGAAACCGGGAACACATTATTCGAAAACCAGGACATTGTCAGCAATATTGCCAAGCAGTGGAAGCCCTGGGCTCTATCTCCATGCTTGAAAACAAATGGAATGCAATTTGTAATCAGTGCAGTACTGCTGTCAATGTAACAATACTGGACTTATTCATATCTCACAGACAGGAGAATAGAATCAATGTCTAGCTAAGCCCCTCCCATTTCTAGCTAAGCCCCGCCCATTTCTAGAAGCCCCACCCACTTTGTACATATGTTGGACTCAATGTATATACTTTGAATCCTGAATTCCCAGAATCCCCCTTTTCAGGTTAACTATACAGGTAAGCTGTTGTATATTTAGAAACTAATGTGACGCTATGGAAGTAAGTCCCCTGCTCAAACTATTCAACAGAATGTTTATTAAATTTTAAATCCATTAAAGACATACAATTCATACACTGCTGACAAGCGTTTCGATGTTCACGACGGAACTAGTTACATCATAATAATTTTGACATCAGCTATTATACTTGACTGACAGATTGGATCCATCAATTGTATTCTGCACCAGCAGGTACGGAATGGATTTATCTGAAATATAGTGATGTATGATCCTATGATATTCTAAGCTTGATAGAAACCTGTCAAGATATTCTGGCTTTAATGCCATCAAGCGCTCATGTTTCAGACAAATGCCAGATTTGATTGAAGTGCAAGTCATCATGTCCTTACATTCAACATGGTTCACACAACTGACTGACTCATTTAAGGATGTCAAGGACCATATCTATCATTTTCACAGACTCTAAACTCAGACTGTCTGAGACTCAGCTCTGTCAGTGTGCGTACAGAACAAGAGGGCTAGGAACTTAGCCTTTTAGCGGTGACGCAGAGAGGTGCTGGCTAATCCTAGATAGATGATTCTGTGCTACTAACCATGTGCCGAGGTGGATCTCAGATGGGGCGGGTCCAGGAAACCTACATGTACCTCTAAGAAAATTATGAAAACTAGAAAACACATTTTCAGGTACTCTTCACGATAAATTTCAAATTCAAGAACTTTCAAGGACTGATGTTACAATTCAAGCATTTTCAAGGACCGATGTTACAATTCAAGCACTTTCAAGGACTGATGTTACAATTCAAGCACTTTCAAGGACCGATGTTACAATTCAAGCACTTTCAAGGACTGATGTTACAATTCAAGCATTTTCAAGGACTGATGTTACAATTCAAGCATTTTCAAGGACTGATGTTACAATTCAAGCATTTTCAAGGACCGATGCCGGAATTCAAACATTTTCAAGGACTGATGTTACAATTCAAGTACTTTCAATGACTGGTGTTACAATTCAAGTACTTTCAAGGACTGATGTTAGAATTCAAGTACTTTCAAGGACTGATGTTACATTTCAAACACTTTCAAGGACTGATGTTACAATTCAAGCACTTTCAAGGACTGATGTTACAATTCAAGCACTTTTAAGGACTGATGTTACAATTCAAGCACTTTTAAGAGCACTTTCAAGGACTGATGTTACAATTCAAGCACTTTTAAGAGCACTTTCAAGGACTGATGTTACAATTCAAGCACTTTTAAGGACCGATGTTACAATTCAAGCACTTTCAAGGACTAATGTTACAATTCAAGCACTTTCAAGGACTAATGTTACTATTCAAGCACTTTTAAGAGCACTTTCAAGGACTGATGTTACAATTCAAGCACTTTCAAGGACTGATGTTACAATTCAAGCACTTTCAAGGACTGATGTTACAATTCAAGCACTTTTAAGGACTGATGTTACAATTCAAGCACTTTTAAGGACTGATGTTACAATTCAAGCACTTTTAAGAGCACTTTCAAGGACTGATGTTACAATTCAAGCACTTTCAAGGACTAATGTTACAATTCAAGCACTTTTAAGGACCGATGTTACAATTCAAGCACTTTCAAGGACCGATGTTACAATTCAAGCACTTTCAAGGACTGATGTTACAATTCAAGCACTTTCAAGGACCGATGCCAGAATTCAAGCATTTTCAAGGACTGATGTTACAATTCAAGTACTTTCAAGGACTGATGTTAGAATTCAAGTACTTTCAAGGACTGATGTTACAATTCAAGCACTTTTAAGGACCGATGTTACAATTCAACCACTTTCAAGGACTAATTTTACAATTCAAGCACTTTCAAGGACTGATGTTACAATTCAAGCATTTTCAAGGACTAATGTTACAGTTCAAGCACTCGTCAATTTCAATCTTTTTAAATCGTGAAAAATTTCACATTTATTCATCCACACATCAATCATGGCTAAAGCATACAAATAAGCATTCAAACTTAACAGTCAGGACAGGAACTTACTATGATGTCCAGTGAACCGTGAACACGACATCACATTCACATACTTCAAATACTTTGAAGTACCTTTTTTTTTCAAAATGTCCAGCATGCATCATAACTAACTCACTACAAACACTATTTTTGGCCAAAATGCACAATTACAAATCATTCAAAGTTAGTTAACGAATGAAGATATCCAGCAGTAATTTATGTCTGATGTTCGAGAATATCACAAAAATCTTGATACTGATCATAAATATATATGACGTGCCGAGCTAAACATCAGAGATTTGTTTCCACCAATCAGCATTCAGTTTGTGGACACCTCCTGACTGGACCAGCATCTGGGCTAAATTCTGTGACATCACTAATCACCTCGGAAATAGAATGACTTTTTATCCCCACTTGCTTAGAAAATGGAGAGGACATTGCAATCACATCTGTCTGTCCATCCATCCATCTGTCTATCCGGCTAGATCTCCCCCAAATGGCTTGGTGGAATTCAATCAAATTTGTTATGTGAGTTACATATGGCCATATGATTAGGGAACGCAGGCAACATTTACATTAGGCTCCGCCACCTGGGTGAGGGGTGGGTTGGGGGCACAATGGCAAAGATAGCAGAATTTAACCAAAGTTGGGATATGAGTTACTCAGATGACTGCGGATTGTGAGGCGATGCTTACATTAGGCTCCGCTCCTGGGGTAGAGAAGGGTGAAGGACATGAGGGTGGGGAGGATGACAAAGTTGGAGAAAACATGGGTATTTGCGATGGCAGCCCATCAACCCGATGGCGGGCTGTCAACTACACATTCTCGTTTATGTTTATTGTCCGCTTTGGGAAACAGCTCCACACACATCTAAGGCTTAAAGGGTTAAGTACTGTGACTATACAGATTCTTTTTTTTTACTCATGAGTGAGCAGAGTGGAATGTATTGAATAATTATTATACAAATTCTAGTTCATATTTTAATGGACGGAGACAGGCTGGTAGGCCCATTAGGGGAGGGCTGGCAAATGGATGGACAAACAGAAACAGATTGACAGAGACATTGAGCCATCTAGCAAGTAAGCAGGCAGGCAGGCAGCCAGGTAGTCCCCAGTTCCCCACCCCCACACCACCCCACCCAGCCCTTGACACAAAAACAATATTTATTTTCGATACATATTGAGTTTCACAATTACTGAGCATAAATTTAATATAATCTTTTCACCATGAATAAACAGGATGTTTGTAATGAGAGAAAACAAGTAATTTGAAGCTGATGTCAGAATAGCGTGATATAATTCCCCTAATAACATATTTGTATGTTGTATGCACTTCATCAGCCAGACAACTGCACAGTTTGAAAATTACAGAATATGCCAAGGGTCATTAATAATGCCAGAAATCACTGCCTTTCACAGAACTTCTAGATATACATGAAAGTCCTAGACTGTTTTGAAAACTATTTCACTGTTAAATTCAGATTAATTTCAAAATATTGAACAGAATACTTACTATAAGGGATGTCTGGTGACAAATTAGTTGCATAATTCTTTCTGCCTGGTGGCAAAGGTTACCTCCCATACCTGGCGTATCACAGACAGTATTTCTGTCTGGTGGCAAAGGTTACCTCCCATACCTGGCATGTCACAGACAGTATCTCTGTCTGGTGGCAAAGGTTACCTCCCATACCTGGCATGTCAGAGACAGTATCTCTGTCTGGTGGCAAAGGTTACCTCCCATACCTGGCATGTCAGAGACAGTATTTTTGTCTGGTGGCAAGTTACCTCCCATATCTGGCATGTTACAGACAGTATTTCTGTCTGGTGGCAAAGGTTACCTCCCATACCTGCCGTCTCACAGACAGTATTTCTGTCTGGTGGCAAAGGTTACCTCCCATACCTAGCGTGTCACAGACAGTATGTCTGTCTGGTGGCAAAAGTTACCTCCCATGCCTGGCATGTCACAGACAGTATTTCTGTCTGGTGGCAAACGTTACCTCCCATACCTGGCGTGTCACAGACAGTATTTCTACAGGAGAGGTGTGTGTGTGTGCGTTTGCGTATATCCAACATAAACTGACATTGAATTTCTATTATACACTACAATGATAACGATCTGTGACTATTTCAGCAGTTTCATATAATAATCCATTCCTAGCTATGCCCCGCCCATTTCTAGCTATGCCCCGCCCACTTTTTTCCGTGTGTTGGAATCCCAATTTCAAAGTTGATTACAGGTAAACTTTTCAATATTTTGCAACTAATTTCACTGGGTGCTGTCGCTGCCTATGGCAGGATCCAGAATGCTTATTAACCCTTACCAGTCTGATAGCAAAATTTTTCAATTTCAGATTAAATATTAGATGAACTGGTGTTCACATCTTACACCAAATTTTGTTGAAGGATGTACACCAGTTTCTTTGCTATTTACACAATAAAAGCTTGAATATTGACATCAGAGTGGTAAGGATTAAATAATAAATACATACAATTCATACACTGGACAGAAGTTTCATGAAGGAACTAGATATGTTAGTATGTATACATGTGACATAATTGATTATGACTGTCACTATCTATACATGTGACATAATTGATTATGACTGTCACTATATATACACGTGACATAATTGATTATGACTGTCACTATCTATACATGTGACATAATTGATTATGACTGTCACTATCTATACATATGACATAATTGATTATGACTGTCACTATCTATACATGTGACATAATTCATTATGACTGTCACTATCTATGCATGTAACATAATTGATTATGACTGTCACTATCTATCCATGTGACATAATTGATTATGACTGTCACTATCTATACATGTGACATAATTGATTATGACTGTCACTATCTATACATGTGACATAATTGATCATGACTGTCACTATCTATACATGTGACACAAACTCGACAGATAGCTAGTACTGTCAGGTGGCAGGATGATGAAGAGATTACACCATACACTTAACCAAGTATATGGACAAATCATAAGACTACATATTTGCATGGCTTAACTAAAGCTAGAAAGATAATTGACAAATTCCATAAGGTACATGGCTAACCAGTGGTTAGAGTTAAAAGGGAATTAATAGATTCCCACACACACACGCTAATCAAATTGGAAAGGGGCTTCATAATTCCCACATATGCACTAATAAAATTGGAAAGGGGCTTCATAATTCACACACACATATGCTAATCAAAGAGGAAAGGGCTTTATAATTCCCACACACGCACTAATCAAAGTGGAAAAGGGCTTCATAATTCCCACATACACACTAATCAAATTGGAAAGGGCCTTCATAATGCCCACACATGCACTAATCAAATTGGAAAGGGCCTTCATAATGGCCACACATGCACTAATCAAATTGGAAAGGGGCGTTATAATTTCCACATATATGCTAGTCAAAGTGGAAAGAATTAATTTTAAAATGTTCAACAATTTCCCTGAATACCTGTCTTGAAATTGTGACACTGGAGTTTCAAGGTTGCAAGATGGTGTCGAGAAAATTGGGTTGAAGACACATATATAACTAGAGACAAACATTATACAATGAGAGACAAATGGACCTACCTTGTCCCGACGCGTTGACGGCAGCAGCTGCATGCGTGAGAGGCTGCATCATAGGAACACCTTGAGAGAGGAGATAATGTCGATGTGTCATCTGTATCTGCTGAATAAGCTGCTGCTGTTGAATGACTAGCTGTTGTAATTGTTCTTGTGTCTCACGGTTACTAACAACACCTCCCCCTCCTCCACCTTTATCCGTGCTATTACCGCTGCCTCCAGCACCGCTGCACTGCCGCTGCATAATCTGAGACTGCTGAAGGACGTTCATCTGAAGCTGTTCGCTTAGTTGCTGAAGGAGATGCTCTTGAACTTTGTGCTGTTGCTAAAAACAGAATATAGATACGGTTGTTAGACTCAAGTAATCAAAGTTTAGTAAATTGCTGATGACAAAGATGGTTGTACTGCTGGAAGACAAGAGAGTGAGTTGATCAAAGATGGTTGTACTGCTGGAAGACAAGAGAGGGAGTTGATACTGAAACTTGTAAACATTTCTTTCAAATGCAATAACCTTTGCTATGTTGTATCTAAACAAAAACTGTATTATAAATTTATAACTAAAACAAATTCATACTGAAATAACATTGTTTAAACTTCTTACAGTCCCTTCAGTGCATGCACTAATGGCTGGAGAAAAGATAGGCAAATGGCCCACATTACACAGATTTATACATCTTCAATACATTTAGTTCACGTCTTGCCCTAGATGAAGTTTCTTGAATTTCAAATTAATTGACCAAGGGGCATTGAATGTGTTGTGTTTCTAAAAATAATGCAAAATCCAAGATACCCACTACCCAAAGTGACCAATCAGCTTCACTTGAACAATCTTAGATTACTATGACCCAAGGAACTTTTCTTACAAAATTAGTTGAAATTTACCCGGTAATTCCTGAGAAAGTCGATAGAATCTTGGCAGCTGCAGGTTCCAGATTTGTTCAGATTTTTTTTACTATTTCGGGCTTTCAAATTTTTTCAAATAAGGCCCAAAATTGTGGAAGCCCTGTCTATTGTCACACTCTTTTCTGTGTGTGAGGACCTGCTTAGGTGATGTGATATAATTATGTACCTGTTGTTGCACCAGAATGGCGTGGTGTGTGAGGGCCTGCTGTAGGTGCTGTGATATAATGAAATTATGGACCTGTTGTTGCCCCCAGAAGGGTGTGGTGTGCGAGGGTCTGCTGTGGGTGCTGTGACGTGATTAAGGCCCAAAATTGTGGAAGCCCTGTCTATTGTCACACTCTTTTCTGTGTGTGAGGACCTGCTTAGGTGATGTGATATAATTATGTACCTGTTGTTGCACCAGAAGGGCGTGGTGTGTGAGGGCCTGCTGTAGGTGCTGTGATATAATGAAATTATGGACCTGTTGTTGCCCCCAGAAGGGTGTGGTGTGCGAGGGTCTGCTGTGGGTGCTGTGACGTGATTAAGGCCCAAAATTGTGAAAGCCCTGTCTATTGTCACACTCTTTTCTGTGTGTGAGGACCTGCTTAGGTGATGTGATATAATTATGTACCTGTTGTTGCACCAGAAGGGCGTGGTGTGTGAGGGCCTGCTGTAGGTGCTGTGATATAATGAAATTAGGGACCTGTTGTTGCACCAGAAGGGCGTGGTGTGTGAGGGCCTGCTGTAGGTGCTGTGATATAATGAAATTATGGACCTGTTGTTGCACCAGAAGGGCGTGGTGTGTGAGGGACTGCTGTAGGTGCGGTGATGTGATTATGTACCTGTTGTTGCACCAGAAGGGTGTAGTGTGTGAGTGCCTGCGGTAGGTGCGGTGATATACTGAAACTATGGACCTGTTGTTGCACCAGAAGGGCGTGGTGTGTGAGGGCCTGCTGTAGGTGCTGTGATATAATGAAATTATGGACCTGTTGTTGCCCCCAGAAGGGTGTGGTGTGTGAGGGCCTGCTGTAGGTGCTGTGATATAATGAAATTATGGACCTGTTGTTGCACCAGAAGGGCGTGGTGTGTGAGGGACTGCTGTAGGTGCGGTGATGTGATTATGTACCTGTTATTGCACCAGAAGGGCGTGGTGTGTGAGGGACTGCTGTAGGTGCGGTGATGTGATTATGTACCTGTTATTGCACCAGAAGGGTGTAGTGTGTGAGGGCCTGCTGTAGGTGCTGTGATGTGATTATGTGCCTGTTCTTGCACCAGAAGGGCGTGGTGTGTTAGTGCCTGCTGTAGGTGATGTGATGTGATTATGTACCTGTTGTTGCACCAGAAGGGTGTGGTGTGTGAGTGCCTGCTGTGGGTGCTATGATGTGATTATGTACCTGTTGTTGCACCAGAAGGGTGTGGTGTGTGAGTGCCTGCTGTAGGTGCGGTGATGTGATTATGTACCTGTTGTTGCACCAGCAGGGCGTGGTGTGTGAGGGCCTGCTGTAGGTGCTGTGATGTGATTATGTAGCTGTTGTTGCACCAGAAGGGTGTGGTGTGTAAGGGACTGTTGTAGGTGCTGTGATGTGATTATGTACCTGTTGTTGCACCAGAAGGGTGTGGTGTGTAAGGGACTGCTGTAGGTGCTGTGATGTGATTGTATACCTGTTGTTGCACCAGAAGGGTATGGTGTGTGAGGGTCTGCTGTAGGTGCTGTGATGTGATTATGTATCTGTTGTTGCACCAGAAGGATGTGGTGTGTGAGGGCCTGAGGTAGGTGCTGTGATGTAATTATGTGCCTGTTGTTGCACCAGAAGGGTGTGGTGTGTGAGGGCCTGCTGTAGGTGCTGTGATGTGATTATGTATCTGTTGTTGCACCAGAAGGGCGTGGTGTGTGAGGGCCTGCTGTGGGTGCTGTGATGTGATTATGTACCTGTTGTTGCACCAGAAGGGTGTGGTGTGTGAGGGACTGCTGTAGGTGCGGTGATGTGATTATGGAACTGTTGCTGCACCAGAAGGGTGTGGTGTGTGAGGGCCTGCTGTAGGTGCTGTGATGTGATTATGTATCTGTTGTTGCACCAGAAGGGTGTGGTGTGTGAGGGCCTACTGTATGTGCTGTGATGTGATTATGTACCTGTTGTTGCACCAGAAGGGTGTGGTGTGTGAGGGACTGCTGTAGGTGCTGTGATGTGATTATGTACCTGTTGTTGCACCAGAAGGGTGTGGTGTGTGAGGGACTGCTGTAGGTGCGGTGATGTGATTATGGACCTGTTGTTGCACCAGAAGGGTGTGGTGTGTGAGTGCCTGCTGTAGGTGCGGTGATGTGATTATGTACCTGTTGTTGCACCAGCAGGGCGTGGTGTGTGAGGGCCTGCTGTAGGTGCTGTGATGTGATTATGTAGCTGTTGTTGCACCAGAAGGGTGTGGTGTGTAAGGGACTGTTGTAGGTGCTGTGATGTGATTATGTACCTGTTGTTGCACCAGAAGGGTGTGGTGTGTAAGGGACTGCTGTAGGTGCTGTGATGTGATTGTATACCTGTTGTTGCACCAGAAGGGTATGGTGTGTGAGGGTCTGCTGTAGGTGCTGTGATGTGATTATGTATCTGTTGTTGCACCAGAAGGGTGTGGTGTGTGAGGGCCTGATGTAGGTGCTGTGATGTGATTATGTACCTGTTGTTGCACCAGAAGGGTGTGGTGTGTGAGTGCCTGCTGTAGGTGCTGTGATGTGATTATGTACCTGTTGTTGCACCAGAAGGGTATGGTGTGTGAGGGCCTGCTGTAGGTGCTGTGATGTGATTATGTAGCTGTTGTTGCACCAGAAGGGTGTGGTGTGTGAGGGCCTGATGTAGGTGCTGTGATGTGATTATGTAGCTGTTGTTGCACCAGAAGGGTGTGGTGTGTGAGGGCCTGATGTAGGTGCTGTGATGTGATTATGTAGCTGTTGTTGCACCAGAAGGGTGTGGTGTGTGAGGGCCTGCTGTAGGTGCTGTGATGTGATTATGTACCTGTTGTTGCACCAGAAGGGTGTGGTGTGTGAGGGACTGCTGTAGGTGCTGTGATGTGATTATGGAACTGTTGCTGCACCAGAAGGGTGTGGTGTGTGAGGGCCTGCTGTAGGTGCTGTGATGTGATTATGTATCTGTTGTTGCACCAGAAGGGTGTGGTGTGTGAGGGCCTACTGTATGTGCTGTGATGTGATTATGTACCTGTTGTTGCACCAGAAGGGTGTGGTGTGTGAGGGACTGCTGTAGGTGCTGTGATGTGATTATGTACCTGTTGTTGCACCAGAAGGGTGTGGTGTGTGAGGGACTGCTGTGGGTGCTGTGATGTGATTATGTACCTGTTGTTGCACCAGAAGGGTGTGGTGTGTGAGGGCCTGCTGTAGGTGCTGTGATGTGATTATGTAGCTGTTGTTGCACCAGAAGGGCGTGGTGTGTGAGGGACTGCTGTAGGTGCTGTGATGTGATTATGTACCTGTTGTTGCACCAGAAGGGTGTGGTGTGTAAGGGTCTGTTGTAGGTGATGTGATGTAATTATGGACCTGTTGTTGCACCAGAAGGGTGTGGTGTGTAAGGGTCTGTTGTAGGTGCAGTGATGTGATTATGTATTTGTTGCACCAGAAGGGTGTAGTGTGTGAGGGACTGCTGTAGGTGATGCGATGTGATTATGTATCTGTTGTTGCACCAGAAGGGTGTGGTGTGTGAGGGTCTGCTGTAGGTAATGTGATGTGATGTGATGTGATTAATTATGTACCTGTTGTTGCACTACAAGGGTGTGGTGTGTGAGGGTCTGCTGTAGGTGCTGTGATGTGATTATGTACCTGTTGCTGCACCAGAAGGGCGTGGTGTGTTAGTGCCTGCTGTAGGTGCTGAGGAGAGACAAGCTGGGCCATGTGCTGCGCCTGTGCCATCGTCATTCCTGGTTGTGACATCAATAACATCTGCACCATATTCTGCTGATTGTTTGTACCCGTTGTAAGCCTCTGCAGAGCTAGGGCGTCATCAGGGGAGGAAAGCGAGAGGAGCGGATTGGGCCGAGCTCCGTCCATGCTCATAGACTTGGTTTTTCTTCTGCCAGGTGACGTCGACGCGAGAATTGCAAGCGCGGATCTTTCAGAGTCAGACTGCAAAATTAAAAGATGATGAAATGTTATTAAATCTATACAAGGAATCAAATGCTTTTAGATTCTGCACATTGAGATAAGGATCTCCTATAGCTAGACATGAGGAGTGAGGTGAGGGGAGGGCGAGGACGGAAAATAAACAGCATCAAAACACCATGCATGTTTAGCTAGTCACTGATCCATAGCTCGTCATTATAGACAGGTTATTTAAAGGGTGAAACGTATTCTTAAAACTATTTTGAAAAATTCTCAAAATTATATCTTATTTGAAAGAATAATTTATCCGATGAAAACTTTTACATAAGATAACCTTTAAAAATAAGTTTTTATTTATATTTCAATTTGGTCGAAAGACCACTCCAATGCTGCAAACATAGTATATAGCCATCTTAAAATTATATGAATTAATGTACAGTGAATAAAATCTAATTCAACAAAAATGTTTAAATTTTAAATTCTTTGTAGCATTTAAAGACACGCACATAAGCTTTAACCTTGTTTAACAATAAAATTGGTGAAAGCCGGACAAAATATGCCTCGGCAATCATCTTAGGCAATGTCCATTTGCGGGCCAAGAAAAGATAATTGTTGCCAATTTACCACTGGAATGCCTCGCTTGCTAATCGAGCCAGTTATTCGTGGTAAATTTTCAAAAATATCTTCTATTAAACTACAACTGAGACATTCACTGAGCAAGGATTTAGATTTTCTAGACAAATCTTGATGACTACAAAATCAAGAAATACTTTTCAAATTGAAACAGTGTGCACAAAAATGAAATTAGATGCTGCGCGAAGTCCTTTTGAGTAACATATTAATAACAGGTAAATGTACACCAAATATATGTCAATAACGACTAATTAGAAGCGCTTAACCCTTTAACCATCGAATTTATTAAAGAAAATTTCAATTTTCTCATAGAAAATGTTAATTTCCAGACCATGAGAAGAATAATTTTGAGAATTTACGACTGGAATAACTGGCTCGGTTATCGAGCCAGTCATTCCGGTGGTAAATTTTCAAAAATAGTCATCTCTTAGTCTGCAAATGGACATTTCTCAAGGTCACCGCAGAAGCTGTTTTTGGCTGATATGAGTGTTAGTGTTAACAAACATTTTAAAGCTCTTCCTATATTCTTTATTTAAGTGACAAGTTAAAAAATTAGCGAATCCCAGACATCACATAAGCACAAATTAATTAACCTTACTATTGACGTATTTTCGATTTGACGATGACATAACAGGTTGTATATGTGAAAAATGTTGTTCTAAAATTCGCACCATGGATTGTCAAGATTTTAGGCTTAGTCTCAAGTCTGCAATCCAGAAAGATGATGTTTTTTTTGCAGATTTCCCAATTTCCAAATGGACAAAGGGCCACAAGACGACTAGATAAATATTTAACTTTAACTTTTTATGTTTGTTTTTCTCTAAGTATTGATACAAGATGACTGTTTTCTCACTTTCAAGTCGGTTTAGAATGAACATATATACCTATAAGTAATTTTTCACCAGATAGCGGGTGGCTCCTGTAAAGCCACATATATGTATGAGGCATAAAATCACACAACATCAATGGAAGCAAACACAGTAAACATACAGTGGTTAACCTGGCCAAATATGGACAAGAGAACTCCACTTTGGAAATTTTACCACTAGAATGACTAGCTAGCTCAATAGTCAAGCCAGTTGTTCCAGTACCATCTTGATAATGATCCAGTCATTCCAACGGTAAATTTTCAAAAATAATATCCTGATCTGTAAATGGACATTTTTCAGAGAAAATTTAATTTTCTTGACCAAATTTGGACATTAATCCTTTCAGCAACGAATTCTCCATATCTCATCTTCAAGGCAAATATACAAGAATAAGTTTTATATCCTAAAGAATCTAGTTTATCAGGGATTTGTCAGTGAAATGGTTAACCTGTTAATGGTTCAATTGGATCAGGAAAATTTAAATATCTGCCTATTGAATGTCTATTTAGAGGCCAAGAGTATACAATTTTAGAAAATTTATCACTGTAATGACTGGCTGTGTTATCGAGCCAGTCATTCCAGTGGTAAATTTACAAAAATTGTATTCTCTTAGCCTATAAAGGGACATTCCACAAGACCACTGCTTTGGCCGGTATGACCATTAAAGGGTTAGCTCCTTGTGTTCCGACTTAACCGTTATTGATATATTATTTTGTTAATAAACAGACTCTGTGCTGCGATAATGAAGCCATGCTTGTCCATTTGCATGCCGATAGAAGAGTACTTTTGACAATTTACCTCAGGAATGGCTGGTTTGGTAAGTGAGTCAGTCATTCCAGTGATAAGTTTTCAAAAATACTCTTCTCTCGGCAAGCAAATAGACACTAGCAAAGAGAAAATTGGAATTTTCTTTATCATTGCCGATTTGATGGACGGTATCTGCAGTGGTCTAGAGAAATGTCCATTTACAGACGGCAAAAAAACTCTTCGTAAATTTACAAAAAAATATTCTCCTTAGCCTGTAAAAATGTTAGTTTTGCTGAGAAATGATGAGCATTAAAAGTGTTGATTGCTTTATGCTTCCATTTTGAGGGCTTTGAGGTGCTGTTAATACAGGAGGGATTAACAGAAGTAAAGATACAATACTTGCCCTTCATTATTATTGTCATCAAACATTTAACTCAAGCAGCACCATTCATAAAACACATTCATTTTCATATCACAACTTTGTATTCATTTGGACAACAATGCGACTGTAAAATCTAACTGACAGCAACAAACTTCAGCAAAACTGTTTGAAAATTTGGAAAATGAACCCCAGTATTTGTTCTATTAACCGTAACACTTTAATGGTCAAGATTTTTCACAAAAGTTTAAATTTTTTTCTATTTGTATGTCCATTTGCGGGCAAACGATGAGGCAATTTTTGAAAATTTATTATGAATGACTGGCTCGATTATCAAGCCAGTCATTCCAGTGGTAAATTTTCAAGTCTTATCTTGGCCTGCAAATGGACATTGCTCAAGACCACTACAGAGGTCGGTTTTGGCCAGTTTGACCATTAAATGGCTAACAATTAAGTTTTGGACGTCAATGTTACTATAATCAGTGATCAGACCGGCTAAAATTACTGCTACTATTCATTTACAGGGCAGAGGAGTTTTTTGAAAACCTACAATTACAATGACTGGATATTGTAAGGCAGCCAATCATTCCAATAGATAATTTTGAAAAATCTTCATCTCTATCTTACAAATGTATAAATCTATAAGTCTACTCCACGGTGACACGTTGATTATTTAAATTTTATTAAATTTAAATTTTCTCATAGACATGTCCATTTGAAGACTGAAGACTTTTGAAGATTATTTCTTAACATTTACCAGAGGAATGACTGGTTCGGTTATCAAGCGAGTCATTTTAGTCATAAATTTTCAAAAAGAGCCTTGTCATTGCCTGCATACAGAAATTTCTCAAGACAACTGCAGAAGCAGTTTAACTTGATGACTGTGACTATGAGTGTGACAGGTAAGCGACTAATTGACTGTGACTACGAGCGTGACAGCGACTAATTAATGAATCACGGTGTTATTTGTTACCTGTAAGTATTGACCATTTGAAAATGCAATTGCAGATGTTGTCTCCCAGAAAGTGAATGGATCACGCATCATTCTTTCTTCTTTTCTCCAGATTTCTCTCATAAACTATATTATTCAACAAGTTAAACAGTCGACAATGACACTGTCTTATTGATACTATATGATAAACATCAATTTCACATCGTGTCATAAAGCACAACGGAAGCCATCAGCACCAGATCATGAAAACAGTTTGTCGTTGACATGAAAATCAACTTTAGCCATCAAGTATTTATTTCCTGGTGTCTCCCTGTGCCCAATCTGACCTGTCGTCTCCGTCGTAATCATACCCTGATCTGTCACCGCCGTCGGACGTTCGACTTTGATTGAGCGCAAAGACCTCTCCTCTGGCATCATTGGGAACATTATAATATTGCAGTGTGCTTTGTTGACATTTTGCCACCAGAACATGAGGAGCAACACGGTTTCCTTGTTGGAGGCCTGAAGGCCAATGATAACAAGCGGCCTGTGTCTGTCATAGGCTTTGATTGGTGTGGTGCCGGGGCGTTAAGGGCGCGCATAAAGACAAAACACTTACCTTCAGTGATAACATTTCTCAGAGCTGACGGCTGTACTTAGATCAATCAATATTAAGATTTCCTATATAGCCATCAAGAGGCAATCTTCTTGATGCCATGAGGAAGGATTTCGTCGTCTCATTCATCAAACAACAATCATGTGATTTTCATTCATGAAACGGAGGCATGTCCAGTAACGTCATTTCAAAATAGATGTTGGCGATGATGGGATTGTTGTAACATAAAAGTTGACTCCCGAAAATTTAATGTCTCGATCAACTTACTTAAAAAATCTTACCTAGACAAGAGAAAATAAGACAAACTTTCCATATCAACACAACAAAACAGCGGGACATACAAATATACACCGAATCCACAAACTCTGACTCTGAATTTTTTTACTGCAATATATTAACCCTTTAACACTCATATCAGCCAAAAACGGCTTCTGCAGAAGTCTTGAGGAATGACTATTTGCAGACCAAAAGAATATTTTTGAAAATTTACCACAGGAATGACTGGCTTGATATTCAGCCAGTTGTAAATTTTCAAACATTGTCTTCTCTTGGTCTGCATATAGACATTTTTTATGAGAAAATTTTAATTTTCTTGAACAAATTCAAGGGTTAAAGTACTTCAGCACATTTCATTCCATACAAATATTATTTACATTTATCACACAAAAGTCAAATTATTATTTTATAAAAAAATTTGATTGAACGTCATTTCTGTCTACCGCAGCAGCACTAACTGTCTGTCACACAAATAACAATCATGCTAAATAATGCTGTTAATTTATCGTTGTTTATCTGTGTGGAGAATTGAGCTGAAAGTCAGTTAATATGATTATATTTCTCATTGTGTACAAGTAGGGAGCTCAGGCCTGATCCATTTGTCATGCCACGAGTAGACTGTTTATCTGAACCTCTAATGGACTCTGCTGAAGCTGACTCACTTTGTTTACTCTTGCCCGCATTATAAATAGATTTTGTTGACTAGGGGACCAGCTACAGTCTCCAAGCTGACAAATCTAAACAAGCCAAACAACGCTCGACCCACGTTTCTCTCCCCGCCAATGCTTTCTAAATGACATAGTTTCTTGGGCGTATGGCGTCTGTGAAAGACCTCCTCACGTTCGCGGCCCATTGTCCTCAACTAGCAAACAAACGTGACCCAAACAAATATATGATTTACACGAAATTGTCCCCCTCAAACCACAGCCAGTTGTTATTATAAGTATTAAAATGGCTTCAAATGCAGCTCAACATATCTATGGGCAGGAATAATCTAAAACATAAATTGCAGATTATGCCATTTCTTTCACTGAAATAATATATACAATACAGCTGAGAAGTAAGTTAACATGTTTCCAAAACAACACACAGATGTATTTAAGCTGTACTGTACGTGAAGACAGTGGGTTGGGGTTTTAGAAGGAAATTGTACATTTTCTTTTTAAATCTATTTTTGATTCAAAAGGCTCAGTGAGATATATAGACTTAACACTAACTTTCTGTTTAGCAACACGCATAACACAAACATTAACCATTTAACTCTCATGTCGGACAAAAAAGGGCTTCTGCAGTGGTCTTAAAAAATGTCAATTTGCAGATTATTTTTGAAAATTGAATACTGGAACGACTGGCTTGATAATAGAGCCAGTCGCTCCAGTGGTAAATTTTCAGAAATAGTCTTCTCTTGGTCAACAAATGGACATTTTCTAAGAGACATTTCACAATTTCTTGAACAAATTCAAGCGTTAAACGGTTAACAGTTTCAAAACAGACTTCATGAAGACGAATTAAAAAAATGATTCCCTCGTAATAGATCTACAAAACAACCAAGAAAGATAACTCTTTGTCAGTCACTGAACCAAATAGCTACAGACACAGGAGGCAAATGTATTTTTGAAGACTCATATATCTAGCTTGTTTCTTTAAAGGGATACTAATCTGATGTCAAATGTTGTATTGTAGTAATAGAGTATATACCGTACAGATCAGAAATAACTTAAGAAGTTTCCAAAACAAAAACACAAACATGGTGGTAGTTAGCAAGGAATGGTCTTGTGAATATTTTGAACATAACTGGCGGCAATGTCTTCCAATCCAATTATGTTCAAAATATTTAACAGTGTGTTTTATTTTGATTTGGAAACACTCAAAGTTATTTCTGAGCTGGACTGTAACATCTTATCCTCTATAACACTCAAACGACCTCAGGGCATCAATTAAAAGCAAGTTTTGTGCCAGTAATTATCTGAGGAGTGGCCATTTTCCATGGTGACACCGCTGGTAATTATCTGAGGAGTGGCTATTCTCCATGGTGACACCACTGGTAATTATCTGCGTGGCCATTTTCCATGGTGGCATCAGCAATATTTATTTCAGGAGGGACAATTTTCCATGATGACACCGTGGGTACTTACTTCAGGGCAGTGACCATTTTCCATGATGACACCGCTGGTACTTACTTTAAGAGAGTGACCATTTTCCATGGTGACACCGCGGGTACTTACTTCAGGAGAATGACCATTTTCTATGGTGACATCGCCAATACTTACTTCAGGAGAATAACCATTTTCCATGGTGACACGGCTTGTTAAACCATTCACCATAACGCTGGAAGTTGAGTCACCCTCTTTGTTTGGCGAGGCACCTGGTGTCTGGGCACTATCTTCAGGTTCTATATTACTCCCATTCTTCTGCAGAAACAATAACATAACAAATTTTATATTAGTAACTGTCTGACTACTGCAAGCCACCCGACAGTAATTTCAATGGGCAATAACTCTGGATTTGCTCAATATTTTGAAAACAATTTGACTGAAAGTTGCTGGTGACTTTGCCACAAACAACTTTCAGTCAAATTGTTTTCAAAATATTAAGCATATCTTGAGTTAAACACACATGGAAAATGTAGCCTGCGGAAAATCAACAGGCAGAGAGCTAAAGTCAAAAACCTTCATAATTATTACGATTGAAATGTTTACATTTTTTTAACTCTCTCATCACGGAAATCTATGTATCTTTATTTTATGACACATATATGATGGTTATTGAATATTTTGAAAATAATTTAACTAGCATGGAATCTTTCAACAACAATTTAAAAAAATTATTATTTAACACATTAATGTTTAGGATTTGTCAAGAAAATATACATTTTCGCATAATGAATGTCCATTTGCTAGGCAAGAATTTAAAAAAAAATTTATGGCTGGAATAACTGGCTGTTATCGAGTCAGTCATTCCAGTAATAAATTATCAAAAATTATGAGTCGTCTCTTGGTCTGCAGATGGACATTCTTCAAGATCACTGCAGGACCCATTTTTAATGGCTTGACCATTAAATGATTAATAGCTAAACATGGTCAAGAAGATCAAGTTTTACTCTCAGAGAGAATGTCCATTTGATGCCTGGGCCTGGACTGTGGCAATTTGAAAAACCTAAGACTTTCTCTGTAATGCTCAGATCTGGCGCCGTACATGGCACACTGGATGCAAGTCAGAGCACAAACTCACTCACAGCCATTCTCTACCGGCATTGTGCAGGCCGTGATAAAAAATTGTCTAAAACTTTCTCTTGGTCCGCAGCTTGCCATTTCTCCAGGTTACCCGTAGAAGCCAATTTTTGTTCGACTTGACCAGTATGTATGATTACTGTATTCTGCGGCTGTAATAGTAGAAACATCCTACAGCTGCAATCAGTCCTTCTTCACTGTTGCCCACAGTATCTTGTCCTCAGCCATGTATGTATGATTACTGTATTCTGCGGCTGTAGTAGTAGAAACATCCTACAGCTGCTATCAGTCCTTCTTCGCTGTTGCCCACTGTGTCTTGTCCTCAGCCAAAATCCTTAGCTTCCTCAGATCCATTCTTGACTTGAGTGTACCGAGTCCTGCTGTCTTGAAGTCACCTCGTAGCACTCTTAGCAGATTTATGCAATGACGTCCTCTCCTGGCTTTGTATTTGCTGGCTCCGAGTAGGGCAAATTCCAAGGCTCTCTGTGCTGGTGTCTCTTCTGGCACCTTAGCACATGGCCAAACATGGACCATCTTTGCCGGGCGACTTTTACAGACAGCGGCGACGTATTACACATCTTGTATAGTGCATCGTTGGAAATTATGCTGACTGGCCATCGGTGTCCAGTGATGATGCGTAGGTGTTTGCGGTGGCAGGCATCAAGTTTGTCTAGAGCTGCCTTTGGCCAGTGACCGGCCAATATATGATTGAATAACAAAAACATAAAACTCTAAAAGCATACAAATTAGAACAAAACTTTTGTTCAACTTTCACGTAAAGAACTAGATTGAATACTGACGATGGTGAACTGGAGAAAACTCACCTAAACAAGAGGTTAGAGATACTCATAATAAGAATTATGCTATTATTGATATACGTCGAGGCACATCCACTCCACGACCGGATACCTGGGCTGCGTTCAGAAGTATGAATATTTTCAGTTCCCCGAACGATTAGTTTGGTCAAGTGATAGGTTCACCCATAGATATCTATGTTACCTACAATGTGACCGAACAAAATGTCCAGTGAACCGAAAATATCCACATTCCTGAATGCACCCGTGATGAGCACAAAGCATGTGAAATCCGATGAATATCAGGGTGTGTCATTCATTCATTCATTAACATTCAAATTTGTTCAAGAAAATATCAATTTTTCATAGGAAATGTCCATTTGCAGACCAAGAGAAGACTAATTTTGAAAATTTACCACTGGAATGACTGGCTCGGTTATCGAGCCAGTCATTCCAGTGGTAAATTTTGGAAAATATTCTCTTGCAAATGGACATTTCCCAAGACCACTGCAGAAGCTGTTTTTGGCTGATATGAGTGTTAAAGGGTTACGGCCAGGCCAGTTTAATGCTTTGTTTTATGAAAATTCAAAAGACAAGATCGGAGATGGGATAAAGATAAAAGTAATGCACAATTAAGCTGTAAGCCGTTACAGCATTAATACTTTCATCATGTTAATTGTCAAGAGTGATCAAGTAAATCCAAAATGTTTTCTCAGTGAGTCTCAATTTGGAGGCCAATAGAGGACTATTTTTGAAAATTTACCACTGGAATGGCTGCCTTGATAACGAAAATGTCTTCTCTTGGACAGCAAATGGTCTTTTCTAATGACCATTGCAAGACCATTGTGAGCGGCTTGACCATTAATACTTACCACTCCGGTGTCAAAAATTAAAATTTTCTAATTAAATTAAAATATGTATGAACTTGTTCATTTTTCAACAAATTTAGTTGGCGATCGTGCTGTCGCAGACAGTAACATCTTACAGCAAATTTGTTGAAAAATGTACACCAGTTTCTGTGATATTGATCCAGTAAAAGACAGAATATTCACATCGGAGTGGTAAGTGTTAAAGCGTCAACAAAGATATAGAGAATGTCTTCTCTTGGACAGCAAATGGTCTTTTCTAATGACCATTGCAAGACCATTGTGAGCGGCTTGACCAGTGACCACTGACACTCTGGTGTCAAGAATTAAAATTTTCTAATTAAATTAAAATATGTATGAACTTGTTCATTTTTCAACAAATTTAGTTAGAGATTGTGTGCTGTCGCAGACAGTAACATCTTACAGCAAATTTGTTGAAAAATGTACACCAGTTTCTGTGATATTGATCCAGTAAGACAGAATATTGACATCGGAGTGGTAAGTGTTAAAGCGTCAACAAAGATATAGAGAACAAAAAGAGTTACAGAAAATTCTGAGGAATTCTGAATGATAAGGATTTGGTTGCGAAAAATTGTTAGATGTAAAGAATGTTCAAACTATAATGCCTTCAAATCTCAGCATTAATTCTTTCTAGATGTGGAAAAATAAGACAGGATAGATTGTAAAACAAAAAAAGGAAATTGGTACGGTATGGCCTAATGACCAATTCTGTAATACCACAATATCACATATTATAGTCACAAATATAATACAACTCGAAAGTAAAATGACGCTAAATTAAGTTTTATATGTATAGAAGTTGGTATTATAATGATGATAATATCTGCGATGCATACCCAATATCGTGAGAACTTATATACATTCATGGATGAACCGTATAATCCAGGTATCCCTCCACTCGTACAAAACACCATTCTCCTATAAACATCGAACAATCATCAATGCTTTCTACATGTCAACACAATAATTTCACTGGTTTTTCTATCAAACAACCTAAATATAGATACGACTATGTCCAATGAGCAACATAAATGTCTGTTTAATTTAAACATCTAAGATGAATTTTGATGCACATTTTATTTCACTCATCCATTTAAACTTTTCCTGTATTAAATGACAACAACTTCCATGTAATTAATGTGCAAATTATGCAAAGTCAACACCAGGTAAAAATCATGTTGCGACAAAAACCTTGCGAGATTACAGTGAATATCTTTGAATTTTACAAGAATTGCCCGCCTTCGTTGTAGTCAACATTAACCTTCTAACTGCTGCGCAAGGAACCCGAAAATAATAATTTCACTGGGCATTAATTATAGATCTGCTGAATATTTTGAAAACAATTTGACTGAACTTTCAATCAAATTATTTTCAAAATATTTAGAATCTTCAGAGGTAAAATCCATGGAAAATGTAGTGTGCAGAAATTCAACATGCATGCAGTTAAAACGTTAATAACACAACGCTCAGAAAATAATGTATTCACTTAATTATTAATAAACAATTAAAAGCGACAAAACCTCTCGACCAGCAGTACTTCCTAATACGAGTTATGAATTAGCCGCATGTGTAGCTTAATTACTAAACACTTCCTAATTCACATTAGAATTTAACCCCCTGTATAACGAGCTACATTAGCACGGTCTTCAAGTTACAGTTCTTTCCATCTTTAAATAAAATAACTAGTAGCGCTTATTCTGAAATTAGTTATGATATAAGTGACAGCAAGAACTTTCAGCGAGAATGATTTATACATAAATACGAATCCAAATACGAGTCTCCGTTCTTTACTAGTTAACATTTCATTGCAGCTAAGCATATGGGCTAATTATTAATAATCATACACACGAAAAAACGCATGAGCCGCCGCTGAGCCTCGAGCGAAATTTGTCAAGCGTAGCGCAAAAAAAAAACCCTGGTGAAAAGGAAAAAAACATCTAGCTATAATAGCAATTGAAATTGCCATATAGTGACATATGATTATTGCTAAGACGATTAATTAAACCCTCGTTACACTGAAACCTGAGAATCTTAAAGTATAACGTGACATTTTCATATATAACCATAAACGCTATTCATGTTGCTTTCAGATGCTGCTGTCAATCACGCACAGCAACAGCTTTTAACGGCATTGTTTCCAAAATGTACACATTATTTCTTTTACTAGCTGCACAGAAACAATTACCATTCCAGTAGACATATGTGTGAGCTAGCTTGGGTAACCCTCTCACATTCAAGCCAGCCAAAACGTCCTTTGCACTGGTCTTGAGAAATTTCCATTTGAAGGGTAAGAGACTATTTTTGAAAATTTATCACTGGAATTACTGGCTTGATAAATCCAAAAAAATAATCTCTTGGTCGGCAAATGGAGATTTTCTATATAAGATAATTTTAGTTTTTTTAACAGATTTGCAAGTTAAAGGGCTAATCAGGGCCCAATCAGTGGTATAATGAGGCAATCTTATGCAGCGTTGTATTGTATATTAGTGGGAGAAAAGAGGATAAATTTGACTGTCATTCTGTAAATAACCGAACCACTTTAACTCAAGATTTCTAACACAAGAATGCTGAATTTGTACAATGTCTCACCTGCAAAGGCATGGATAGTGTGGATTGCCAAAGCAACATTGGCGTGCTTGAAGCTGGTTCATAATACACAAATACAGTAACGCACCAACAAACAAACTTGAATTTTACCAAAATGTCTGGCATTTTTTTCCAAAATGAAACTAGTAATGATGCAGATAGTACTGCTGTATAGCATATAACTTTGCTGTATAGTATATAACTCTGCTGTATAGTATATAACTCTGCTGTATAGTATATAACTCTGCTGTATAGTATATAACTCTGCTGCATAGTATATAACTCTGCTGCATAGTATATAACTCTGCTGCATAGTATATAACTCTGCTGCATAGTATATAACTCTGCTGTATAGTATATAACTCTGCTGTATAGTATATAACTCTGCTGTATAGTATATAACTCTGCTGTATAGTATATAACTCTGCTGCATAGTATATAACTCTGCTGCATAGTATATAACTCTGCTGCATAGTATATAACTCTGCTGTATAGAATATAACTCTGCTGTATAGTATATAACTCTGCTGTATAGTATATAACTCTGCTGTATAGTATATAACTCTGCTGTATAGTATATAACTCTGCTGCATAGTATATAACTCTGCTGCATAGTATATAACTCTGCTGTATAGTATATAACTCTGCTGTATAGTATATAACTCTGCTGCATAGTATATAACTCTGCTGCATAGTATATAACTCTGCTGCATAGTATATAACTCTGCTGTATAGTATATAACTCTGTTGCATAGTATATAACTCTGCTGCATAGTATATAACTCTGCTGCATAGTATATAACTCTGCTGCACAGTATATAACTCTGCTGTATAGTATATAACTCTGCTGCATAGTATATAACTCTGCTGCATAGTATATAACTCTGCTGCATAGTATATAACTCTGCTGTATAGTATATAACTTTCAGGCCAGGTGAGCTAATGATACAGATCATATCCATGTATTGCATATAACACTTCTATCATATCCATGTATTGCATAGAACACTTCTATCATATCCATGTATTGCATAGAACACTGTCTGTAAAGTTTTATTGAAATCGGAATGACCATAGTTGAGTTACATGGTTCATAAACAACCTTAACCAAAAGACCATGAAAACAATTCAAAGTCCAAGACTGTGAAAAAGCAGGAAAAATTTCCCAAAATGAAATTGGTAATGATGCGGATATTACCAATGCTTAGTATATAAAACTGCTGTAAAACTTTGTTGATATCTAGTAAGCCATTGCTGAAAAACAATGGTCCATAAAAAAACCGTATCCAGAAAAACGTGGAAAAAGTTCAAAGTCCAAAACCGCGAAAAACATAGTTAAAACGCCCCAAAATGAAATCTGTCGTTATGCAAATTGCATCCCTGTATAGTATAGATCACTTCTGCAATGTTTCATTGAGATCAGATGAGCCATTGTTGAAAAACCTTAACCAAAAGTGCTCAAATGACGGCCGCTGCCGCCAATGACGCCTCCGGAATTAGTGATCCCTGTCTCACTTTCTGCTTCAAGGGTGAGACAAAGTCTTTTCTTGGTCTGGAAATGGACATTTTTTAAAGCGAACCAAAGAGTCTGGTTTTCGTCAGCTTATCCCCTACTACACCAGTTAATGTCAAGAATGATCCAGTAATTACTTAATCTCTTTATAGCCCAGTAAAACTACAAATTAACCTAGAACAAATTGCAACAGAATTTATTTCTTTTCTGCGGCATTCATGGGACTGCCAGGTGTCACATATCAAAAGTCCTCCAAAATCCCTCGATGGGAAAGTGGGTAAATTCGCATATTTAGCTACCGCCATTATCCGAATAATGAAACTTCCCTTACCTGCTTCATACCGCAAATAAACGAAGTAGAAATGTTGTCTAAGCTCTGAATTTCATGGTCACGGAAGACAGTAAGCAATTGGCAATATTGCCTTGAACCACTTGTACAAATTCTCCAAACCACAGATTAAATATGGTTGTATGCACAGGGCCGGGGTAATTTAAAAAAATTATATTTAAAGTAAGTTTAATTTAGTTTTTCGCTTTTAAAATTTTATCTAAAATAAATTGCATTTTAATTTTCACTTTTATCTCACAATTTGAATAAATTTCTGTACAATTCAATCAGAATATGGACATGGATTTAGATACATGCGTTATTTGTAACCAGAGCCTAGAAAATGGCTCAAAAACTGTTAAGCTTCGAGTTAAAGGCTGTGACGGTATTAACAATGCTAGCAGAGCCCGTGAAAGCGATGTCATAGCTGAAGTAGGACAGAGGGTTCATGTAAAATGTCGACGGGAGTTCATTGATCCCAAGCGGATTGCCCGTGACGCAGAGAAAATTGAACAATCTCCGCCACCCATGCGAACACTCCGTTCAGAAAGTCCAACATTCAATTTTAGTGAACATTGTTTGCTATGCGGATACCCTGCAAAAATTCAAGATGGAAAGAAACGTGGCTATGATATTTATCCAGTAAGTACTCATGACTTTCAATGTAGTATCGCCGAGGCCTGTGAGCAGAGAAAAGACGAATGGGGCAAACTTGTAGCTGGGCAGCTTGCCTTCACGCCAGATTTATGCGTTGTCAATGCAGTATACCATCAAAGCTGCAGCGTAAATTTTCGAACCATGAAAAATATCCCTCAGCTGCACTCATCTTGCTCATCCCAAAAACATGGAAGGCCAGAAGACTTGGACAGAGTAAGAGCATTTAGTGCGACAATGGCATTTCTTGAAAATAATGATGATGAGCAGCTGACCCTGCACGACCTCGTTAATAAAATGCAAGAGTATCTCGATGATAAAGAGAATAAAGCATACAGTACAAAATACATGCAGGATAAAATAAAAGATAATTATGGCGATGAAATATTTATTAGCACTGTGAATGGTAAGCCAAACGTTGTTACCTTTCGTTCTAAAGCATCTACTATTTTGACTGACTTCTATAAGGAACAGAAGAGAAAGGATTCCAAATCAGAGAGCATGCTAATCATCCAGACAGCTGTCAAACTGCTTAGACACGATATTATGTTAATTGATTCATGCACATCATCTGAAAGCTATCCATCAAGGGAGCAAATGAGCGACCCAGTAAAGGCATTGAATTATTTACCAGAGACACTGCAGGAATTATTGCAGATTTTGTTTACTGGAAAAGACACAGAAATGAAACAGGCATCAGTTGGACAGGCTATTATGCAAGGAACTCGTCCTAGAGTTATTTTGGCACCTTTGCAGTTCGGGCTGTCATGTGAGATGCACCATAAATTTGGATCTAGATTTATTGTTGACATCTTGTACAAGCACGGATTTGGATGTTCATACGCGGAGATACACCACAGCCATTATCAGGCGAGTTCATTCAGTTTGTTGCCGACAATGTGGATCACAATATTTGCACAATAGATGGGCATAATACATTTCATGGAATGGGAATCATTGCATCTGTTACACCAGGAAACCTTTCGTGCAAACTTATTCCAAGGATAAATGTAACATCTGAAGATATCAAGCAAGTTGGCAAGATCTGTATCAGGAACTTTGAGTCTCAGCATACCAGGAACTTCCCATTGACCTTTAAGGAGTTAACTGCGATGGAACAAACAGACCCAACAGCTGACATTGACATCCTCTGGGATTTCTCTTTGTTTCTGCGTTCAAGGAGACAGTCATGGTCTGGCATGATGCAAACTGTTCACCAAGGAGTTTATCCAGGTAAATCGTCTGTTATTTTCCTTCCGATGATAGATCTAGAGCCAAGTAACATGACCTGCATCTTTTCCACTTTGACTTATGTTTGTGAACAGGCAAACCGATACCATGTTGCACCCGTGATTACATTTGATCAGCCCTTATTTTGGAAAGCTTAGCATCCAAAACATCTCTCAAGATTGATGATGAATGTGTACAAATTGATCCACAACTCCTATTTCAAAGACTCAGTTTAATTGCTACAAATGGATCAAAAGGGAATCCATCATCTTATTTTGAGTATGAGTTGTGCACTCATCCGCCCGCACTCTTTGATAATTCATCTCTTCCATGGGAAGCAAATAAGCCGGAACTTGCTGATGCATTGTGGAAATTAATTCAAAATTAAGATGCAGTCCTTCCAGATTCTGTCCACTATGTGCTTGATGGAGGAGCTCTATTACACCGTGTTCCATGGCAGCGTGGAGAGACATTTGCAAATGTTTGTCAAAGATATGTAAAATATTGCATAAGCAAATATGGAAAGGCTACAGTAGTTTTTGATGGTTATGACCAAGGCCCAGACATAAAAGATGTAACACATAAGAGGCGAACTCGTGGATCAGGCGCAACTGTTTTACTGACTCCGCAAACAGTTGTAACTCTGAGTAAGCCTGATTTTCTTAGTAACAAGCAGAACAAACATCGGTTCATATGTATCTTAAGTTCATCTCTCGAACAGGCTGGATGCTTAACGATAAAGGCAAGCGGTGATGCTGATGTCTGATGTAATTACGCAAACGGCTATCTTGGCTTCAAAGTCAATCTATCTGCATCCCTTAGCAAAATCCAGTGCTGCAAAGAACTCTCTCAAATTGCTGAAGTGTTTACAATGAGTAATGCGAATAAAGATGACGTGATAAAAGCAGGTGAGAAGGCAATGCTTATTCTATACAATGGCACTTCAATGGATAGTCTAGTTGCTTTGCACTACAAGCGATTCAGGGAGAAGGTTGCAAAAAGTTCCAAGTATGTTGAAGCACGAGATTTACCACCAACACCCGCATCCGCAAAGTTTCACAGTCTTCGCGTGTACTACCAAATTCAAGTTTGGAGAGGAGATGCTGGAGATATGGATCCAACAGAATGGGGCTGGAAAGTTCTCAACCACCAAATGCTGCCTGTTAAGACTGACATGCTGGCAGCACCTGACGATTTACTGTATTCATTTAGATGCAGCTGCAAAACTGGCTGTGAATCAAAGAGATGCACCTGTAGAAAACATGGGCTCAGCTGCACATCCGCCTGCGAAGACTGTAAGGGTCTCAGTTGCTCGAATTCAATAACGCTCATTGAGGAAGATGACTTGGATAATTGATGCAAGATGAAATTAGTAGAAACCAGGTAACTATGCCATACTATTTCATCTTAGCTTAGCTTAGAAACACACAATACCGTGACATAATAAAATAAAATATGTATTGTATCAATATCAATGATGGCATTAGGTAAATTCATGCAAGTGGCATAACACAATACATTTAATTTGTGGAGAATATGTCAATCGTATTCATTTATTACTAAAAAAAGTCCGAAAATACCCAGTGACACATATATTACATACAGGTTTTAAAGAAATAAAGAAAAATGGATTTTTCAGGTGAAATGGCCCAAATCTGGTAATAATTATGCAAATTTTACCCTTTCCCCTATTGGAATTTTGGAGGACTTTTGATATGTTGTACATGATGGCCCCCTATACACTGGGCGAGGTAAAAAAATTCTGTTGCAATTTGTTCCGGGTTAAAATATTTTTGGCCTAGATTGACTGGACTATTAAGGAGACATCAATTAAACCCCAGAGATTACCAATCCCATGAGGCACAAATAGAAGTGTTAGGTCAGGGGCCCAGTGCACTGTATAAATATGTAGTTATTGATCGTTGATGACAAACAGGAATTGCATAAGCTCACTCACAAAAAAGTGTGCTAAAAATATATTCTAAATTAATAGACTTAATACGAGAGTAATCTGCTAACAGGATTAATTAACAGAACACATTTATAGATGGACATTATTGCTGGTAACAATTATCATGATTACTATACATAATATGTGCACTTCAACCCTTTAACCCTCAAGTTTGCTCAAGAAAATTTCAAAATGAAAATGTCCATTTGCAGACCAAGAGGACTGTTTTTCAGAAATTTACCACTGGAATGACTGGCTCGGTTATCGAGCCAGTCATTCCAGTGGTAAATTAAAAAAAATAGTTTTCTCTTGGTCTGCAGATGGACATTTCTCAAGACCACTGCAGAACCTGTTTTTGGCTGATATAAGGGATTTAGTACTTGTGCCTATAGGCAGCTTTATCAGAAAACATGTCAATGCCCTATCGGTGGGACTTAAGCTGTTTTATAGCTCAGCTATATTAGAAAACAAGTTGAAACCGCTTTTCATACACCCACAGTATCTTTTTACCAGTGCTTGCTCTCTTTGACATTAAAACCTGGCTAAGGACAACAGTGTAACCGGTTTAACCCTTTAATGACTAAATTTGTTTTAAAAAACTAAAATATTTACTTATTAAATGTCCATTTTCAGGCCAAGAGAAGACAATTTTTGAAAATTTACCACTGGAATGACTGACTCGGTTATTGAGCCAGTCATTCCAGTTGTAAATTTTCAAAAAATAGTCTTCTCTTGACCTGCAAATGGACATTCCCCAGGACCACTAAAGAGGCCGGTTTTGGACGGCTTCGTCGTGAAAGGGTTACGCTGTATAGTGGTCAAGATGGTAAAAATTGTCCTCAGTATTGTGGTCTTGAGAAATCCCCATATAATTATATCAGAATGTCAAATTACAAAGATTGGAAATATGCTGAAACAAACTTGAACAAGAGGCCCAAGGGCCTTAATGCTCACCTGGACCATTAGCACATGCACCATTAGCATTTGAACAGACATAATATTTTAGATTCAGCAGTAATAAGACATGATACAAAATTTGATTTCCGTACAAATGATATTTAGTGGGAAATTAATCATGGACGTTGACCACAAAATCAGATTGAACCTTAGGTTCCATCCAGCTATAATCCAATATGGCCACGAAAGCCAAAATCTTGATAGCTCCATGTTTTATCAAGGCTCAAGTTCCCTTGAGCAAACTTTAATCTCCCTAAGGTATTGAGGAAATTAAATCTAATGATGTCAGCCTAATCCTTACATCAGTTCCTGAGATTTTATCTTCAAGAGCAAGATGGGCACTTGAACAAGCGGTTAATGAGGATTAGCATTTTAAACGAATTCCCATTTCTGTGAAAATCCAAGATGGCCACTCAAAGAAAATCAAGCATTCACAATCTGTATACAAGTTCTGAAGTGTACAAGCCTCGGGTTCTCTAGCTGAGTTTGCTTGAAATTGCCCACACGATTAATGAGTAGCCATTTAACTGATTTCCAAACATCGGAAAATCCAAGATGGCTCCTGGAAAAAGTGACCAACCAAAATTCTGTGTAAAATTCCAGAGGCCTACAGCCCTAGGGTCCTTTGAGAGAAACCTGGTTGATATCGGCCAAGTGGTTAATGAGTAGACATTTAAGTGAGTTCCAGAAATCTTCAGAAAATCCAAGATGGCCACCAGAAATATTGACCTATCCAAATTCTCATTAGAAGTGTTGAAGCCTATCAGCATAGAATTAGTCCACCAAGTTTCATTCAAATCAGGCCATTTATATTTGAGTAGCGTTTTAAATGATTTCCGGACAATCTTCGGAAAATCCAAGATGGCTGCCAAAAAATTAGACCAATCAAAATTCTGAATAGAAGTTCTAGAGCCGACCACCATAGGATCCTTCCAGCCAAATTTGGTTGAAATCGGTCAAAGCATATAGGAGGAGATGCAATTTGACGGATGGACGGATGGAAGATGAATGGCTGCCATGGAATAAGCATATTTTGACTTTTGGGCCAGGTGAGCTAAATAGAAATCATTAATGTTTGTCACAGAGGGCCCCTGCATTCACTCTGGCTACCTAAACAATGATTGTCAAAGAGGGCCCTTCATTCATTATAGCTACCTAAACAATGTTTGTCACAGAGGGCCCCGCATTCATTTTAGCTACCTAAACAATGTTTGTCACAGTAGTAGGGCAGATATGTGAAAAGGATGTTCCATTCTGGCAGAAAGCATGAAATTTGGCATATAGGTGGTTTAAGGTATCCTGATCATAACTAGATGTGGTGCCACGTGATTCTACCAAGGGAACCCATTCAAAATGGCGGATTCAAAATGGCCGCCTTCCCAGCAGAAAATTTGCATTACTCAAGCTCTAGACGGAGTAGAGAGATGGGATTAATGTCAAATTAGGGGTTTCATGGGTCAATCGTTATAATTCTACTCACTACAATACTCTAAATATGTAAATATCAATCCTTCCATAGCGATCACCTGTGTTTGATGTCAAAAGACGGTGGCTCTTTAACATGTGTTATCTAAAAGATCCATCTCTTGAGAACAAAAGCAATATAGCATCTAGAAATAGTTTAAATTACTTGATTTCTTAATATCGAACCAAGTAATGGTCGTTATGGATACGTTCAATTATCCTATTAGAGTATGCAGGCTATACATGATGCTGCTGATTGTTGAATCATGATTCACAGACGTCACATGCACTGTGCACCGCATGAGCACAACTGTGTACAAGGTAAGTTGGATTTATAGCATTTGCATCTGCCAGTTCAATTACTTTTGCAAGCACATTTCACGAGTTCTCGGCATGCCTTAGATGCGTCTGCAAGCAAACTCCATTGCGGTGACTAAGTGTCTCCATCTCTGACCCAACCCCAGTCAGCTGGTGATGGCGTTTTTGCATTTGCGTGGAGTGATTGGCCCCAAAGATGACCTGCCTGGAACGCAGCAGATTTCGTGTGTTGCAGCAGAGCTGCACTGGTCGGAGGAATATTTTCTAGCTGCCAGTTGCCAAAAGCGAAAAGCCGTTTTCGTGCCTCATTAACCTTTGACAATGGTGATGTGCGTTTGTACAGTAGTACGACAAACCTCTCAAGCGTTTCCATGTCATTGTCACACAGAGACGCCGGGGCATCAGACAGTCTCCTAAATAGTGACTTGAATAGATCTGAAGTCCTCCAAACTTCCCATGCTGTCTTCTTGCCAATCACACAAAATGCAGACACAGTGTCACACCCAGAGAAAGCATGCATAAATAGCAGTCCTTGTGATGCTTCTGCACCCAAAACTGTTGCAATGCCATGAGCTGATACATAGCGGAAGGTCTTCCCATGGCCAAATGCGACCCAGAGATCACACCCATGAAGAAAGTTTGCTGTCCGTATGGCTAGGACTACGACGTCTGTATCCGTAGCATGAATCATTATTGTTCGATAACCTTGGTGATATGCATGGAAGGCGTGGAGCAACATTCTACCATCTGCTTCATCTTGCAAGCATGGCACGAGTTGTGAGACGTCATGCTCTGGCCTCATCAGCACGTTTTCCTCACATGTTGTGACGAGTATCTTTCCTTCTGGTAGCTCGAATGACTCCAATGTATGTGCGAGAAAGGTGAAGAGGCCTGTTTTGTTTGCATCAACTCGTAGGAAAGTTTTCCAATTTTGAGGGAGTCTTGTACTCGATGCAACACGAAGAGCTTCACCATGTCCCCGTAATTCTCTAGCATGTGTCTTCAAGCTTCCCGCCTTATACACGTCCCATACAACATCCAATCTTTTAACCGTCTGTAGTTGTCTAGCAATGTGTTGGAGGAAAACGTGCTCTGCAAAATCTCCAAATGTGTTCACAACCACGTTTGATTTCTTGGGATCTAGATTATGCATCATAGCTGCTCCGTCAATGATCTTCACTTCAACCTCTGGACAATCAGCTGCACGAGCTACTAATGCTTCCAAACATCCCATCAAATCTGATTTGCTGCCTTGGTGCATTGCGTTGCTCTCAGCAAGTGATGGGGGCCATGGATGATTCTCATGCTCAAAGAATGAATCACGGTCTCCGTCTCTGGATTGGCAGGAAATGTACAGTCTAGAGAATAACTGTACATCTCTCTTCATTGCAACAAGCTTCTTGTTGGTTCTGGTACTCTTCTTCTGTTTTGATTTGAACAAAGCCAAATTGTTCTTTTGGATTGGGTCATATACCGATTTTGATGATACAGATAGTCGATCTGCGATGCATGCGTGGTACTGTCTGATGCCTAGTTCTTCTGCTGTTCGGATCGCATTCACTACAGACTCGGACATAATGACTTTGGTATCTAGTCACTAAGTCAAAACTGTCATCTAAAAATGGGTTTCCCATTTCCTCGATTGCATCAATAAGACAAATTGTGTTCAAAGCAAACAATTTCTGCTTACTCAGAATCTGCTCATGGTGATAGTTATCATTGATATTTCTGTGTGTATGTTTCACTTCGTACTCACTGATCATCCTTCCTATTTCTGGGCCTGACACCATCCATTGTTTCAAAGCAGCTTCATTTTCTGTGATTCCGATAATTCCACCATCGCCCTTCAGAATAGCATTTTGCTGCTCGTGGTTCTCAAGTTGCAACAGATCAGCCACATGGATGCTGAGCCATCGTGCACAGTGTACATGATCCAAGGTAAACATCCACGGGATAATCTTGCCCAATGTCTACATACAACGGGAAATTAGCCTCTCACTGAGCTCTCACGAATTGAAGAAACAGCAGCTCTAATTTCAAGACTGAATTCCAGTATTTAAACTGTGGGTGGTCTGTTTCCTTCTGCTGACACCAGTCTTCGAATGGCAGTGTGTCCTCTGAGGCAGCATATGCACGTTTCTGCAATACATAGAGAGCAGCGGATGTCACCTGGTGTGCCCATTGCCCTCATGATGTATGCGAGCCAGTTTGAATGGCATCAGCTCAGCCTTCTGTAGTTACATTAGCTGCTGTCATCACAGCCACCCATCCACTGATGCTTAGCCAGTCTCCCAACACATTGAGTAGCGCCATCTCAATGTGAAGTCCACCCATCATCACCACAAGGGGCCAAGACCATTGTATCTTCTTTGCAATAGCATACAAAGGCTGATCAAGAGTGATGACTTGCACCTGTCCACGATTGATATGCTGTGTAGCTTGCTGAATTAAATCCATACCACGTTTCACCATTGCCACGAAAGAGCGGCAAAAGTCCAGTAATTGCTGGCGGAGGTGGCACACCTCTTGCAAACTAGCAAAGTGAGCTGCCCACGATATGTCATCTGTCCCATACATATCGCCCTCGATCGAGTGTTCGTTTATCTTGTCCAGCCACGCAATTTGAGTCTTATCTAAGATTAATATGGTATCACTGGGAATCAAAGGATCAACATCTCGAGAAGGCAGAGGATTATCACTTGGGAAAGCAGCTGGATTCACAACTGTGTACGTCTCGGGTAATGGATGGATGGTGGTGGATTTTTGTACAACGTTTGGTGTCAATTGTTCAAGAGTTCGAATGACCCCAGTATTTGTGTCTGAACAATGTTGTGTTAATGAGATTGGCTGGCTGTTCTATCACCCTAGGAAGACACTGGCTGTTCTATTACCATAGGAAGACACTGGCTGTTGTATCAGTTTTTTGTAAACATTGGAAACATTTACTGAACCTTCATACATGGATAATCCCATAAATGAAACTTCATTAAATTATTTTAAATGATTCTGTATGTTATGCTGTTTATGACACCATTTTCACACCAAATCTTGGACCTATAAAGGTGAATCCTTCAAAAGGCACATCTACCCATCATAAAGAAGTAACCTGCCAAGTTTCATTAAATTATTTTTAACGATTCTGTATGGTATGTGGCACTCACCTGGACCATTGGCATTTAAGCCATTTGCATTTAAATAGATATGATGGATGATATTTGGAAAATCCAAGATGGCCACAAAAAAATTAAGAATAATCAGGACACTCATTTAATATGTTGAAGCCTACCATCATAGGATCATTCCACCCAAGTTTAGTTGCAATCGGGCTATTGATTGAAGGAGTAACATTTTTAAATGGTTCCGGAACTTTCAGAAAATCAGAGATTTAAAGCTGCTAAAACATTGACATAACAAAATTCTGAATAGAATTTCTAGATGCTACACTACGACAATAGGATCCTTCCAGCCAAATTTGGTTGAAACTTCCAAAGCGAATAACCCTTACCAATCTAAAAGATGAACTGGTGTTTATTTTTCAAATAGACAGCAACATCTTCCACCAAAATTGTTGAGAAATGTACACTAGTTTCTTTGCTATTGACACGGTAAAAGATAAAATATTGACATCAGTGTGCTAAGAGTTAATGAGGAGTAGCATTTTATATGAATTCCCATTTCTCAGAAGATCCAAGATGGCCACCATCAAAATCAAGCCGTCAAGATTCTGTATACAAGTTCTGAAGCGTACCGGCCCAGGGTTCTTCCAGCTGAGTTTAGTTGAAATCGTCCAAGCAGTTAATGAAGAGTAGCCTTTTAATTGATTTCCCACAATATTCAGAAAATCAAGAATAGCTGCCGGAAAAATTGACCAATCAAAATTCTGTATGCAAGTTCTGAAGCCTACCAGCCAAGTCTGGTTGAAATTGCTCAAGCAGTTAATGAGGAGTAGCATTTAAACCATTTTTCGCCATTTTTCGGAAAATTCAAGATGGCCACCGGAAAAATGGACCAATCAAAAATCTGTATAAATGTTCTGAAGCATACTATGCTAGGGTTCTTCTATCCAACCAAGGTTGATTGAAATTGGCCCAGTAGTTATCGAGGAGTAGGCTTTTAAGTGATTCGCAGAAATTTTCAGAAAAACCAAGATGGGCGGCAGAAAAATTGACCAATCAAAATTCTGTATACAAGTTCTGAAACATACCAGCATACTATCCTGTCAGCTAAGTCTGGTTGAAATTGCCCAAGTAGTTATTGAGGAGTAGCATTTTAAACAATTTCCCGCCATTTTTTGGAAAATTTAAGATGGCCACCAAAAAAATGTACCAAACAAAATTCTGTATAGAAATTCTGGAGCCTCCACGCATAGGGTCCTTCCAGCTAAATTGGCTTGAAATCCGCCAAGCGGTTAATGAGTAGCGTTTTTAAGCAAAAGTTGACGGACAGACGGCAAGACAGACGGATGACGGATGGTCGGCATGGTACAAGCTCACTTGGCCATTCCGGCCAAGTGAGCTAAAAATCATGACAGTGTTTTTCATTAAAAAGCCCATTTTCACCCAAAATCGTGGACTTATAAAGGTGAATCCTTCAAAAGACCCATTTGCATATCAGAAGTCAGGCATATACCAAGCTTTATTTTATTTAGTTATTCCATTCACCTAGATATCAACCGCATGAGTGTTGAATTCGTACACCTCACATGTTCCACGAAATATAACTCTGGACTGAATGAATATTTTGAAAACAATTTGACTGAAACTAACAACTTCCCATCAAATTGTTTTCAAAATATTCTTCCACCTACAGAAATTATTGTTCAGTGGTTTACAGCAGGCAGACAGTTAAAATTACTAGAGCGTGACGCTTGCTTCAGTCCCGGTTATAATAATACCAATACCGCTAATCCAGAGTGAGAATAATATATTTATAAATGCATAATTAGCAGCTCTAGGCAAGCAGTCTATTTCAAACTTATCAATTATGACATTAATAGGGACGGATAATAGATGTAGCGTAAAAATATACATTATTAAAATTTCATACGAATGAATGAATAAACCGCAGCAGACCCACAGGACACATGAATTAAGTTAATATAATTATAATGTTGTTCATTCCTAAGCATTATGAGACTCACCTTCAAACGAGAAAAATAAAACAAACAGCTGAATGTACCCTGAAAATTATGTGACTGAATGTCTGTCCTTATTGCAGATATTCAGTTAAATTGTCCTCAAAATAAGCAGTATGACGCTACATGACTGGTTAATGATCCAGCTGGTAAAATATGCCCGCCCACCCGTCCATCTTGCTGCCTGTCTGTCTTGCTGCCTGTCTGTCTTGATGTCTGTCTGCCTGCCTGCCTGTCTGTCTCTGTCTTGCTGTCTGTCTTGATGCCTGTCTGTCTTGCTGTTTGCCTGTCCGTCTTACTGGCTGTCTGTCTCCGTCTGTTTTGCTGGCTGTCTGTCTCTGTCTGTCTTGCCGCCTGCCTGTCTGTCTTTTCTTGCTGTCTCTCTGTCTGTCTTGCTGGCCATCTGTCTCTGTCTGTCTCTGTCTGTCTTGATGCATGCCTGGCTGTCTTTTCTTGCTGTCTGCCTGTCTTGCTGTCTGCCTGTCTGCCTGTCTGTCTTGATGTCTGTCTGCCTGCCTGCCTGTCTGTCTCTGTCTTGCTGTCTGTCTTGCTGTTTGGCTGTCTGTCTTACTGGCTGTCTGTCTCCGTCTGTTTTGCTGGCTGTCTGTCTCTGTCTGTCTTGCCGCCTGCCTGTCTGTCTTTTCTTGCTGTCTCTCTGTCTGTCTTGCTGGCCATCTGTCTCTGTCTGTCTTGATGCATGCCTGGCTGTCTTTTCTTGCTGTCTGTCTGTCTTGCTGTCTGCCTGTCCTGCTGTATGTCCGTCTTCCTGTTTATCTGTCTCGCTGTCTGATTTCTTTAAATCTGGATTATGACCAAAGTCTAGAAAACCTCTTATGCTGTGATAATCTTTCTTGTGTTAAGGTTGAGCCAAATTGGATCAGTAGTCTTTGCAGCCCTCAAAATTTGCCAGCAATCAGCAAAGCTGTGGTAAAAGCCGTGGTAAGCTTAATTTGCCACAGCAAATATTTACCGTGGAAGAAAATTGCACGCCTAGCTAGTTAAATGTGATTTTATCATAGATACTAGGTATCAATCATGATGTCATACTAAACCAAGGTTCTACAATTCACCAAAAGTAGAACAAAGATTATAATTAATAAGATTTTTTTTTAAATGCTGTAGTAGTGCCATGGTGAACCAGTTCTGCCACAGCATTTCTCTGCTGTAGCAAAATTGTCAGAATTTCAAGGACTGTCTGAGGTACTGTGACATACAGACGGACACTACTGGACAGACATATGGATGGGCAGGGTGGGTGGGTGGATGGACAGGCAGGCGGATGGATGGACAGACAGATGGATGGATGGATGGACTAATATTTAACAGTGATGTGTCCAATTATTAGTTCCTGAATTAAAAATCTTATTAAAAAATTGTGCTTTCGTTCAAAGATTTGATCACAACTCAGTGTTTTAAGATTCAAATTTAACCCCTCTTGTGTCAAGTTAACCTTTTAATTGTCAAACTGGCCAAAAGGCATATGATGTGTGTTGAGAAACATCCATTTGTAGGCCACGAGTGTTCTATTTTTGAAAATTTACCACTGGAATGACTGGCTCGGTTATCAGATTGGGCTGAATTTGTTATTTTCTTGACTATTAATCTATGAATCGTCTGGTCTGCCAAAAACGGCACCTGTAGTGACCATGAGCAATGTCCATTTGTAGAAAATTTTGAAGTGCAAAAATTTTAATTTTCTCGGAAACAATCTTGACCATTAAATGGTTAATTAATATGGGTAGCATTTTGAGGGCTTCGAGGTGCTGTTGACACATGACGGGTTAAAATACATCTTAAATCTGAACCATCAATTAAGGTAAAGTTAAATATTTGAGCTAGAGATAATGCGCCATTGTATATATATATATATATATATATATATATATATATATATATATATATCAGCGCATGAGCACTTGTGAGTAAAGTATCGAGCAAGTCATTTCAGTGATAAATTTTCAAAAATAGTCTTCTCTTGGCACTTGTGAGTAAACTTTAACTTGTAGTGCAAATTTAACCCCTTAATGGTTAAATTTGGTCAAGAAAATTGATATATTTATTTATTGAATGTCCATTTGCAGGCCAACAGACTATTTTTAAAAATTTATCACTGGAATGACTGGCTCGATATTTCAGTGATAAATTTTCAAAAATAGTCTTCTCTTGGCCTGCAAATGGACAATCCTCAAGACCACTGCAGAGGCCAGTTTTGGCGGGTTTGACAATGGAAGGGGTAACACAGCCAGCCTGCTGACATTCTTTGAATATTGAGTATCGATCAAACTGATTGATTGTTGCCTTACTGTCTTAAACCTTTATAATCATCAACCCAGACAAAAATTACCTCTGTGTTGGTCTTGCGGAATGTTTATTTGCAGGTTGAAAGAAAACTATTTTTGAAAATTTGGAACTGAAATGCCCGGCTCAATAACTCAGAGTAATAGCCCAAAACGTTAATCTTGCAAGTCACCAGACAATAATTTCAATGAGCAGAAAACACAGATTTGCTGAATATTTTGAAAACAATGTGACTGAAAGCTGTTGGTGGCTTAGGCACCAACAACTTTTAATCAAATTGTGTTCAAAATACTTAGCATGTCCAGAGATATAAACCATTGGAATAAGTCGTCTGCAAAACCTCATCATTCAGACAGTTAAAAGCCAAATATTAAATCGGTAAATTTTCAAACACATTCTTAACCAGTGAATGGACGTTGCTCAGGACCATCGCAGTTTGGTTTTGGCTATTGGTAACTGAGCCAGACATTCGAGTCATAAATTTTCAAAGATAGTCTTCTCTCGAACTACAAATGAGCCAATCTTAGGAACATTAACGGCTTAATGATGAACATGTTCATACTGGAGAAATTCTCCACATGTACATGAAATCAAATCAAATGTCAGGAATTTTCAGGATATATGTGAGTAACAGCACAAGAATTGTTATTCTGTCTTTATTTCATGTCATCCATATTGTCAAGAGTTATCTCCTCTTACACAGCAAGCGACATGTCAACAATCTTCTTCTGGAGTATAGCTGTAACAAGCTTTGACAGGAAGCGGTATCTCCTCTCACACAGCAAGCGACATGTCAACAATCTTCTTCTGGAGTATAGCTGTAACAAGCTTTGACAGGAAGCAGTATCTCCTCTCACGCAGCAAGCGACATGTCAACAACCTTCTTCTGGAGGATAGCTGTAACAAGCTTTGACAGGAAGCGGTATCTCCTCTCACACAGCAAGCGACATGTCAACAATCTTCTTCTGGAGTATAGCTGTAACAAGCTTTGACAGGAAGCGGTATCTCCTCTCACACAGCAAGCGACATGTCAACAATCTTCTTCTGGAGTATAGCTGTAACAAGCTTTGACAGGAAGCGGTATCTCCTCTCACACAGCAAGCGACATGTCAACAATCTTCTTCTGGAGTATAGCTGTAACACGCTTTGACAGGAAGCGGTATCTCCTCTTACGCAGCAAGCGACATGTCAACAATCTTCTTCTGGAGGATAGCTGTAACAAGCTTTGACAGGAAGCGGCATCTCCTCTCATGCAGCAAGCGACATGTCAACAATCTTCTTCTGGAGGATAGCTGTAACAAGCTTTGACAGGAAGCGGCATCTCCTCTCATGCAGCAAGCGACATGTCAACAATCTTCTTCTGGAGGATAGCTGTAATTAGCTTTGACAGGAAGCGGCATCTCCTCTCATGCAGCAAGCGACATGTCAACAATCTTCTTCTGGAGTATAGCTGTAACATGCTTAGACAGGAAGCGGCATCTCCTCTCATGCAGCAAGCGACATGTTAACAATCTTCTTCTGGAGGATAGCTGTAATTAGCTTTGACAGGAAGCGGCATCTCCTCTCATGCAGCAAGCGACATGTCAACAATCTTCTTCTGGAGGATAGCTGTAATTAGCTTTGACAAGAAGCGGCATCTCCTCGCATGCAGCAAGCGACATGTCAACAATCTTCTTCTGGAGTATAGCTGTAACAAGCTTAGACAGGAAGCGGCATCTCCTCTCATGCAGCAAGCGACATGTCAACAATCTTCTTCTGGAGGATAGCTGTAACAAGCTTTGACAGGAAGCGGCATCTCCTCTCATGCAGCAAGCGACATGTCAACAATCTTCTTCTGGAGGATAGCTGTAATTAGCTTTGACAAGAAGCGGCATCTCCTCGCATGCAGCAAGCGACATGTCAACAATCTTCTTCTGGAGTATAGCTGTAACAAGCTTCGACAGGAAGCGGCATCTCCTCTCACGCAGCAAGCGACATGTCAACAATCTTCTTCTGGAGTATAGCTGTAACAAGCTTTGACAGGAAGCGGCATCTCCTCTCATGCAGCAAGCGACATGTCAACAATCTTCTTCTGGAGTATAGCTGTAACAAGCTTCGACAGGAAGCGGCATCTCCTCTCACGCAGCAAGCGACATGTCAACAATCTTCTTCTGGAGGATAGCTGTAACAAGCTTCGACAGGAAGCAGTTACAAATGCCATACACAGTTATTAACCCTTTAATGGTCTCTAGAAATTCAAAATATTTGCTTATTAAATGTCCATTTGCAGGCCAAGAGAAGACTATTTTTGAAATTTTATCACTGAAATGACTGGCTCGGTTATCTAGCCAGGCATTCCAGTGGTAAATTTTCAAAAATGGTCTTCTCTTGGCCTGAAAATGGGTATTCCTCGCAACCACTACACAGGCCGATTTGACTATTAAATGTTTAAGCATATAGCATAGTAAACAAATAAGGTCACATGATACAGAAATAGAATAACCAAAACTCTACACCCATATTAGGTCCTTCATCCCTTTAAGACATGTCAGGCCAAATTAGTCAGCGACTCAGTAAAGGAATGGCTGCCAATTACATTCTGTGGAGAATGATGAAACTTAATTCTTATTTAATTATCAAATTTAGGAATGAAATTTAGGAATTCAGTTTCAGGGGGTTGGGGTTTAGACACACAAAAAATGTCCTAACAAATCAAGCGTGAAATTATAGCAGCACATTCTTATTTACCCAGGTGACGACTTGTCTGTGATTGTCAATTAAAGGCACCGAAAAAACATGTGTTATCCTATTAGATTAATGGTAGATAAGACATAAACGCTACACACCTGACAAGGTGGCCACCTGTGATTGACATAAGCGCTTCCTTAATTATAGCCAGTGAAAAATACAATACATATCTTAAAGAAACACTGTCACATTATCCTGAGAACCATTTCTCAATACTACTCACCTGCAACAAACACGCACCTGTCTTTAGTGACCACCCTCTCATACAAAGAAAGGCGATCATTATAGACAGGGTGAAATATAGTATAAATGTTTTTCTTTTCTTATTAACTATTACCTGGATCTAGGGCAATAACCTCATACAGAAGGTACGAAATGCCAATAAATAGGTAATTACCAATCACTAGATTACCATGCACTTTGTGTAGTCAATCACAACTACATAACATTACTACAGGGTTTTTATTATGCATAGTATGCAGATCCATTTAATTTGTCTGTCTATATCCCCGTGGAGAGATTCGATGTCACTCAAATATCTAACATCATAATCAAATATGTCACTTGATAGCTGATATCATAATCACATATGTCACTTGTTAGCTGAAGTCATAATCACATATGCCACTTGTTAGCTGATGTCATAATCACATCTAATGTCATAATCACATATGTCACTTGTTAGCTGATGTCATAATCACATATGTCACTTGGTAGCTGACGTCATAATCACATATGTCACCTGATAGCTGATGTCATAATCACATATAGGACTGGTGGTATGATCAGCGAACGAAAAGAAGAAGAATAATCACATATGTCACCTGGTAGCTGACATCATAATCACATATGTCACTTGAAAGCGGGTGTCATAATCACATATGTGACTTGGTAGCTGATGTCATAATCACATATGTGACTTGGTAGCTGATGTCATAATCACATACATCACTTGAAAACTGGTGTCATAATCACATATGTCACTTGGTAGCCGATGTTATATTCACATATGTCACTTGTTAGCTGATGTCATAATCACATATGTGACTTGGTAGCTGATGTCATAATCACATACATCACTTGAAAACTGGTGTCATAATCACATATATCACTTGATAGCTGACGTCATAATCACATACGTGACTTGGTAGTTGATGTCATAATCACTTATGTAACTTTACAGCTGATGTCATAATCACATATGACTTGGTAGCTGGTGTCATACTCACTTATGTCACTTGGTAGCTGACATCATAATCACCTACATCACTTGGTAGCTGACGTCATAATCACATGTCACTTGAAAGCTGGTGTCATAATCACATATGTCACTTGGTAGCTGATGTCATAATCACATATGTGACTTGCTAACTGATGTCATAATCACATGTGACTTGGTAGCTGGTGTCATAATCATATACGTGACTTGGTAGCTGATGTCATAATCATATATGCCACTTGCATGCTGATGTCATAATCACCTATGTGACTTGGTAGCTGATGTCATAATCACATATGTCACTTGATAGCTGGTGTCATAATCACATATGTGACTTGTTAGCTGATTTCATAATCACATATGTCACTTGGTAGCTGGTGTCATAACACACATCACTTGAAGCGTGTGTCATAATCACATATGTGACTTGGTAGCTGATGTCATAATCACATATGTGACTTGGTAGCTGATGTCATAATCACATGTGACTTGGTAGCTGGTGTCATAATTATATACGTGACTTGGTAGCTGATGTCATAATCACATATGTCACTTAATAGCTGATGTCATAATCACATATGTCACTTGATAGCTGATGTCATAATCACATGTGACTTGGTAGCTGATGTCATAATCACATATGTCACTTGGTAGCTGGTGTCATAACACACATCACTTGAAGCGTGTGTCATAATCACATATGTGACTTGGTAGCTGATGTCATAATCACATATGTGACTTGGTAGCTGATGTCATAATCACATGTGACTTGGTAGCTGGTGTCATAATTATATACGTGACTTGGTAGCTGATGTCATAATCACATATGTCACTTAATAGCTGATGTCATAATCACATATGTCACTTGATAGCTGATGTCATAATCACATGTGACTTGGTAGCTGATGTCATAATCACATATGTCACTTGGTAGCTGATGTCATAATCACATATGTGACTTGGTAGCTGATGTCATAATCACATATGTCACTTGATAGCTGGTGTCATAATCACATGTGACTTGTTAGCTGATGTCATAATCACATATGTCACTTGGTAGTTGGTGTCATAACATACGTCACTTGATAGCTGATGTCATAATAACATACATCACTTGATAGCTGATGTCATAATCACATATGTCACTTGTTAGCTGATGTCATAATCACATATGTGACTTGGTAGCTGATGTCATAATCACATATGTCACTTGATAGGTGATGTCATAATCACATATGTCACCTGCTTGCTGATGTCATAATCACATATGTCACTTGGTAGCTGATGTCATAATCACACATGTCACTTGATAGCTGGTGTCATAATCACATACGTCACTTGGTAGCTGATGTCATAATCAAATACATGACTTGATAGCTGATGTCATAATCACATATGTCACTTGATAGCTGATGCCATAATCACATACGTGACTTGTTAGCTAATGGCATAATTACATACATCACTTGATAGCTGATGTCATAATCACATACATCACTTGATAGCTGATGTCATAATCACATATGTCACATGATAGCTGATGTCATAATCACATACATGACTTGTTAGCTGATGTCATAATTACATACGTGACTTGTTACCTGATGTCATAATTACATATGTCACTTGATAGCTGATGTCATAATCACATATGTGACATGGTAGCTGGTGCCATAATCACATGTCACTTGGTAGCTGATGTCATAATCAAAATGATGAATAGTAAAGAGAATCAATAGAAACGGCAAGCCTCTGGGAAGCAGGGCGGGTCAATCTCGCCCTCCATCCGGTCAATATCTCCCTCGACCACCCAAAGGAGAAAGCCCCTCCAGACACATAAGATGACCATTTCATCGTCCAAACTCGCATTTAGAGTGCAATTATTTAGGTGTATCCATCAAAATTCTGGACATGGAGAAGCCCTTCCAAGAATTGATAATGCTATTGCAGCAAGTTGTCAATTCTTGGAACGCTATTGCAGCAAGTTGTCAATTCTTGGAATGCTAATGCAGCAAGTTGTCAATTCTTGGAATGCTAATGCAGCAAGTTGTCAATTCTTGGAATGCTAATGCAGCACGTTGTCAATTCTTGGAACGCTAATGCAGCAAGTTGTCAATTCTTGGAATGCTAATGCAGCACGTTGTCAATTCTTGGAATGCTAATGCAGCACGTTGTCAATTCTTGGAATGCTAATGCAGCAAGTTGTCAATTCTTGGAATGTTAATGCAGCAAGTTGTCAATTCTTGGAACGCTAATGCAGCAAGTTGTCAATTCTTGGAATGCTAATGCAGCAAGTTGTCAATTCTTGGAATGCTAATGCAGCACGTTGTCAATTCTTGGAACGCTAATGCAGCACGTTGTCAATTCTTGGAACGCTAATGCAGCAAGTTGTCAATTCTTGGAACGCTAATGCAGCAAGTTGTCAATTCTTTGAATGCTATTGCGGCAAGTTGTCAATTCTTAGAATGCTAATGCAGCAAGTTGCCAATTATTGGAATGCTATTGTGGCAAGTTGTCAATTCTTGGAACGCTATTGTGGCAAGTTGTCAATTCTTGGAATGCTATTGCACTAAATTCTCAATTCTTGGAACGCTATTGCAAACAAGTTGTCAATTCTTGGAACGCTATTGCGGCAAGTTGTCAATTCTTGGAACGCTATTGCAGCAAGTTGTCAATTCTTGGAACGCTATTGCGGCAAGTTGTCAATTCTTGGAACGCTATTGCAGTAAATTCTCAATTCTTGGAATGCTATTGCGGCAAGTTGTCAATTATTGGAATGCTATTGCGGCAAGTTGTCATTTCTTGGAACGCTATTGCGCCAAGTTGTCAATTCTTGGAAGTTGGAATGCTATTGTGGCAAGGGAGATGATTGACATGATCATATGGTCTCCTCTGTCAATATCTTCTGACAAAATAACATCAACAAGATTTGCTAATCGACAACCGTATAAAGGCAATAGCCAGATTACATCTTATTTTCTTCAACCAAACAATCACTGTGTTTGACACATTCGAGCACCACCACATCCATTTGAGTTTGTTATTGCAAACTGGAACGTTCATGGTCTAGTCTGCTCATCGCCTCAGAACACCTCCAGCAGTCAGCCCATGCCATCAGTTTTGCATACATCAGTGAAGGCATTTGAATTATTGACCTGGCCATACCAATAAGAAATGGCACTTATACCACTAAATGTTGCATTATGAATGCATATTGACCAACTGCTTAGAAATCACAAATCAATCCTTCAATACTCCATTCCTTCTTTGATGGCTTGCACACAACTATCAACATTGCAAAGAGATAGCACTTCTTCCTGTGTGATGACTTAAAACTTCAAACTCAGAAAACTAAGCAAAACAGACAGCCAAACAGGATTTGAATTGTGAATTGGTTCCTCTGGAATGGGAAAATGAAACTGTAATGGAGATGCATTAGTTGCCTACATCTGGACCTATGATCTATATGCAACAAACACAACCTTTAAGTACCTATGCCATCATGGAACAACATGAACAGGACACATAGACGACAAGAAAACTAAAACCACAAAATCAATCTTTATTCAGATTGACAAAATACTGTGCAATATGAATGCAAAGCCATTACTCAGAGATTCATGATTCTACGGTGGTACAAAACTGAATTCTGACCAAAAACGTGATTACTCAATTACGAATGGATCAAATGTGCCTCATCTACAAGCGACCCTCAATATAAAAATCCAAGTTCAACAATGATCGCTCAAAACTAACTAACAACAAAGCCATCCAGACATCTTATAGGAAAACAATACTTGAACAGATGGCCATGTTTGACCACAACATGTCAACATACAACAAGCCAAACGAAGCCCGATGTAGTCCTAAAATGTGTGGAGACATCAGCTGTTAAAAACATCAGTGTAACCAGGAATACCAACCAACGGACAGCCTATGATGATCCACTTTTTGCAAAGCTGTCTTAACAACAGAAAACACTGCGTCTAGACATTTATTAAAGCAGTCGAAATGAACAGCATGGCACCACAAACATCTGCGAGCCAGTACAAATCATCGCTGACCACACAGCTTAATATCAAATGTAGCACTCTACAAATTGCGTAAAAGAGAGCCCATATCCATGAGGGTAGCGCAATAGCGATGGTCTATGTTTGGACATGTTCTTTGAATGCCAAAAAATATGCCTGCTCAGAAAGCACTAAATTTGCAGTCGTAGGTGTCAATGGGTATGAGACAAGAAAAGGGTGCCACAACATCAACTTACTACATGTAAGTGTTTTGCGATTAGACCTCAAAGAGAGAACCCGAGTCTTTAAACACTTGCAGTGAACTCGAAACACAGTGGCGAATGTTAAGCAAAACCTGATTGCCGATGAAAGAATTCAATTCTTCAGCTGCAGAACACAGTCACTCACCGTCGTCGTCATCGCCTGACCCCCAACCCCCACCATCCCCCTCAAACTGCCACTGTTGTCATCACAGAAAGCATTCATCAGTACAGTCTGCTATGCAGTGGGCTTCGTAGCTCTTCGCTAAGAGCCACCTGGCATCCCAACCATGGCTCCACCACGACCACCACCACCATCATCATCATAACAGCAAGCGCTCATCAGCACAGTCCGGTATGCAGAGGCTTTGCAGTGCTTCGCTCAGAGCCAGCTGTCATCCCAACCATGGCTCCACATAGGAAGCAGATGAAAACTACTCACAGAGAATCCAGAGTGACACACCGCCATCCTTTGTGAGGAGTGAGGACCGACTATGCTATTCAGAACTTCCTACGAGGATGGGTTCTCCCTGGATATGGTAGAAAGGATCCAGCCACCTTCCTAGCAGACAGCCAAGATCGCGAGTAAGCTGGTGGAAGAAATTCTCGATTTGAAGGGGGTGACATTCTGCCTCACCCTCAGGGTAACCCTACATGAGAATTAACGATGGGACAGAAGCCACCACACATTCCTTCTTCTGGTCTAAGCCAACAGAGACTCCTTAAGGCAAGCGACATTGGTGTGGAGCTGAAGGATGAGAACAGGTGTTGTAGGGGCTTGAAAACTATACTCGCAAGGTTCTATCCACAATGAGGGGTTAATACATCAATCAGGGGTTAATACATCGTACTCCCTGCATCCATCAAAATTAGGCAAGCGCCCTGTGATCAATGTCCAGAATAGAGATGATCACTGCCTACACTGGTCTCTCCTGAGCGGGAAGTGGCCTGCAGTCAGTAATCTGCATAGTATGCTGAGCATGAGACAGTCTTGACTTAATTAGTCTGGACTTTCCTACACGCCTCACACAGTTGAAGTGTGCTGAGTGGCAGAATGGCCTGGAATCAACATCTTCCGGTATTACAAGGAGGTCTAGACAATTAAGCTAATTGAGGCTGATCCCGACATTCCGAGAACAAATCTACTGCTTAGCGAGAAGGGTGGCAAAAAATATTTTATGCAGATTAAGTACCAAATTCTCCTGATTAAAGTGCCCACAATAGGAGGAAGTGAGGCAGATCCCAACATTCCGAGAACAAATCTACTGCTTAGCGAGAAGGGTGGCAAGCCATATTTTATGCGGATTAAGGATTAAATTCTCTTAATCAACGTGCCCACAATGGGTGGACGCAATTCTGTGAGCAGTGTTTCTACTGTTATTCGTAAGAGAACATACTCCCTCAGCACAAGCCAGAGTGCAGAGGAGCCAATGATAGGACAATGCGCATAAGGATGCCAGCAAATGACACAAAGATGCTACAATTCACCAACCACCACAAGCAACTCAAGATACCATTCATTATCTATGCTGACAAGTTTAAAGCCTTGACAACCAAGATCCAGGGTCCAGAGTCGAAATCGAATCCAGCTCAGGGTAGCACAAGAAAATGGAGCGCCATGAAAATTGTGTCTTCTGCATAGTGGGTCACTGTGGTAGCGTCAAAGAAGCATCAGTGCTGTATCGACGAGCGGATGCGGCTAAGCATTAAGGTAAATACTGTCCTCACCCATCCCAGGCCGATGGAGATGACCAGAGATGACTGCCGAGCTCACAAGACTGCGGTCACTGGCCATGTGTGCAATGAACCCATAATTCTTGCCGATGGCAAGAAAGAGAGCATCCAGAATTACTGGCCTCTCCAGAGGAGCAGCACACCATGCTAACAACATCAAATTGCGCCTCAGTATGTCGGAACGATGATCCACTACCCACCTGATCATGTCGGATATATCCCACACAGATGGTGTAATCAACTGTATCGCCAATAACATAGAAATAAATTTCCTTCAGCATCCGCAGCCTATGGTTCATCGACTCAGCCATGTTCCACCTGGCGCAGCTTGACAAGTTGGTAGCTGGTTCAGCGGGGACTGCAAGAACAAGCGAAGCCTTCCCACTTAGACAGTAACATGAGCTTGAGCAGAGTAATCCAGTGCTTAGCAAGCTGGTGTACTCAAACAAGTACATGGATAGCTGGGAGCAGTTCTAGGAAATCTCTCTTCCACCAAAGGAAGTCTTCTACAGAATCTGCAGGATGTCTGGGCCCAGTTCAGTTGCCAGATTTTGATAGGTTTCTTCTCCAGGCCTAGTCCAATGACCCTATAAAGTTTCAAGGCAATCCGATAAATGGTAATGGAGTTATTGTTCGGAAACCAATTTTCAAGATGCCCGCCAGTGGCTGGCGACCATCTTGGATTTCAGATCATCGTCAATTTCATTAGGTTTCTTCCCCATACCTAGTACAACCACTCTATCCAGTTTCAATGTGATCAGATAAACAGTAACAGAGTTATCATCCAGAAACCAATTTTCAAGATGGTCGGCAGTGGTTGTTGGCCATCTTGGATTTTGGATTTTGGATCATCGTTGATTTCAGTAAGTTTCTTCCTCAGACCCAGTCCAATCATCCTATGAAGCTTTAAAGCAATCTGATAAATGATAGTGGAGTTATCGTGCGGAAACCAATTTTCAAGATAGCTACCAGTGGCTGGTGGTGAGCTTGGATTTTGGATCATCGTCAATTTCGATAGGTTTCTTCCTCAGACCTAGTCCAATCATCCTATGAAGTTTCAAAGCAACCCGATAAACGATAGCGGAGTTATCATGCGGAAACCAATTTTCAAGATGGCCACCGGTGGATGGTGGCCATGTTGGATTCTAGATCATCGTCAACTTCGGTAGGTTTCTTCCTCAGACCTAGTCCAAACATCCTATGAAGTTTCAAAGCGATCCGATAAACGATAGCAGAGTTATCGTGCGGAAACCAATTTTCAAGATGGTGGCTGGTGGACAGCTTGGATTGCAGAGAATCGTCGATTTCGATAGGTTTCTTCCTCAGACCTAGTCCAATCATCCTATGAAATTTCAAAGCAATCCGATAAACGATAGCAAGAATTATCGCATGGAAACCAATTTTCAAGATGGCCGCCAGTGGCTGGTGGCCATCTTGGATTTCGGATCATCATCCATTTCGATAGGTTTCTTCCTCAGGTCTAGTCTAATCATCTTATGAAATTTCAAGATGGCCGCCAGTGGCTGGTGGCCACCTTGGATTTCGGATCATTGTCAATTTCGATAGGTTTCTTCCTCAGACCTAGTCCAATAATCCTATGAAGTTTCAAAGCAACCCAATAAACGATAGCGGAGTTATCATGCGGAAACCAATTTTCAAGATGGCCGCCGGTGGATGGTGGCCATGTTGGATTCTGGATCATCATCAACTTCGGTAGGTTTCTTCCTCAGACCTAGTCGAAACATCCTATGAAGTTTCAAAGCGATCCGTTAAATGATAGCAGAGTTATCGTGCGGAAACCAATTTTCAAGATGGTGGCTGGTGGACAGCTTGGATTTCGGAGCATCGTCGATTTCGATAGGTTTCTTCCTCAGACCTAGTCCAATCATCCTATGAAATTTCAAAGCAATCCGATAAACGATAGCAAGAATTATCACATGGAAAGCAATTTTGTGGGTATTCCCCCTCCCCAAAGTTATTTTTACTTCATAAAGCGAGCTAAAAATTGCTTTCAGTTGGCCTGCAAATGGATATTGACACAAGAGGGTTTAACATTGTAATATTTAAGAAAGGAAAATAACTGATGCAATTTAATCCTTCAATGATCAAATTTGTTCAAGAAAATTTAAATATCTGCGTAATGAAAGCCCATTTACAAGCCAAGAGAATACAACTTTTGAAAATTTATCACTGGAATGACTGAACCAGTGATTTCAGTGGTAAATTAAAAAAAACCAGCATTCTGTTAGCCTGTAATGAAAAAGACGTCACGTAATAGTACGCCGAGGTCAGGAGACACAGAACGAGAGGCCCAAGGGCCTGTGACGCTCACCTGGACCATTAGCATTTGAAGAATCTGCCTTTAAATATACATGAACAAGATGGAAAAGAAAATTTCCCTGGAAAAATCTACCAATCAAAATTCTGAATGGCGCCTATGATTCTAGGATGATTTTAGTCGAGTTTGGTTGAAATTGCTTAAAGTAGTAAGGAGAAGAAGCAATTTGACTATTTCCAGTAAATTTGTAATAAAGGCTAAGATTTTTACTCAGAAAATTTGATGAATCAAAATTCTGAATGCAAGATCTAGAGCCTATGATCATAGGATCCTTTTGGCCATATTTGCTTGAAATCAGTTAAGTTGGCAAGTAGAAGAAGCAATTTGACAATTTCCAGAAAATTTGTCATAAAAACTAAGATTTTCACCCAAAAAACAGCTCAATCAAAATTCTGAATGGGAGTTCTGGATCCTACCACCATAGAATCCATCTAACCAAATTACTCAGAATGGTAAGGAAAAGAAGCAATTTGACAATTTCCAGCACATTTTTCATAAAATCTAAGATTTTCATCCAAAAAATTGATGTCTCAAAATTCCAAATGGAAGTTCTAGAGCCTATCTAGAGCCTACCAGAGGATCCTTCAGCCAAATTTGGTTAAAATCGTTCAGAATGGTAAGAAGAAGCGATTTGACAATTTCCGGTACATTTTTCATAAAAATCTATGATTTTCACTCAAAAAATTGATGAATCAAATTTCCGAATGGATGTTCTGGAGTCTACCACCATAGGGTATTTCCAGTCAAATTTGGTTGAAATCGGCTAACCGGTTAATGCGGAGTAGTGTTTTAAAGCAAAAGTTTATGGACGGACAACGGCCAGTCGTCGCGACATAAGCTCACTTGGCCCTTTGGGCCAGGTGAGCTAAAAATGTAAATCCAAAACAATATTCATTTGCAGAGTCATCGCATCATGTAAATCCAAAACAATCATCAGTCATCGCATCATGTAAATCCAAAACAACCATCAGTCATCGCGTAAATCCAAAACAACCATCAGTCATCGCATCATGTAAATCCAAAACAACCATCAGTCATCGCATCATGTAAATCCAAAACAACCATCAGTCATCGCATCATGTCAATCTAAAACAACCATCAGTCATCGCATCATGTAAATCCAAAACAACCATCAGTCATCGCATCATGTAAATCCAAAACAACCATCTTCATCGCATCATGTAAATCCAAAACAACTATCAGTCATCGCATCATGTAAATCCAAAACAACCATCAGTCATCGCATCATGTAAATCCAAAACAACCATCAGTCATCGCATCATGTAAATCCAAAACAACCATCACTCATCGCATCATGTAAATCCAAAACAACCATCACTCATCGCATCATGTAAATCCAAAACAACCATCAGTCATCGCATCATGTAAATCCAAAACAACCATCAGTCATCGCATCATGTAAATCCAAAACAACCATCAGTCATCGCATCATGTAATTTCACTAAGCATATCTACTCTAGTGTAGTAGTTATAGAGTTGGAAAACAAATCCGACAAACTATAGCAGAATAATATACACCTGTGCAAAAGTTAAGCACCAGCAAAAACAATAGAACGTAGAAACATGATGGTACAACTAGGCTGCCATACTTTTTGTCCCCGCGTTAGCTGACATAATTCCAAGTACGAAATGCACATGCATGCATGACTTCACGCCGCTTGATGTCCGTGCGTGGCGGGAAACAGCACACGTGTTCAGTTAGGTAAAAGTCCAGTTTGAGGTGTAGAACATTACATACAGATTTAGGCGACAAGATTAGGAATTTTGTGTTCATGACCGTGGTTTATTTGTACAGAGAGAATTAGCTCTTGATTGTGAACCGCTATGGCAAGACGAAGGTTAAGTGATCGTGTGAAATGGCAAATCATAGGCATGCATACCACTGGTATGTCATGCAGAGAGATTGGCAGACAGCTGAACATTAACCATACTGTAATCAGTCGTTTGATTGCAAAACATGGGCAAACTAACGAGGTGAAGGACAGGCCTAGATCTGGAAGACCGAAGAAGACTACTGCCCGTGATGATCGAGCCCTAGTACGCCTTGTTAGGAGATCTCCATTCACCAACAGCAGAGTGCTCAGCAATGGGAAACGCGCAATAGAGTGTCAATGTCTACCGTCAAAAGGAGACTGTATGCTGCTGGCATGAAAGCTAGGAGACCTGTCAGACGTCCTCACCTCACTGCACACCACAAAGAGGAGCGTCTGAGGTGGTGCAACGAAAGAAGACACTGGAACATGAGATCCTGGAGACGGGTACACTGGTCCGATTAAAGTCGGTTCCTGCTTCATGCCACAGATGGTCGAACTCGTGTATGGAAGTCCAGACGCACGGCGTACGACCAACGTAACATCATGGAAGAAGTTCCATTTGGTGGAGGTTCCGTTATGATATGGGGGTGCATCTCATTTGATTGTAAGCTGGATCTGTTGACTGTACCTGGAACACTAAATGGACAAAGATATCAAGATTCCATACTGGATAGAGTTGTGGTCCCTCATTTTGTAAATCATGCACCTGGAACCCACCCTATATTCATGGATGACAACGCCCGACCACATCGTGCTAGAGCTGTGCATGAATACCTCCGCCAGAATGCCATTGAAACCCTACCATGGCCAGCAAGGAGCCCTGACATGAACCCTATTGAGCATATCTGGGACATTCTGGGAAACATGGTGAGAAGGAGGGATCCTCCTGTGCAGAACCTACAGGAATTAACAGACGCACTCCATCTTGAATGGCAACGAATACCACAATGGCGTATCAGTCGGTTGGTGTCCAGCATGAGACGTCGTGTCCAGGCCGTCATCCAGGCACAAGGTGGATATACCCGGTATTAATAATGACAGTCTCAAACTCGTGCACAGATGTTAAACTTCGTTTTCAGACACCATTAATGACAATCTAGCCACGTGTGTCAACTGTAGGGCAATAGTTGTCAGTTGTGTCAGCGTAACCATATTCAGGCCTCGTTTTCAAGTTCAAACAAAAACATACAGTGTTTCCCCACCATCATAATCAGCATTACTCTAGTTGCATTATTACCTCTTGCACTAAGATGGATGGGTACATAAATGTTTATGCTATTGCTTTCTTCATAGCACATGAATATACCCTCGCATGTGCGTAAAAATAGGGTGGTGCTTAACTTTTGCACAGGTGTATAGTTCAGAAAACAGTTACCAAGACGGCAGTCAGTGGCCATTGGACATACTGGACCATCGATTTAGTCAGGTTTCTTCCCCATACTGTATCTAAGGTACAGTACAACTCAACACATAGTCTTGAATATTTTGAACATTATTCAACAAGCTGCCTAAAGCTACAATGTCTAAGTCCAAAAATCCAATTATGTTCAAAATATTCAACAGTACATTAACTTACTTCGTTTTCAAAACTAACATGTTTCTGTTTTTGGAAACATGTAAATTAACTTATTTATGAGCTGTACCGTAGCTATTGACAGTTACAAGCCATGCTATCGCTATTGACAGTTACAAGCAATCCAATTAATGACTTTCTACCTAATTGATGGAGTAGTACATGTGTCCAGTCGCTACAGGACAAACAAGTACATGTGTCCGGTTGCTACGGGACAAACAAGTACATGTGCCCGGCCGCTACGGGACAAACAAGTACATGTGCCCGGCCGATACGGGACAAACAAATACATGAGTCTGGTCACTACGGGACGAACAAGTACATGTGTCCGGCCGCTACGGGACAAACAACATGGGTGAAATGATCTAAGTTATTATTATTATTATTATTACTAAGGTATACATGGAAATGTCATCACCCATGCACAAACCTGGACAAACACATGTGGCTACATAACATCAAGACCACCTGGACAAACACATGTGGCTATATAACATCAAGCCCACCTGAACAAACACATGTGGCTACATAACATCAAGCCCACCTGGACAAACACATTGGCTACATAACATCAAGCCCACCTGGACAAACACATGTGGCCATATAACATCAAGCCCACCTGGACAAACGTGTGGCTATATAACATCAAGCCCATCTGGACAAACACATGTGGCTACATAACATCAAGCCCACCTGGACAAACACATGTGGCTATATAACATCAAGCCCACCTGGACTAACATGTGTGGCTCTTTAACATCAAGCTAATTCTTATATTAACCCATTACTGGCAGAACTTGGTCAAGAAAATCTAAATATTTCCTTATTGAATGTCCATCTGTAGGTAAAGAAGAGTATTTTTGAAAATTTATCACTAGAATCGCTGGCTCAATTATCGAGCCAGCCATTCAAGTGGTTAAGTTTTCAAAAACTCTTCTCTTTACCTGCAAATGAACTATTAATGGGTTAAAGCGAATAAAATTACATTTTAGTGTTGTCTGTTTGTAATAAATATATCCGTGCATGTTGACTGTTTATTTTCTTGGTCAGGATGCAGGACTGATGTCATTGCAGTAATATTACGGCAATGACCGCTCTGCCAATGATGGGAGAGCGGATAAATAGATAATAACGAACACGATCTCTGTTGTGATGGTTCGCTCTATATCGAGTCATAATTAGACTGTCTAATGGAAGCCTATACATATCACCTGTATTGTATGTGGGTAAATAGTCATCCGGATATTGGGTGAAAATGTAATGGATATTGGTCGGACATAATGCGTCTGTATCGCATATGAACAAATACATGGATGCGCGAGGCTGTGTTGGACAACTAAGTTTGTCAGAACGCAAACAAAAAGAAAGAAAATTCAATTCCAGCTTGACACGTCACAGGTCGACCAGGACAATAATCTGTTGCATGCTCTTTAACAAGGTGAATGCATTCAAATAAATTCAGATTAGGATCCGCCCCATTATCACATGATCCATTTGATTCAGATTAGGACCTTCAACACACACCTCCCCATTATCACATGAGCCATTTGATTCAGATTAGGATCCTCCACCCCATTATCACATGATCCATTGGATTCAGATTAGGATCTGCCCCCACGCCCCCTTATCACATGATCCATTTCATTGAGATTAGGATCCGCCCCCATATGATCCATTTGATTTGGATTAGGACCCTTAACACCCACCCCCCCATTATCACATGCTCCATTTGATTCAGATTAGGATCCACCACCACATTATCACATGATCCATTTGATTCTGATTAGGATCCGCCCCATTATCACATGCTCCATTTGATTCAGATTAGGATCCACCACCACATTATCACATGATCAATTTGATTCTGATTAGGATCCACCCCATTATCACATGATCCATTTGATTCAGATTAGGATCCACCACCACATTATCACATGATCCATTTGATTCCGATTAGGATCCGCCCCATCATCACATGATCCATTTCATTCAGATTAGGATCCGCCACCATTATCACATGATCCATTTGATTCCGATTAGGATCCGCCCCATTATCACATGATCCATTTGATTCAGATTAGGATCCACCCCATTATCACATGATCCATTTGATTCAGATTAGGATCCAACCCCACCCCACCCCCAATGATCCACTTACTTCTGATTAGGATCCACCACCCCGATTATCACATGATCCAGATTAGGATCCACACCCCATTACATGATCCCTTTGATTGCCACAGTGTTGCTTTATTCATTCCAAGACACAAGGAGATAGCATTTACTTACCAGTACTATTTTATTATTAGTTATAATGGGATACTTGCCCACACCTGAACTTAAATAACATAATTATTATCATCTTTCATGTTTCATCTCTAGACCCCCAACACCTAACCTGTTAATAGTCAAGCAGGTGAAAGCTGGCCTTTGCAGTGATCTTAGACATAATGTCTATTTGCAAGGCAAGCAAACACCATTTGTGACAATTTATCACTGGAATGACTCGATTATCAAGCCAGTAATTCCAGTTGTAAATATTCAGTCTTCTCTTGGCCTGCATATGGACATTGACTAAGCATGACTCTGTATGTTCTTAATCAATCCTGACCATTAAAGGACTATAGCAGGACTATTACTCCGGATTAATTAATGTAACAATTATTATTAACACAATTCTAACAAACAAAACAGAAATTGTTACATGTAGCTGAAATAAATTGTGCAGCGGAGTCTAAAACAGAGTCTGAAAGCAGCTGTGTCACAAAGGTGAAATAGCCATGTCTGACCTTTCAGCTTGAAGCACAAAAAACAGACATTAACTGCCCAACTGCTGCAAACCACAAAACAATAATTTCAATGGTCAATAACTATGGACATCCACCAACAACTTTCAGTCAAATTGTTTTCAAAATATTCAGCACATATGGTTAAACACCATGAAAATGTAGTCTGCAGAAATTCCGCAGGCAGCTAGTTAATTAGAGTCAATTTTAAATCTATTTACCATAAGCAGGGAATACAATGTACTGCTGGCAAGATGCGATGTACGGTTCGCAGAACGCGATGCGCGGCTCGCAGGATACACAGGATTTTGTGGATATGTCTCTGATTCAGATGCACCGACCCTGTAACCCGGAATGATGTCTCTTCCAACAATGGAGTCTCTACCAGTAATAATGTCTTTACATGCACAAGCAGAAGTATCTTGACCAGCAATGGCGACTTTACCGGCAAGAACATCTCGACCAGAAATAGTGTCTCTATCCGTAATGGCATCTCTACCTGGAAGAACATTTCGACCAGAAATATTGTCTCTACTGGTAATGGCATCTCTACCTGGAAGAACATTGCGACCAGCAATATTGTCTCTACTGGTAATGGCATCTCTACCTGGAAGAACATCTCGACCAGCAATATTGTCTCTACTGGTAATGGCATCTCTACCTGGAAGAACATCTCGACCAGCAATATTGTCTCTACTGGTAACGGCATCTCGACCAGCAATATCGTATCTACTGGTAATGGCGTCTCGACAAGGAATGCCAACTCCGCCAGCAATAGTGTCTCTACCTAGAAGAATATCTCTACCAGGTCCTCTAGCAGGAATCGTGTATTTATCGGTCCTGGCATATGCCGTATGGATATCTAGAGTTCTACATTTTCTGTATAATTCCGAGTGGCTGTCATAGTCTGGTATGAAATGTTTCTTTGACACAGTAGTAGCACGATCATTAGCAGACTTCCAGATACGACCGTGATAAGACTTTAGCTGTACACGTCTTTGTATGAAATCTTTTAAATTAGCACTGGGATTGTTGTTGTTATTGATCACACTGTCCCTGGCATGCTTGGGTCTGTATGCAGACCTATCAGAGTTATAGCAGGACTTGTACGCTTGTGATCTGTCAGCATGGACACCGTCATCCTTCGCAACATTAACATTCGAATTTAGCTTAATTTTATTTGATTCAATAATCAAACTATAAAACTCTTGAGTATTGGAATATTGAGGTTGGCCTAGGTTCACATCTAGAGACCTGACATTGGCGGTATTCAATAACATTCCATTTTTATCAGATACATCTGTTGGAATACTTGTGTTCATGGTAATTTCTGAGTCCACACATCTCTTCATCAAAGCGGTTGAGCCGCCTATTCCTTGTATGGTGCTACAGTTCTGTAGAGATGGTAGAGGTACGGTCAGTCCCATATCATCTTCTGCCTCGCCCTCCTGAGATGAGACGCTGGAACTCGTTGTACTACCATAACCCTCATCACGCTGTGACGATACGCAGGAAACGCTGGAGGTCGGCGTACTACCATAACCCTCATCACGCTGAGACGATATGCTGGTGCTACCCTCATTCTCATCACGCGGAGAGACATAGCTCGGCTCCTGCTCACCCCGGCGCCACACCGAGAGGTAGCGCTGTAGGAGACAGTTCTTCATTGAGCAACTTTAAACTATCAATGTTCTTGTCAATATTTAACGTTATTCATGATCACATGATTAAGAACAGCTTTACACCTCAAGTTTGTATCGACACAAGTCCATGGCCAGCAATTCCTCTCCTCACATCATGTAGTGTGCAGACTGAATATATATCATTATAAATGCATCTAGGCTTAATCACAGATCTATTGCCCATCAAATTTCATTCATTTCTATAATAATCAGGGCTGTATTGGTTTCCTGCCACATATATGATCACAATCATGACGTTCATCGAGTCCACACATCAATGTGACTATTACCTGGACATCATTAACCCTTTAATGGTCAGTCTTTGCCATGAAAATTGACATTTTTGCTCAGTGAATGTCCATTTGCTGGCCAAAACATTATTTTTGAAAATTTACCACTGGAATGACTGGCTCGATTACCGAGCCAGTCATTCCAGTGGTAGATTTTTTAAAGAACAATTTTTTTTTTTGCGTGCAAATGGCCATTCATCAACACCACTGCAGAGGTCGGTTTTGTCTGGCATGACCTGTAAAGGGTTAACCCGTTGACCCTCGCACACCAGTCTAGCAACAAACTCTTTATCACATGAGGAATATTCTGATATTCTGAATGTTATTTTGAAACTAATTTGACTGGAACCTGTTATTCAGCAACAGGTTCCAGTCAAATTAGTTTCAAAATATTCAACAGCTTCCCTGTATAATTGTCTTGAAATTAAGACACTGGCATTTCAAGTGTTAAATTGTTAACCCTTTAAATGCTCAGATTTGGACAAGAAAATCAAAATATTTGTTTAATGAATATCCATTTGCAGGCCAAGATAAGACTATTTTTGGAAATGTATCACTGAAGTGACTGGCTCGGTTATCAAGCCAGTCATTCCAATGATAAAGCTATCGTCTCTTGGTCTGCAAATGGACATTCCTCAAGACCACTGCAGAGGCAGGTTTTGGCCGGTTTGACCATTAAAAGGTTAATTACACACCTGTACACACCTGACATTCACAAATTGTTTTCAAAATAGTCTGAAAGTCTGAAGTTGAGAATTCAGGGTGAACAATGTCAAATTACATTTACTCAAAATTACTAAAGAGCAATTAATTTTGAATTTTAATTATCATCCTGTATTCAATTTTAATTTTTTGATTTAATTAAATGATACTGAACACAGCTGGCAATCACGTGGTAATATTGATGCCTTCCCATCAATATTGCCTAAACTAAGTGGCTTGCTAATAGTAAAGCTTATAAACATATATATCCAGACATAACATATATTAGAGTTATTATCGCTCAACTCTTGGTATTATTGACATACAGACAAAAAGTTTCATGTAAAAACTATTTGTGATCTGCACATACTTTTAGACAATCCTCAAGATCTTCGTAATGACAACGGTTTCACCTGCCTGATACCTGACAGGGATATCGCTTAATTAATGATTAAATCAAGCATAAGGAATCAGCTATCATACATTAGTCGCTAATAATACCAGACACGCTCAGTGACCAGGGTCCAAAACCCGCGCTAATCAGTGACCAAAAATACAACTATCCTGTTTATTAACAACGAATGTTGTTGTTGTCAGTTGTCATGAATAAATTGAGACTTTCATTGCAAAAGTAAGACTTGTATCTAAAACAATAACAGGAAGCAGAGGGGGGGGGGGGAAATCCAGACTGGAAAAAAGCCGCGCTAACCGCTAGACAGTTAAAAGTTCAGCCTGTCAATTCCAACGAACAACAAAAATATTATCGCTGTGTTTTACAAGTAGATTTTCCGCCTGAGTGATTTATTTAAAAGGTATAAGTAAGAAGTGAGATGTTGAGTTTTTGTATAAAGTGAAATTATTTCCTGTGAAATCTTTTTATTCATGTCTGCTTGTCAGGTAATCTGAGTGACACCTTTGTTCTGGTGTTTACTGATCAGCGGCCATACACCTTCTATTCCTTATATTCTCATTTATAGGATTACGTATTCAACACCTAACATTCCACTCTCTCAAATTCAACACAACTATACAGGAAAAATGGTGAATATTTTGAAACTAATTTGACTGAAACCTGTCGCTGCCCACCACCACCAGTTTAAAAGAATTTACAAAAATTTAAAATTTGAATTTCAAAATATTCAACATTTTAATTATTTTTACAAATTTGACATCGTAAAGAATTTGTCATTTCTCTTTCTGTGAGGAGTAAAGGATGACGATAACCGAGCCAGTCATTCCAATGGTAAATTAAAAAAAGTCTTCTCTTGGTCAGCAAATAGACATTTTCTATGAGAAATTTGAATTTTTAAAACAAATTTGAGGGTTAAATGGCTAAATCCTGACTATTAAATATATAACACGTAAATTTTGAAATCCTGCTGATTCAGACTTGAAATTAAGTTGACCGTATGAATGTCTTTGTGCCTGCCTTGGGCAGTAAATGCCGCTGAGTGAAATGGATTAAAAAATAATCAGCATCTTTCATATTTAGCCTCTTTGGTATTCTGCATGAAAATGGCTAAAGATTTAAGATACTAATTAAAATATTAATCACAGACTTCGTTGATGCCAGAAATGTGGTTGCAAAGCAACCATGGAGTTCGACTTTACGACTTTGCAATGAACTATGACAATTGACTTCAAACATAAAATAAATATAGAAGGCTTATCAATACACACATTTATCAATGACCATGACCTTTGACCTTTTGACCACAAACTAATTTTCTCATCCCCTCTCAATAGCAAGTGTCTAAGTTTGTGTGCAGTATTATTAACACAACATGAGATATGAAATGCTAAGTTGAGGTAAAAGCAAAATGTTATTGTTGAGAAAACCCCTGGGTTTTGTCATTATCAAACTGACCGTGACCTTTTGATGCCAAGGCAGTTCTGTCATACCATGTCATTGCAAGGACAGATGTGTCCCTGTATGCTTAACCAAACCATGAGATATAAACTGCTACGTTGAGCTAAACGCAAAATGTTAGTTTTGATAATGACACAGTGACCTTGACCTTTGACATCTTGACTCCATGGCTGCCATGTGTTAGTCTCACTCATGATAAAGAAGCATATGTCCAACTTTGCTTCCAGTATGATTAAGCAAAAATGAGATTTAAACAGTGAAATTGGGCTAAACACAAAGTGTTACTGTTGAAAAAAAAGTTTTACCACAAGACAACAATGACCTTTGACCATGAATGACATTGTGTCATGCTCTCTCAGACTAAGGAAGTGTATGTTTATGTTTCGGTCCAGTATGATTAACCAAACATGAGATATGAACTACTAAGTTGAGCTAAATGCAAAATGTTAATGTTGAAAAACAGTCATTTACCAGTATCACAATAATATTGATCTCTGACCTTTTAACCCAAAGGTTATTGTGTTATGCCCTTTCCATATAAGGAAGTATGTGTACAAGTTTGGGTCGAGGACAATTAAACAAACAGGCGATATGAACTGCTAAGTTGAGCCAAACATAAATTGTCACAATAACCTTGACCTTTGACATCATTGTATGATGCCCTCAAATTATAAGGAAGTATGTGTCCAAGGTTGGGTCCCTGTATACTTACCCTAAGATGAGATATGAACTGCTAAGTTGAGCAAATGCAGTGTTAATATTGAAAAAGCAAAGGTTTTACCAATGTCACAGTGATCTTGACCTTTTGACCACAAGGTCATCATGTGATGCCCTATCATTATACGGAAGCATGTATCCAAGTTTGGGTCCAGTATGATTAACCAATGTTGAAATATGAATTTGAGCCAAAGGGAAAATGTTAATGTTGAAAAACCAAGGTCATTACCATGGTCGGGTCCAGTATGATTAATCAAACCCGAGATATAAACAAAAATTTTAAGTTTGCAAGAATGATTTTGACCAAGGCCACAGTGATCTTGACCTTTGATCTTTTGACCGCAATGTCATTGTGTGATGTCAGGTCACTATAAGGAGGCATGTGTCCAAGTTTGGGTCTAGTATGATTAACCAAACATGAGATATAAACAGAAAAGTTGAGCTAATTGAAACTTGGATAACGATGACGCCACTGCCGGACGACGTGCAAGGTATTGCAAAAGCTTGTTTTACTTTGTAGAGCTAAAAAGTACATAAAACAGAATTGTGTGTGATACTGTACTCTACAAATGCAGTACTTTAAATACATCCTGCATCTGCAATCAGTCCCTCGTCTTTGATCAATGCTTCTTATTAGTCTAATCGTAGGAGCCAGTGTTGGTGGGTCAACCTAGACAAAATTCCCACCTAAGTCTTTTTTGTATCATTCGATTTGTAAGGTCACCCAGATTCACATACTAAAAATCCCCATCAATCCCTTTTGGGCGAGGGTTTGAATTTGAGCATATTTTTATTTTCTTCTCAAACTGCTTTTATAGATATCTTAAATCTATGTTCACGATCTTTAAAATCATATCTAACATCTCAATTGTCGTATTACCTTAACAATACATTATTAAGATGTCTCATGATAGATTTAATTTGAATTTGAATATCTGGTTGTTTATAATTTTAATAATATTTGTTCCATGGTAAATTTAGAAAACTCGTTATCAAGTACATCAAATGTCATTTCTGCGACGTCATAATTATACAGTTGTATAATGACTTGATTTCATTCTTCTTCCTGAAACAATATAAAATACATGTTTTTATATGCCTTAATACCCCATCCCACTAATTAGACAGTTCGAAGTGTGGCATATTGCCATTTATTCTTATTGATTTAAAGTAGTGAGTCCTAGGATTTGGGCTTATATAGTTTAATTAATTAAGCAATTATACAAATTTTGTGGTGATATTCACTCGACACCAGTATCATTGATACGATGAGTGGAATTGATTCTATTGAATTCCTGTGAGGAGAAAAGGTCTTGAAACACTAATCCGTTTCAGTGATATTCGAAATGATGACGAACTGCATCAGTATATGGTTAATAAGAGTGATGCTACACCTATGGGCAAAGTGCTTGTTCATGCTGGTTGTAGAAAGAGGTACACTGACCCGAAGAAAACCAAAATCTGGTTGCAGGAAGTGGCACCATCCCCCAAAAGATTACAATCCTCTACTCCACATCCATTCGACTGGAACACTAATTGCCTCTTATGGAAGGAACAATGTGACAGTAGGTCTGATCCCTGGTCCCTTGAGATCTGCACTCACCTCCAGAGTTGTATAGATTTAGTTTCAGAAAAAGCAGGTTATCATAGTTTTGCTACAGGCAGTTCTTGCGCACATTGCCGACCTCACAGGCCATGGGGCGACCTGCTGATGACGAAATTGGACATTGGTTTGAAGTCTTGTGTAATTGGCTAGAAAATGTTTGTGAATTAGAATTATACATAAATGTTGATCTTCATGCGATGATGGCGGAGTTAGCAGGTGGTGCTGCAGTATTTTGTCTGAAGACACTGAAATGAAAGCTCAACGAGCATTATGCTGATCATCTATTTTTCGCTGAAGTATTGGGTAGTAAGGACGATGTTTGTTTTCGTAAAATGGCAAATTATATCATCAATGAAAAGTGGTATACCGAAAGGCATGAGAACTCTGAACAAGAGGCCAATCGAATCGTAAAAGCTGATGCACGAATTATACGTGAAGAAGTGTAAGAAGCAACTTCCACTAGAGACCTACATGTATCCCTCAACTGAGGAAATTGGCGATAGGCTCGTCGAAAAAATGATACCTTCACGTGGTGTCAAACAGAGCAGTATAGGCCAAGTAATTCTACAGGCAGTGAAGCCGAGAACTGTGATCACTCCAACTCAGTTTAGGAGTAGAGGTGGACCATGTTTTTGGATCGAGAAGGCTTATTGATGAACTTCATCAGTTAGGATTTTCAATCTCATATGATGAAGTAAATCAATACAAACAGTACGAAGAAGTGATCGTCTATGGTCTGGACTGTGGACTGATCACATTATAGAACAGGCTCTGAAGAGCTCACTGAAAAGCTGTGGTGGACTGACTTGAGGAAGGGGGCATGACGGAAAGCATGAGGCATCAGCTGGTCTACACTATGCACGTGTGTGCATCTGTGCATGATGCCATGTCATGTCTGACTGGGAAGCGACACCTTATGAGCGATCAACAAGTGTTACAAGAGAGAATGGATGGCAAATTTGTAAATGAAGCATCCATGAACAGGTCTCAGATGTTACACACATTAGATTACATTAAACCAGGAATCAAGATTGAGGAAACAAACTGTGCGGATTGATCCATCGGTTTTGTTCATGCGATGTACTGCACTAGTGCAAAGAGAAGATGAAGATATTCTTCCTTACTTTAGACACGAAATAACTGCAGTCCCTACCTCGTTATTCAAAGATTTTTCCATGAGGAGGGTGGATAAATCAGAACTGGCAAGAAAAATACAGATTGATCTGACAAACATCGATGAAACTAAGTCCCCATTACCAAAACATAGCATGCCTGTGATAGATGGGGGCTGGCTTCTACATTATATAAGACGGCCAAAAAATACAACATATGCTCATGTGCTTGAACAGTACAGTTCACACATCTTGAACACAAGCACAGAATGAGTTGCATTGTGTTTGATGGATGTGAGGATGTTCTTTCAACCAAGGACCATGAACACGGTCAATGGCAAATAGGCATGACCTCTGCTGATATATTGGTGAACGTCACAGCGATGCTCATACTGACCAGGAGGCATTCCTCTCAAATAAATGAAACAAGACCCAGGTAATTAGCCTTCTGTCAAGTCATCGTCAATCGCTGGGCCATGCCACGAAGATAAGTACGGGAGATGCACATACACTGATAATATCAATGGCACTTGATATGATAGAGATGGTCAGACAGACATAGTTGTTGCTGAGGACACTGACATCTTCGCAATGTTGCTGTATCACTGGGATGATAGATATGCAGACATTTTCTTGAAGAATGAAGTGAAACGCTCAAAACATGGGCATTTGTACAGTCTCAAGGAAGTTGCTGATGTTGTCCCAGCAAAGATACGAAAGCGTATTCTTATAATTCATGCCTGGAGTGGGTGCGATACAACTGCCACATTTGGTCATGGTAAGACAAATCTTCTGACAGTAATGTCTACGTCCAAAGAGGTACAGGATTTGTTTGATATAATCAGGAGTTGTGACACATCACAGGAACAAGTTGGCAGTGCAGGAATTATCCTATTCCGTTGCTAGTATTGTGGCACTGAGAAGGACATGCTTACTTCTGATATATGCCCGATATATGTAGATGGTTGTGAAGGGAAGTAAGATAGAGTAACAATGACTGCCACCAACTGAGCATACAGCTTACTTCCACAGCCTCCGTGTTCACCTCCAGGTTGTCAGATGGCTAACTCTTAGTAACGATGAAATGGACCACAAGTTGGGGATGGAAAGAGGAAAATGGGTCTTTATGCCCGATAATGACAAATCTTGAAGCGGCTACATCGAAGTAACATTCGTTGCAAATGCAAAGTAACAACAAAAAATTTGTGTGGCACCAAGCAATGCTTATGCAACAAAAACGGATTGAAATGTGTGATCGCATGTGCAGGGTGCCGAGGTCAAATTTGCAGCAACATCAACCACCTCGTAACTATTGATGAAGAAAATGATGGTTTGAACTTATAATCTCATGTCATCGCACGGAACATCCCGACCTCAAAGCGTGTGTTAATGAGCATCTCTATACTATCTTCAGTGATAAACTTGTTTCTTTTCGCTGACACCTGTTCATTTCAGCTGTTGAGTGACAACTTTTGTATTATTTCAGATTGTTGAATGTGGTGTTTTGTTGGAAAATAGCAAGCGACGCTGATTTCCTCTACCATGGCACCTTATCAGATTTCACACACGATGTAAAAATGGTCCCCAAATTAAAAGCAGTGTAGAAAATTCTGCCCGAATGGGATCAGTGGGGATTTTTAGTATGCGATTCAGGATTAATGTTTGCTTCAATTGACACCACAAAACCTTAGGTGGGAATTTTGTCACGGTTCACACCCCTCAACGACTAGGCTATATCCTAAACCAGAGTCATTAGCTCCCTCAGGTTCTTCTTGGGCATTCAGCTTCTTATAGATGCTACATAGCACACTTAGCAGCAGTATCTAGCTCTCTCAGGTTATTCTTGGGCACCAGTGTACCCAGTCCAGCTTATAGATCGCAAGGTAGTACACCTAGCAGGTGTGTGCAATGACAATGAGCTTTGTATATGTTAGCACCGAGTACAGCCAATTCCAAGGCTTTCTGTACAGGTGTGTCTGGTGACATTGTCAAGACATGGCCAAACACACACCACATTTGTCTGCCCACCTTCACTGACAGTGGCACTGTATTGAACATAGTGTGTAACAGGTAATTGCATGGAGATTATACTGTCTGGCCAGCAATGTATGGTTAAAGTCTGTGGTAACATACACCAAGCTTATATATATCCTACAACTGGCTTCTGAACTGGACAGCTGTTACAGTTGTACAGTATCGCTGAAGCAGAGGTTGCTTCATACACCCATAGTTTTTTGCCTAGAGGGATCCATGATCGATGGATTAACAGTCTGCAGAAGGACTGGAAGGCAATGTTTCCCATGACGCAATGTGCAGCAATGTCAGAATAGCTGCACATTTCTAAACCAAGGATTTTCTTCTAGCCTTTGTCACTGACTTTGTTTGTTGCTGATAGGTGTACATGAGTAAAGATGATCTTTATTTCATTCATTAAGAGACTCACATTCCCAGGATTTTCTGCAGCTATAGGGAGAACATTATCACGAGGCTTCTTTTCCTTTCCAAATTAGCAAAAACTTTTATCTGGGATCAGATTTTTATCAGTAAGATGGGGCAATGAAGGGCCACAATGACATGATTATTTGTAGGTTACGCCAGTAAGATGAGGCTATGGAGGGCCATAATGACATGATTGTTTGTAGGTTACGCCAGTAGGATGAGGCTATGGAGGGCCATAATGACATGATTGTTTGTAGGTTACACCAGTAAGATGAGGCTATGGAGGGCCACAATGACATGATTGTTTGTAGGTTACACCAGTATGATGAGGCTATGGAGAGTCACAATGACATGATCGTTTTTAGGTTACACCAGTAAGATGAAGCTATGTAGGGCCACAATGACATGATTGTTTGTAGGTTACACCAGTAAGATGAGGTTATGGAGGGCCACAATGACATGATTGTTTGTAGGTTACACCAGTAAGATGAGGCTATGGAGGGCCATAATGACATGATTGTTTGTAGGTTACACCAGTAAGATGAGGCTATGGAGGGACACAATGACATGATTGTTTGTAGGTTACACCAGTAAGATGAGGCTATGGAGGGCCACAATGACATGATTGTTTGTAGGTTACACCAGTAAGATGAGGCTATGGAGGGCCATAATGACATTATTGATATGTCCTAATGGTAGTCCTAGACTGAGAACAAAGTCAGACATTTATATTTAGCTTCGTAAATTGTCTGCTGTGTCTGAGGAGTATTGGGCTGTCAGAACATTAGGCATAATTGTTGGACTATTGGGCTTCCAGAGTATTGGGCTATCAGAACATTGGGTGTAATTTTCGGAATAGTGGGCTGTGGGACGGTTGGGTATAATTGGTGGACTATTATGCCGTTAAAATATTGGGCTGTTGGAACATTGGGTATAATTGTCCGACTAATGGGCTGTCAGACCATTGGGCTGTTGGAATAGTTGGATGTCCCCATAATACTTAATTGCTTAACGTACAACTTAACTTTCTCTCTAATTGAACTCCTTTATAGTCAAATTTCATCCAAAAAATTTAAATATTTTCTTATTGGATGTCCATTTACAGGCCAAGAGAATACAATTTTTGAAAATTTATAACTGAAATTCCAGTGCTAAATTAAAAAAAATTGTATTCTCTTGGCCTGTAAATGGACTCTGCACAAGACCACAGCAGAGGCCGGTTTTGGCAAGTATGACCATTAACCCTTTAACACTTAAATTTGCTCAAGAAAATTTCAATTTTTTTCCATTCAAAATGTCCATTTGCAGACCAAGGACACTATTTTTGAGAATCTACGACTGGAATGACTGGCTCTGTGATCGAGCCAGTCCTTCCAGTCGTAAATTTTCAAAACTGGTCTTTTCTTGGTCTGCAAATGGACATTTCTCAAGGCCACTGCAGAAGCCGTTTTTGGCTGATTTGAGTGTTACAGGGTTAAATGCCATCCCACCCATCACTGTAGCCATCCCACCCATCACTGTAGCCATCCCACCCATCACTGTAGCCATCCCACCCATCACTGTAGCCATCCCACCCATCACTGTAACAATTCCACCCATCACTGTAGCCATCCCACCCATCACTGTAGCCATCCCACCCATCACTGTAGCATAGGCTTTATGTTATTCACTAATGTAGGTGACAAATTCATTAATTCAATTTCACAGGAAGTCGAGAAATAAAAACACTATGTTGTTTCGCATTCAAAACTTCCTAAAATTATCCCTCTCATCTGTTTGTGAAATATTATAACATCCTAAACTAATAAAGAAATAAATAATATTGCTCGATCAGTGATGCCCGACTAATGAGAATATTACAAGGCATATCAATAGACTGATGTATGCTCCCCGAAGGCATATTCAGTAAAGGGACACTGTAGAAACAATAGGCCTGTCAAAAATCATCTGTAATGTTCAGTGAACCAAAGTAGGTCGAAAGCATGTTCAGTCAACTGTGAAAATTAGGTCACAACTTTTCATACACGACACACCTTCAGCGTATAATGCATCCATACACAAAGTTTAGTTTCACTATGCCAAAAACTCTTGAAACTATAGCCAGGACTAACATGTTCAGTCATCTTCAATGAACCATGAAAAGCAGATTAAAGGTAGGCGACGCTGACCTACTTCTCATAAACTGCACACCTTCTCCCTAAGATGCAGCCACATGGCAGTTTAGTTCCCGTATACCAAAAACTCTCAAAACTAGTCTGGACAAAGATTTTCGGTAATATTCAATGAAACATGAAAAGTAGGTCAAAAGTAGGTCACACTGACCTACCTTTCAAACACTGCACATCATCTCCATAAGATGCATCCACATATCAAGTTTCATGATCATACATATAAGTCTTGATAATGGCCCGGACAAGCTTGTAGAGGGCGAATGGATGGACGAACGGACAGATAAAGCGGCAACTATATGCTTCCCCGAAATTCTTCGGAAAATAACAATTAATAAATTAGAGGACTGGGTCTGCACCAAGCCCACCCCACCCCAACCACTACATGTCCAGCCTTCTTGATAATATTAAGAAAACATTCTCCACAATATATGGATCCAGTTTTACCTATGCCCCGCCCATCCCTAGCTAAGCTCCACCCATGCATTGCCTGTGTTGGGATCGACCAAACCCTGAACTCCATGAATCTCAATTTCGAGAAAACCATACAGGTAAGCTGTTGAACATTTTAAAACTACTTTGACTAGGTGCTGTTGCTGCCTATAACACTTTAAGTCATGGTTGCACAAGAAAATTGACATCCTTGGTTACTTGAGGTCCATTAGCAAGACAAGAGAAGTCCATGTTTGCAAATTTATCACTGGAGTGAGTGTCGCAGTCATCAGGTCAAGCATTCAAGTGATATGTTTTCAAAAATAGTACTTGCTTGGTCAGCAGTTGGGCATTCCTCAAGAACACTGCAGAGGTCTGTCATAGCTGGCTTGACCCGTAAAGAGTTAACTAGTTAATGCTATAGAGTTCACTACATAGCGAGCGCAGTACAGCTCAGAAATAACTTTAAAATATGTTTCCAAAACAAAATAAATTGTTCTGTTGAATATTTTGAGCATTGTAGACATTTCCAACATTGGCGTATTGTGGGAAAGTACCTTCCCACAATGCACTGCCCATAACACCTCTGGCTGGTAAATGCGCTGGGCGATGCACGAACAGTATTACTCCACCATTAAGGTAAGATAGAACACACTAACAGTTTAACTCTTTAGCCCTCATATCGGCCAAAAACGGCTTCAGCAGTGGTCTCGAGAAATGTTCATTTGCAGACCAAGTGAAGACTATTTTTTTAAATTTACAACTGGAATGGCTGGCTCGATAAGCGAGTCAGTCAGTCCAGTGGTAAATTTTCTAAAATATTCTCTTGGTCTGCAAATAGACATTTTCTATGAGAAATTTTTTAATTTTCTTGAATAAATTAAAGGGTTAAAGAGTTAAATATGAACAACTAAGTTCATACTATTATGGAAGGCATACATCATTTGAACGCTACGCCGCATACATCAGTGGAAAGCTACGCCGCTAACATCAGTGGAAAGCTATGCCGCATACATCTGTGGAAAGCTACGCCGCATACTACATCAGTGGAAAGCTACGTCGCATACATCAGTGGAAAGCTATGTCACATACATTAGTGGAACGCTATGCAGCATACATCAGTGGAAAGCTCCGCCGCATACATCAGGGGAAAGCTCCGCCGCATACATCAGTGGAAAGCTACGCCGCATAAATCAGTGGAAAGCTACGCCGCATACATCAGTGGAAAGCTACGCCGCATACATCACTGGAAAGCTACGCCGCTAACATCAGTGGAAAGCTACGCCGCATACATCAGTGGAAAGCTACGCCGCATACTACATCAGTGGAAAGCTACGCAGCATACATCAGTGGAAAGCTACACCGCATACATCAGTGAAAGGTTACGCCGCATACATCAGTGTAAAGCTACGCCGCATACATCAGTGGAAAGCTACACCGCATACATCAGTGGAAAGCTACGCCGCATACATCAGTGAAAAGCTACGCCGCATACATCAGTGGAAAGCTACGCCGCATACATCAGTGGAAAGCTGCGCAGCATACATCAGTGGAAAGCTCCACCGCATACATCAGTGGAAAGCTCTGCCGCATACATCAGTGGAAAGCTACACCGCATATATCAGTGAAAAGCTCCACCGCATACATCAGTGGAAAGCTCCGTCGCATACATCAGTGGAAAGCTACACCGCATACATCAGTGAAAAGCTACGCCGCATACATCAGTGGAAAGCTACGCCGCATACATCAGTGGAAAGCTACGCCGCATACATCAGTGGAAAGCTACGCCGCATACATCAGTGGAAAGCTACGCCGCATACATCAGTGGAAAGCTACGCCGCATACATCAGTGGAAAGCTACGCCGCATACATCAGTGGAAAGCTACGCCGCATACATCAGTGAAAAGCTACGCCGCATAAATCAGTGAAAAGCTACGCCGCATACATTAGTGGAACGCTATGCCGCATACATCAGTGTAAAGCTACGCCACATACATCAGTGGAAAGCTATGCCGCATACATCAGTGGAACGCTACGCTGCATACATCAGTGGAACGCTATGCCGCATACATCAGTGGAAAGCTACGCCGCATACATCAGTGGAAAGCTACGCCACATACATCAGTGGAATGCTATACCGCATACATCAGGGGAAAGCCACGCCAACTTTCTATACATTTCTGTATTACAGGTAGTTTATATATATTGTTGTATGATTTTATGCAGTTAACCCTTTAACACTCAAATTCATTCAAGAAAATTTCTCATTGAAAATGTCCATTTACCGACCGAGATTATTTTTGAAAACATACCACTGAAATGACTGGCTTGGTTATTGAGCCAGTCATTCCAGTGGGAAGTTTTCAAAAATAGTCTTCTCTTGGTCTACAAATGGACATTTCTCAAGACAACTGCAGAAGCCATTCTTGGCTGATGAGGGTTAAAGGGTTAATTGTCATTTTAAAATACTCCCTACTTTGTCCACATGATTTAATGAATCGAGGTATAACGCTGTATTTTAGATATGCAAATGACGCAGCGATAATTAATGAAAAATATATAAAATAATACATTAATGTTTAGGCAATTGGATAAGCTTTCCCATGATGTATGACATCAATAATGTCTGTGTGTACATAGAAGACTGGTCATCAGCTCCTGTCTGTGATGACATAGAAGCCTGGTCATCAGATCCTGTCTACGTGTACATAGAAGCCTGGTCATCAGATCCTGTCTGTGTGTACATAGAAGCCTGGTCATCCGCTCCTGTCCGTGTGTACATAGAAGACTGGTCATCAGATCCTGTCTGTGTGTACATAGAAGACTGGTCATCAGCTCCTGTCTGTGTTTACATAGAAGACTGGTCATCAGATCCTGTCTGTGTGTACATAGAAGACTTGTCATCAGCTCCTGTCTGTGTGTACATAGAAGCCTGGTCATCAGCTCCTGTCTGTGTGTACATAGAAGCCTGGTCATCAGATCCTGTCTGTGTGTACATAGAAGACTGGTCATCAGATCCTGTCTGTGTGTACATAGAAGACTGGTCACCAGATCCTGTCTGTGTGTACATAGAAGCCTGGTCATCAGATCCTGTCTGTGTGTACATAGAAGACTGGTCATCAACTCCTGTCTGTGATGACTTAGAAGCCTGGTCATCAGCTCCTGTCTGTGATGACATAGAAGCCTGGTCATCAGCTCCTGTCTGTGTGTACATAGAAGCCTGGTCATCAGATCCTGTCTGTGTGTACATAGAAGACTAGTCATTAACTCCTGTCTGTGTATACAGAGAACTGGTCATTAGCTCCTGTCTGTGTGTACATAGAGAACTGGTCATTAGCTCCTGTCTGTGTGTACATAGAGAACTGGTCATTAACTCCTGTCTGTGTGTACAGAGAAGCCTAGTTATCAGCTCCTGTCTGTGTGTACATAGAAGCCTGGTGATCAGATCCTGTCTGTGTGTACATAGAAGACTGGCAAAGAGCTAAAGCTGAATAGCAACACTAAATGATTCAATCCTAGCCAATATCAGTATTATTATTCCTCACTTCTTTCATACATATCATGTCTGTCTACAAACTCTGGAAACGCAATAACACATCCTTATCTGACCAAAAAAAACAATAGAGTTATTTGGACACCACATGGGTACCTCCCTCCCTAGACCCCACATGGGTACCTCCCTCCCTGGACCCCACATGGGTACCCTCCCTCTCTGCACGCCACAAGGGTATCCTTCCACACTGGACCCCACAAGGGTATCCTTCCACCCTGGACCCCAAAAGGCTATCCTTCCACCCTGGACCACACAAGGGTATCATTCCACCCTGGACCCCACAAGGGTATCCTTCCACCCTGGACCCCACAAGGGTATCCTTCCACCCTGGACCCCACAAGGGTATCCTTCCACCCTGGACCCCACAAGGGTATCATTCCACCCTGGACCCCGCAAGGCTATCACTCCACCCTGGACCCCCACAAGGGTATCCTTCAACACTGGAACCCGCAAGGCTATCCTTCCACCCTGGACCCCGCAAGGGTATCCTTCCACCCTGGACCCCGCAAGGGTATCCTTCCATCCTGGACCCAGCAAGGGTATCCTTCCACCCTGGACCCCGCAAGGGTATCCTTCCACCCTGGACCCCACAAGTGTATCCTTCCACCCTGGACCCCACAAGGGTATCCTTCCACCCTGGACCACACAAGGCTATCACTCCACCATGGACCACACAAGGCTATCCTTCCACCCTGGACCCCACAAGGGTATCCTTCCACCCTGGACCCCACAAGGCTATCCTTCCACCCTGGACCCCACAAGGGTATCCTTCCACCCTGGACCCTGCAAGGGTATCCTTCCATCCTGGACCCAGCAAGGGTATCCTTCCACCCTGGACCCCGCAAGGGTATCCTTCCACCCTGGACCCCACAAGTGTATCCTTCCACCCTGGACCCCACAAGGGTATCCTTCCACCCTGGACCGCACAAGGGTATCCTTCCACCCTGGACCCCACATGGCTATCCTTCCACCCTGGACCACACAAGGCTATCACTCCACCATGGACCACACAAGGCTATCCTTCCACCCTGGACCCCACAAGGGTATCCTTCCACCCTGGATCCCACAAGGCTATCCTTCCACCCTGGACCCCACAAGGGCATCCTTCCACCCTGGACCCCACAAGGGTAGCTGCCCACCAACGTTTGTTATAATTAAATGTCCCTTAAGATGAACTTGAGGAGCTTAGTTTATCCAGAAGCTCTTCAATGACATTACAGTACAGCCTATAAATAACTTATCATTTTTCAAAACAAAAACAGAAACATGTTAGTTAGTACAATTTTGAACACGATGTAAGAAACGTTCCATTGAATATGTTGGATTTAATTTGAATGGAATCAAATCAAATTAACTTCAAAATATTCCAAAGCATGTTTTATTTCCGAGTTATACGGTAGTCGCCTTGGATATTCAAGAGACATGGAAGTGTCATAAACATAGGGCCAGAAATCATTTGCATAATAATTAGTTTGTAGTAATTAAGCAGCATGAGGACTGGTACAATGTTATACCACAAGTATCAGATACTAATGACACAGGGACAATTAACCGTCTGTCTGATCCCCGAGTTTTTGCAGACGACATAATCCAAGTGTTATATCTCTGGACCTGTTAAATATTTTGAAACCAATTTGACTGAAAGTTGTTTGTGGCTAAGCAACAAACGACTTTCAGTCAAATTGTTTTCAAAATATTCAGCAGGTCCAGAGTTATTACCCGTTGAAATTGTTTAGTGGCTTGCAGCAGCGAGAGGAGGTAATAACATAAACAACATTGTTTTCATCATGACGAGGACAATGAGCATGATAACATCTGAATGAAATGCTTAAGAATTTCCTATATAATTAGTGTCTGTTGATTGATTGTGATCCGAGATACATGCCAGAAATAACATGATTTCATAGATGAGTGACAGCTTACCACTGCTAATGATTCGTGATCATATCATTGCTATTGTTAATATATATTATTGTTTATTATACATTAGGTCTTGCGATATCGTGTTAACCCTTTAATGGTCAGGCCGGCCAAAATACGCCTCTGTAGTGGTCTTGAGGAATGCCCATTTGCAGGACAAGACAAGTTTTGAAAATTTACCACTGGAGTAACTGACTCGATTATCGAGCCAGTGATTCTGGTAGTAAATTTTCAAATATATATTTATCTTGTTCCGCAAGTTAATGTAGATTACAGAAGATCAATGCGGAATGTGGTAGGTTTGGGGACTAAAGGGTTAATCAATTCCAGTCCAAAGACAATTCACCTTTCCAGAGTATCCTTCCATCACCTGACCTCGTATGATGTCATAATCAGCTCACGGCATGTAGGATGATGTCACAATCATTAATTCACAAAGGGTTCCATATAGACCGTCATCAAATTTCAAAGAGTCTGACGTGTTATATAAATTGTATGTCTTTGTAAATCTTTGCTATTTAATAAACATGCTGTTGAATATTTTGAAACTAATTTGACTGGGCGCTGTTGCGATCGATCCCAACACGAGCGGTGTGGGTGGAGCTTAGCTAGATATGGGCGGGGCATAGCTAAAACCAGAAAGGTTCATTCTCGATCATAATTTACTAAGTATGCGAGCAAAGTTAACCCTTTGACCCTTGAAATCTCAATCGCAAGACACTTATACAGGTACGCTGTTGATTATTTTGAAAACCAATTTTACTAGAACCTGTTGTTGCCATAGGCTTCAACAGCTTCCAGTTAAATTAGTTTCAAACTATTCAACTAAATATACCCCATATCACAAACAATTTATTGTTTCTGATCTGTGATGGACTGATGGTGAAAGGGTTAAGTTGGTTAACCCGGCCTGAATATTCAGCCCTACACTGGTCAGATGTTGTCAAGAAAATTAATATATTTGTTCACTGAATGTCCATTTGCAGGACAAGGTAAGACTACTTTTGAAGATTTACCACTGAAACGACTGGCTCGATTATCGAGCCAGTCATTTCAGTGGTAAATTCTCAAAAATAGTCTTATCTTGGCTGTAATGGACATTCTTATCCAGAACACTGTAGAGGCCAGTTCTCGCCAGTTTAACCCTTAACTGCTTGACTGCTGAGATTTTGCAGAAGACATATTCCATGGTTTATATTTCTGGAGTGGCTAAATATTTTGAAAACAATTTGACTGAAAGCTGTTGGTGGCTGAGCCACCAACAGCTTTCAGTCAAATTGTTTTCAAACTATTCAGCAAGTTCAGAGGATTTTTTCATTGAAATTATTGTCTGGTACCGTGGGCTTGCAGCACCGAGACAGTTAAAGGGTTGAAGCAGTCATGGCTTCCAGTCAAATTATTTAAAAAAAATTTTCAACATGCGCCCTTGTCATACAAGTCATCTATAGCTTCATCACCTGCAACCATGGTTATGAGATTTGAGAATAACCCTCTTAACACTCAAGGTGACATAAAGCACTTTTTTTTTCAATTTGCTACTGGAATGACTGGCTCGATTATCGAGCCACTCATTTCAGTGGTAAATTTTCAAAAAAAGTTTTCTCTTAGGTTGCAATTATTGACATTTCCTATGAGAAAATTCTTATTTTCTTTTATCAAATTCGAGAATTTGAGAGTTAAGCGGGTTGAGTCCTTGGGTTATTTTTCATGGTCACTAACCTGTAAGTGCACGTTTGATCCCTGAATTTCCAGTATCGATATTTCAAGCTACCAGCACGGGTAGGCTGTTGAACCCTTTGAAAATAATTTGTGAGGAGCCTGTTGCAGAGGTGCTGCTATAGGCAGCAACAGCTCCAGTAGCATAGCCGGTAGTAGAAAAATACCACTTGCCTGATCACCTCCCTCAACTGGAAATCCATTTAGACAACTGGATTTCCATTTAGACAAATGGCCATGGCCAAGAATATAAAACTCCCGTGTGGACCCCACTGTCCGGGAGAACCACAAATACATACCCAGGCCCTACACCCATTAGCCCAAGGTTTACGATCTTGATATAGACTTTATCAAACATGCATTATAATACATGCAAATGGCTTATGCGAGGTAAGCCTTTTCGATGCTTAAATGTGGGGCAGGTATTTATACAGACTATGGACTATGTAAAGCATGCGGGGGGGGGGGGGGGGGGGGGGGGGGGGGGGGGGCGGCCAAGGTCTGTGCCAGGAGAAAGTTCAGTTTAGTTATGGAAGAACTTAAACAAGTCATGCCACGCATTTAGAGACAGGCCTCCACAGGGATATACACCACCCATAGGTACTGATCACCACACATAATAGGGTCTGAACGTCCATTTAGAGACAGGCATCCACAGGGATATACACCACCCACAGGTAGTGATCACCACACATAATAGGGTCTGAACGCCCATTTAGAGACAGGCATCCACAGGGATATACACTACCCACAGGTACTGATCGCCACACATGATAGGGTCTGAATGCCCATTTAGAGACAGACATCCACAGAGATATACACCACCCACAGGTACTGATCGCCACACATAATAGGGTCTGAACATCCATTTAGAGACAGGCATCCACAGGGATATACACCACCTACAGGTACTGATCGCTAGCACCACACATAATAAGGCCTGAACGCCCATTTAGAGACAGGCATCCACAGGGATATACACCACCCACGGGTACTGATCGCCACACATAATAGGGTCTGAACACCCATTTAGAGACAGGCATCCACAGCGATATACACCACCAACAGGTACTGATCGCCACACATAATAGGGTCTGAACGCCCATTTAGAGACAGGCATCCACAGGGATATACACCACCCACAGGTACTGATCGCCACTTACTGTAACACCCTCGAAGAGGGTCAGAAAGGTTTAAGATCTAATATATAGACCTTGCATCAGGGTTACTGTAAGTCAGAAATGTTTAAGATCTAAATATAGACCTTGCATCATGGTTACTGTAACACAGCTTCGAGTGATGGCAAAGCAATTCGGTCTTAGAGGCTATTCTAAGGCCCGCAAAGCCGACCTGCTCCAGATGATTGCATACACCAATGCCGAGGAGTGGCGAAAGCGACTCCCCAACCTTGCCGAGGAGTGGCTAAAGCGACTCTCCCGAGCAAAACAAACAGGGAGGTTTCCGGCGCTCACCTAAGAGGATCCATGGAACCCTCACAAGAAAGCACAGCTGCTCCGTGAGAGTCATCAGTTGTATAAGGAGATGAATGTCAGCTTACGGGCCAAAGCCGTAGCAACTCGGATGGCAAGCCATCCACAAGAACGCCTACCTCTTCTAGACCAAATCAGAAGACGATTAATGAGGGGACCGAGATCCGAAACCCTAGCCCGGAGTATGAGGCGAGAAGGTCAGAAGATTCTCAACGAGCATCTCGGTGAGAGGGAGACAGAGGAGAGAGGATGGCAAACAGTATGCTGGACATTCTTCAGAGGGCTAGAAGGAGACATTACAGGTCGGATCATGGAGAAGTTGCGGACTGTTCAGAACGCCTTCTACCTTCGGTATATCCACACCTATCGAATCCGCCACATCGAGGATGGTAGGGTAATGCTCTTCCAAAAGAATGCTCCAGGAAGTCCCTGGAGGAGACCCAGACTTGGGTGGAGGGCAGAGAGCAAGCCCGCCTCAACCCAGACAATATCGATCATCCCAATACCGTGTGGGCCTTCATCAGATCAATCAACGTTGAGGTAACGGTTGTCATCGACCGCCAGACTCTGCTAGGGACACACCCCCTCCTGGTTTGGCTCCGATGGAGGAAGGGAATGGTGGCACTCGATACCTACAAAGATAACATGTGCCTCTGGAGATGTCTAGCAGTCCAGCAGGGTGCAAGAGCTGATAGAAGTACAGCTCCTGCACAAGAGCTTGTTAAACAGTTCTATGGTCTGAACAAGCCTGTGGCTGACGTACCAAAGTCGTCCCCTAGACCAGCTGGACAAGGTAGAGTTATTTGCGAAGACAGGGATTCATGTTTATGAGCCCACTGAAGAGGGTAGCTGGCATCTGACCAGGAAACCTGCACACTATCCGACCATCATGACAATAGGAGTGTACGACCACCACGCCTTCTTAAGGACATCTCCAAGTTGGCCCAGATTTTTAGCTGTGGGCACTGTCAACAGCAGTTCACCCAAGCATGTAGTGTCCATCGCTATGCTGACCGCTGTACAGGGGGAAAAACGACCATCGATTGCCCTGGGGAGAAGGTAGTAGCACCGCAGTCCCCATACGAGAAGGCCTTCTATCCATACCAACCGGCCAGTTCCGCGGCTACTCGTTGGATTGAATGAGTCGAGAAACCGTGGAATTGATATACACCACGCAAAGTGTGGTCACGGTGGTGAGCGTTGGATCGAGGGGGCTCCCGTAGATGGTTATGATCCGTCAACCGACACAGTATACCAGTTTCATGGCTGTCACTGGCATGGATGTTCACAACCCCAGCGAGGTGAGGATGCTGATCAAAGATACCACAAGACAGTCGCGAGAGACGAGAAACTGAGAGCATCTGGACGCACGCTTGTGGTACAGTGAGAGTGCTGTATAAAACGCTGTCCAAGCGTCCACACCCCTGTGCGGACAGTACCATACCCATACTTTATTGTCTATGACTTTGAAGCCCTTCTAGATGGGATCAAGACCCACCCTACAGAGAGTCTCACGATCAAGTGTGCCCACATACCAATCTCGGTGTCAGTCGGCTGCTCCTTAGACAGTAGCGCGAGCTCGCCAACTCACCTCTGCAATGCTAACTCCAAAGTGCTGATCTCAGAGTTCATGCAGGAGATCCAACTACGAGCCTCCACGATTCGTGCAAGGGTTCGGTCACAGTATCTACCCGCAGACTTGGACAAGTTACCAAAACGACAGCAGCGACTTATCAATGAGTGGTGTGACCAGGTGCCTGTGCTCGGGTTCAACTCTGGACGGTACGACCTGAACCTCATCAAGAAGTACCTCGTGGATGAACTTACTACTACGTCCAAAGGAACAGTGAAAGTCGCCAAGATGGCTAGCCAGACAATGTTCCTCATTACGCCTGAACTGAGGTTTCTCGATGTAATCAACTACCTCGGCCCAGGGGTTTCTTATGAGAAATGGATCAAAGCCCACGGTTGTATGCAACAGAAGAGCTGGTTACCTTATGAATGGTTCGACTCACCTGAGAACCTTGACTATCCTGGACTACCTGATTATCCTGCGTGGTGGTCCAAGCTCAAAGGGGGCGTTACCTTCTTGAGTTGTCAGAGTGGAAAGCTTGTAAGCAGACCTTCAGAGATCTGGGGATGAAGACGTTTGCTGACTGGCTGCGTTATTACAACAACTTGGATGTTAGCCCATTCATTGAAGCCTTACAGATGCGAGAATTCTACAGAGAACGAGGTATAGACATTCTGAAGGATGTGGTGTCTCTTCCTAGTGTGTCGCTTCAGTACTTACTTCGTGGTACTGCTGAACCTGAGCCGGATATTAGACTTTACTCTCCCGGCAAGGAAGCTTACGAGATGTTAAAGGGTGCTGTTGTTGGTGGTCTGAGCATTGTGTTCACGAGGCTGGGGTTACCCGAATTCGGCAAGGTAAGTGAGTATGTCAACGTCTACTTGGTTATGATGCAAATGCTCTGTATTTGTCACCCATGGCCCAAGCGTTGTGGTAAAGAAACTGTACGACGGTGGGGTGGGCGTGTAAGCAGTGATATTGAACGCTTTAAGCAGGATCTGCTAGCAGATCGTTGGTTCGGGTTTGCTGAGGTCGACATTGAGGTACCTAAAGTGTTATGGCCAAAGTTCGTGATGTCTCCCATCTTCTATAATTGTGAGATCCCAGAAGAGGCTATACCTTCGGAGATGCTTGCATACCCTGATAAAACAGGTCGAAAATTGTCTACAACTAGGAAGCTTGTTGGTGCACTCTCTGGTAAGAAGAGGGTATTGTGTGCACCAACTCTCAAGTGGTACCTTGCCCACGGCTTAGAGATTACTGCTATCTATCGCACTACACCTCACAGAAACCTTTTGAATGGTTTGTAGATTCTGTTACTGAGGCACGTCGTACCGCGGATGTTGACAAATGTAAAGCCTTGTTGGCTGGTCTCTTCAAAATCCTCGGCAACAGTACATATGGGAAGCTGATCGAGGCATTAGAACGTCATACCAACACAAGCTTCACTAAGGATGAACGAGCAGCAGACAGAGCCTTGCGTAGTGCATGGTTCGAGGATCTAGAGATCGGGGATTCCTACGAATTGCAGAGCCGTAAGGCTTAAATCACCATTCGTCGCCCCTTCCAGGTGGGTATAGCAGTATACAAGCTGGCGAAGCTGCGATTGCTGGAGTTCTACTATGACTTCCTCGACCGCTACATAGCTCGTGACAGCTTCGAGTACCTGCAGATGGACACCGATTCTGCCTATATCACCATAGCAGGCTCCAACCTCGATGAAGTGATACGCCCAGAGATGCGAACGGAGTATGAGGCCTGCAAACGGGACTGGTTGGCATGGGACAAATGGTCTAACCGCACTCCGGGATTGTTCAAGCTCGAGTTCGAAGGCACTCGTCGTATTGCTCTCTGCTCAAAGCGCTACTACATGGAGAATACAGACCGCTGGAACAGCAGAAACATGCAAGTGAAATGCTCGACCAAGGGAATGTCTAAACGGCAGAATGACATCTCCTGGCAGAGGTTCTACAGCGCCCTCCATGGTGGGGTGGACAGAGCCACCAATCGAGGCCTACGCATGCGCAACCAGGGTATGTTGACGTATGCGCAGGAAAAACTTGGACTCTATGCTTACTATGATAAGCGCCATGTGCTGCCAGATGGGGTCCATACCGAGCCCATCGAGTATCATGTTAGCACCCTAGGGGGTGGTAGCTGTGTGTCTTCAGGGACTAGCTGACGCTCTTCTACGACAAATGGTCGCCTAGGCACTCCGTGCTGGCGTGCCAGGTAGTACAGTGTAGGCCGCCCCTCTGCCTCCACAAACCTGTCAAGCCTGTGAACATCTATCGACCAGTTAGGATCTGTTGCACGCCGTCGACCACCTTCCAGCTCAATAGGCTCATACAGGTACCGAACCAGAGCATTAGGGGGTAGGCACTCCTCTCCCTTGTTCGCTCCTCTAGAGCTGTGACCAGCAGAGTATCTGATAGCCTCTACCGGCTTCTTCCCGATTAGCCTAGTAACCTCGGCATTGGATCTCTCCACCACAGCAGGCAGCCCCCTCACCCATACTCTAGATCGTTCACTCGGCGCGGCCATTTCCATGGCGTATTGGTGTAGGAACAGTCTCTCTGCCAGTGTCCGATTCCACCGCTCAACGATAGCCTGGGCATGGTGATGCCCTACCGCGCCTCGCCTAACTGCCACACCATGTTTCCGCATGAGGGCTGCAGTCTCCCCTCTGAATGCTTTACCCTCATCCACCTGCAACAATTCCGGCCACTGGAGGGGATTTTCCGAAGCCTCGTAGACACCCTGGAATGCCTGGACCACTTGGCCAGCTGACTTGTCTGTGAGTGGTACTGCCGCCTTGTACCTGCTGGCGACATCGACGATGGTGAGGGCATACAACCGAGTCGTGTGGAAGGAACACATCTGCCTGGTGAACTCTGTTCGGGACAGTTTCCTCGAAATGGGCATGCCTGATGTGCCATGGACGAGGTCTGTATATCTGCCACATCGCCTGGTGGCTGAGCCACTGGCTAACTGTCTCCAATGTGAAGTTGTGGCCCTAGCGACGTGCAGCCTCAAGTAGTTGAGGGGGCTCATGGTAATATCCCCCAGGCTGATAGTAGAGTTCCTCAAGAAAAACGGTTGATAAACTCCCGGATTTCATCACTGACATCCACTCCCGTCCTGTCACGCACGGCCTGGATGATTTTATCACTGACGTCCACTCCCGTCCTGTCACGCACGGCCTGGGCGAACTCTAAACAGATGAACAGACAGCCGTCATTCATTCGACTATCACTGAAGACCTCCTCAAACACCTCCGTACACCGGCGTCTAGTCTCTGATGGATCCTCACTGAATGGTAGTTTATCGACCAATCCTCGGAAGTTAAGGGCCTTGACCAGGTCGTACAGAGATGCCATCCTTATACAGTACTGCTTAAATGTTCAGCGGCCCAGATGGCCGCGAGCGCTATGGCAATGTACGGTAGCCAAGAACGTACCTACTCCTGAGGCGATGGCTGGTATGGCTTCAGAAATCTTCTCCACCCCATGGACAGCATTGTTGGCGATCTTGCAGACCATCTCGCCAGCCTTCGTTGTGAACAGAGCGATCAGAGCCCCAACTGCTGCCAGCGGACCGATGGCACCTTTTACGTAAGTGCGATAGATTACTTTCGCTCTGTGTACTAGCTTGCGGGATTCAGGCTCTACATCATCATACTCACCCGTGGTCTCCGCTACATCGTAATCGTCTGCATCCTCCTCCTCATCATAGTCCTTGTCATCTATATCCTCGACTGGATCTTCATAAGCCTCTCGTTCATACATCGCTCTGGGGATCCGTCGCTGGGGGACAGCTATATAGTAGCTTTAAACTATAGTCTATAGCATGGCATCCGGAATCTTGAATGTGGGCGTGTTTGCCTTAGTGAACTGGGGACTCAGCTTCGCCGACAAGAATGCGGCAGAGGTCGAGCGTGAGCGTCATAACCAGGCGACGGAGAAGCTGTCTAAGGAGAAGTTTGAGTACAGCAAAGCCCTTGAGCATAAGAGCCAGAGGGAGGCACGCCGATGACAACTTCGAGCTCAGGCCAACCAGAGCCTCAAAGAGGCAGATGAGTCTCGATGAGTACTACGAGGCTGTAAAGAAATCTGAGTCAACGCTCGACTATGAAGCATCGACAGGTCAGAAGGCAGCAAAGCTTATAGTAGTGGTGGCAGCTGCAGCGGTGACGACAGGAGTCGTGCTCTATGCACACTCAAGCTGAATACCTGATGTGTTCGACACGCATACCATAGCATAGCCAAAGTAAAGTACCGTCACACCTAATGAGCGAGTTCCAGATATGAGGTTTCCGATGTTGAAGCTGAGCCGGTTGCCCTGATTAGGTGGGATGTCCCTGCCGACTCAAGATCGTCGCTTCCACTGGTTAGGCGCAGAAGTGCATATGACTTAGTTTTCTGTTTGTAGAGTTGGCAATCAGCCAGTTCGCGTACCTCACCAAGAACATTGGTCCCAGCAACCACAAGCTTGAAGTCGTCTAGCTTATCCACCTGCTGGATGGCTCCTCGCTTCTGAACCAGGACCGCAATAGCGACACAGTCCGATGCAATGTCAGCTCTACCCCCGTTGGTTAGCTGTGGCTTGGACCTGCTGGTGTTCTCACTCCACATGCACGATCCGCTGTTTGGAACCCGTTTGCTTCAGCTCCTGGTCATTCAGGTCATGCCAGACATGAAGTCCTGGAGCATTCATCATCGCATCTGCGAGCTGCTCAATGTACACTGGAGGAACAACCCATCCGGCATGGTAGAGCTGGGCGGTATTGATATTTACATGACTGTATCAGTACCATGAAAAAATAGGGCGGTACCACGGCATACCGTCATCTGAGCTTGAGGTATGCCACGAAATTAGAACAATTTTTTCCATTTCCTTTTCACTTCCATCTCCAATCAACGGTAAATATAGGTAAAATAAATAAATCGACTTCCTGATTTAGAGAAGAAAAACATGGCTATTGCGACTGTTTAGTTTCACGATTTTATTAGGTCACTACTTTTATTGACGTAATATCATTCACGGGAATATCGGTCAAAGGGTGTGGTCGACTGGCTAACTATAACCCGCTGCTTGAGGCACCGGGGCGCACTATTTTCAATCTGGATTGTTCTTGCTATTAATGTGTGCGACCAGCAAACGGTAAATTTTATTTTGGCAGTTGAGTGCTCTGATAAACTCCAGACAAAATCCGCGAGTATTTAAACGGGGTGAGTTTTGTACTCTTATTTCTGTTGGAGTCGTATATTCTGTTACTCACGAAAACAGGCCTATACACATACATATAACACGACATTGAATATAGCCGATTCCAAAGCTTCTGATAATTACCGATTACCCGATGTGCAGACTCGTTACTCGCCATGCTTCACGTGAACAATGCGTGTAAAAAGCTATTTCCGCGAACTTCCGACGTGTAGCCAGTTGAAAAATTAATTACAAAAACTAAAACACTATAATTTTTAGGTGTCGTTACTTAAACTGGATTTAATCCGTAAAGAAATTTCTTAAAACAAGCAAGAAAAAAAACAAAACGACTTCAACGCTACTCGTTGTTAATAAATTAGCACGTGATCAAAAGGGCGCTAGCTAATATTACGTTTTGGTAAATTTTCATTGATAAATTCGGCAAAGTATTTTCCCACAGTCTAGTTCATGAACAACCAATCAGATACGTCTTTGCGAGATTGCTGTTGTGTTTGAATAGCACACAGTTTGTATGTTATTTTTTTATTCTAGCGAGTTTGTTCGGTGACAAAATGCTTGGAGTAATAAATTACAAATAATAGAAACGGGAATAGGGAATATATTATAGTGTAATTACCACCGGCGGACGGCCAGAGAATGAGTTTAGATGTTTTAAATAAAGCAATTTTATCGTGAGACTTTCAAGACGTACGTTTGACATACACTTCTGTTTGTCATTATTTTGTAATTGACGTCTTGATGTTTGTTTTTACAACGACCCTTTCACCTCAACTCGGCTAATAGTTAGGGATGCCTGTATTTTGGGCACTATTAGCACCTATTTACACTTGAACAAGTCAGATTTTATGAATATATTTCTCAAATATTGCTCAAACATTATGGACGGTATTCACGGTATTTGGAAATGTCAAGTCACGGTATCGGTTCACGGTATACCGCGGTCTTCACGGTACTACCGTCAGACCGCCCAGCTCTACTGCATGGCAGCCGGATTCACGTGTGTGTTCTCGAGGAGGGTTAAGAGTGGAACTGCCATGGGCTTCTCGACACCTGCCTGTAGTTCGAATTCCATGAACCCCTCATTGCACCCCACAGCGTAGTACCCCTTTCACTTCGCATAGAAGGTTGGGCCTAGGACTCGGTACTCATCGTTCACATAGGTGGTGTCCACAGTGCTGTTGATCTGCACGATCTCCCACCGGTTCAGAACCTGCGGGAGCGCTACCATCTGTTCTATTGTGCTCTGAAGCTTGAACTTGAGTGTCATGCTCTTGATCTCATTGATCTGTGTCGAGATTGCAAAGTTAATGTACTTCCCAGCAGCGGACAACGGGTTCTCATCATGTATAATGGGTCGAATGACTGTCAGGCAGTCCTTCCGTGGATCAGTGTGGTGCGATGTCACGGGTTCAATGGGCCCATCTGGATGTTGCACATACTGCAGCATGTTTACGGTCTGGGTATATAGAGGGGTTAAACGGCTGCCATGTTTGGTCAAGTTCTCCAGCAGATTGTCTATAGGCAGCAGGACAAGTCGGCACGACAGCCGCGGCATGCACTGTCCCACTGTGATAGGGTCCGAGGACTGCTTCGTGACATCAACATTATCCACGAGCGAGCCAAGGTCACACCTCCGTCTTATGCAGAGATACTGGCCGCCATAGAGGAAGGCGTGCCAGCTCGTAGTACAAAACAACTCCTGACTCGGATACTCTACCGGAAGTTTGACAGCACCCAGGGCAGGACACTCGACCTACCCGTGGCCCAAACCAACAGTCCTGTTATTCTAGCTCGCCAAAAGGCGAGGGTTGACCCCAAAGATCTACTAACAGTCGGGAAGTGGGCTGCCATATTTAGCCTCCATAGCCAGGAAGAGCGAGAGATGCTGGATAGCCTCCAGTCTGGAGCAAATAACTACTTCAGGGAGGAGGTCAGTGCAGTTGTAGCGGAGAGCCATGACACCGGTCATGCAGAAGATACTCAGGAGGGGTTCACTGTTGGCCGCAAGGAGGCTGTTGAGCACATCTTCACACAAGACGGGCGCAGGAGATTGGCCAGTGATCTGGCAGCATTTCTGAAATTCCCAGATAACTACCAGGACTACCTCATCAAATCCGCTCGCAAGTCAGATGCTCGTCGCGCATGGGCAAAGTGGATCTTCCGTGAGAAGTTCCAGAAGAAGAAAGCCTTAGACTCTGACCCTCAGTTGGTAGAGTTTAAGCGACAGGCTTCTGATGAAACTGACGAAGTTCCTCAAGCTTCTGACGAGTTCCTCAAGCATCTGACGAAGTAGCAGAGACCGCGGACGAAGTAGCGGAGACCGCGCAGCCATCTGATGAATGAAAAGTTGCGGCAGCTGCGAGTCTGTCAGCGATGACGCGTAGAGCAGGCAAGTTTCCTGGCTGGATTCAGCTTGTAGGTGAAAGACTGCGCCTTTTCCAGAGATGGCTTGAAGTGTGACAGCTCACCTGTCTCCTTATTGCTGAAGATGAAGCGGTACATCTCTGGTGCCCTCTGTACACCTGCGATAAAGTCCCCTTTGGTCTCCTTGAGGGTTAGGCTGTCGTATATGGTCTCGAGCAGGGCACGTCCACACTTGGAGCTGAAGTATAGCAACCGGGCATTGTGGCGGATGTCTGGTGAGATCTAGCGGGTGTACTTCTGAAAGAGGATGAAGACAGTTATCTTTGTGTGCCAGATGCGCCTGGTGATGTTGCTGAGGTAGGTGACTGTCTTCTGGTCCATTGCAGGGTCATCGATAACTAGAATAAGTGGTTCTGTCAGTCGGGCTGCCAGCAGCTTCTCCATCAGTGCTTGCAGGTTCTGCGTCTTGGTGATTGGGCCATTGTACCATTGATCATTACTGTGAACTGCCTCAGCGGCGGAGTCAGACACCAGGATGTATTGAGAGTGTAGATGTTCGGCCAGGAGAGCCCGCAGCAAGATGTTTTTCCCGTGTCCTGACAGGGCAATGATCAGCACCACCTGGCCAGCATCCTGTCGAATGGTACAGACATGCGTGCGGAGGATGGTTAGCACTTGGTCGGCGGTAGCCTCGTCTATAGCTGGGAGACTAAACGGCAGTACTTCCTGCACCAGCGATTTTGCCTGCGGAGCGGGGAATCCTGCACCTCCGGCGGATACGAAGGATGCGATGGAGGCATCAAGCATGAAATCCCAGCAGCAGCTGAGAAGATAGCGTAGAGGGCCTGTGTCTAGTACACCCAGTATCTGTATGATACATGCACGGGAAGCCATGACTATCCTGTGGTCTTAAACGGCAAATTTAAGAGCCCTGACCCCTTCACCTCTGGTAGCCGGAGGATCATCCTGCACCTCTGGCGGATACGAAGGATGCGATGGAGGCGTCAAGCATGAAATCCAAGCAGCAGCTGAGAAGATAGCGTAGAGGGCCTGTGTCAGCACCCACAGTGTCTTAGTACATCCAGTATCTGTATGATACATGCAACGCCATGACTATCCTGTGGGCTTACCTAGGCAGCAAATTGAAGAGCCCTGTCCGGAGGCTGTCGACAGCACCAGCACCTGTTCGGCCGTCGACAGTGATACTGTTCAGGCTGAGGGTGCCTATCTTGCGATTCCCTCCATCCTGGATGAATGTGCTCCGTGGTCTCAGGAGATCCGTAACCAGGTCCTGTGCATAGGACTCAGCCATAACCTTGATGGCTCCAGCCTCATCGACTCCGAACATACCTCGCATTGTCGCCCTCTCCTTGATGCCCATCCCCTTGTATACAGTCTTGGCTTTGTCAATGGCCAATTGTCCTACAGTATCAGTGATCCCGATGAGATCTCGGGCTGGGACAGTACCTCGGATCTCCTGCGGTTTCCCTTCTCATCGAAGTCTAGGAAGGAGAGAGGGGCAACAGTGTCCTTTGAACCGAGTCGTGCCTCGCCCAAGTGAGCAAGATCACCTAGCTCTTTGATTTCTAGGTCTGTCATAGTCATAGTCATATACAGACGGCTTAAACCTACCAGTCATATCCCCAGTGAAATAGTTGGGCATAGGAGGACCATGCAGTCGGCCAAGAGAATAGGTAGCAGTGCTCAGGGTACTGGCCCTCTCTGCAGGGGCACACCTTGTGGGCGGTCCACCATCCCTGGGAATTGGCAATCCTCAGCCCGCATGCTCGACTACAGGCTACACACCGCCCTCCGGCACACCATGCCTCATATGCTGCAGGGGTCTCGTGATCCATCTCTCACTATTCAGTGGGGTTAAACGTAGGCCACGATGATATCAGCCATTGCACTCGTTGCTAGCCCTAGAACCGCGGCCTCCATTAGTGTAACACGTTCACCCATGATCTTGGTGGCAACAGCGTAAGAGGCACCACTGAGGGCGATCTTTGGGATGGGGTGAGTTATTCCGAGACAGTGCCCAGCCACCCCACTCACCACTGTAGCGAGGACAGCCGCAGTGCCGGCAGAAAGAACCTCATTTCCCCCTGTCATCTTCACCACGGCCACATTCGCCACCACGTTACTGGCGACATGGATTGCCAGAGGTTTTGCTTTGGTCAATAACTTCTGTGTCTTGATTCGCAGCAGGTTCTCCACCTTCTGAAGACTCGCCTGGCTCTCGGGCAGTTGCTTCACGATCTGTACCGTTGACGTTATTGTTTAAGCACTGAGTATACAACGCATTTAAACGTCTGCATCCCCTGTCGAGAGTTAATAAGATCTTCCCAGTCTGCGTCTGCCAGGTGGCCGGGTTGGTACTCAGGAATATTCATCTTTCTATTGAGAAATCTTAAACATGTCCGGGCTCATGCTATGCGAGAAGTACTATGAGGTCTTCCGGAGGGAGTTGAAGGACTACAAGAGGTGCTGAGCTGACAGCTGTGAAGCTCTATCTAGGATTTGGCAAGGGAGAGATCTGCTACCTCGAATACCTTATCATGGGTGGGAGCATCATCGAGCAGCTCCTGCGAGCTAAAGGGGAGTATCTGTCAGATGTGTTCTAGCAGTTGCAGACCGCCATGGCCTCACTGGACTCAGAGCTGAACAAGGCTCTGTGATACTACAAGCTGGAAAAAGGATGCGCTGCCGAACCCTCCAGCCCTTGGATGTGCATTTTGGCAGCGGGTATAGGGGCTGTAGGGCATGCCAAGCTGGTTCAGTGTCCCACCGTGGTCCCCACTGCTACTGTAGAGAGTCAGGATAGTCTTATAGCTGATTTGCTAGCGGCGGAGTAGGCTGATCCCGAGTGCCACGATAGCTAGGCCTGACACCACACATAGAGCTACCACAGGAAGCGGTGTCGTGCCGACTGGCTGCAGTGTCAGGGCGCCTGGAGCTGCCGTGTCGACTGACAGCAGTGTCAGGGTCGGAATGACTGCAAGGCTCGTACTACGCATAGGTGCATTGATGGCAGTGTTGAAGCCAAAGTGGACACCGGGGGAACTCCCCTCGACTATCATGTTGTTATAGCCCCTGACTTGGAGGTCCTCGATGTTCACGATCATGTTGCTCGGAATCAACCGTAGGTGTGGCGAAATAGCAACGTCAAGTTTGTGACGGGCCTTCTGCCACCCCTGCTGGAACTTAGCAATAAGACTACTGGGGTCTGCCACGATGATCATATCCTCAACGAGACTGATGAACATGGCCTGGACCTCTGCTCCGCTGACACCATCCATGGAATGCCACAGCTGTGTCTGTGCCGTAAGGAGGCAGTAGCACAGTGCTTCCAGGGACTGGTTGATCCGAACAATCCCTGCTGGTGTGAGGCCTGAGGTGGTGTGTGGGACAAAGTACTTCCACACATCTGGATAGTCCTGCCGCAAGCCAGTGATGTACATATTTTGCACCAGCGCTCCAGTGTCGGAGTCTGGATCGAACAAGAATGTCGCTGTCTTCCGACGGCCTACTTGTTGGGGGGGGGGGGGGGGGGTTGGATACGGGAAGCCTGAGTAGTTACTTCTCGGGTCACCGTACATAACCCCTAGACCGCTGTTGTCACCACCATGCCACCGATAGTCTGGGTGAGCACTGAATTCTCTTTGTAGATAGCTGGCCGCTGAGACGCTATGACTGTTGAGCTGTGGGTTGAAGGTGTTTGTATCAGGGAGGCTTGCACCCAGCTCATGGAGGATTCGTCGCACCGTGAAGTACACGTGGAATCTAAGATAGCTGGCGATAAGCACAGCTTCAGGAGTACCAGAATAGGAGTGAAGCAGGGTGGAACTTACTTCACATCCTGCCGTGGCACACCACACGGCAAAGTTCAGCTGCTGATTCCAGTATGAGAGGCTTGGAGCAGCAATCCAAGTATGAGCTTGCTTCGCATTCTTGATGGTGATGGGGCGGTTGGTCAGCGGTCGTCGGTTGACGGAGAAGCTGGTTCGGGACCGTCCATCCACTGTGATAGAGAACGGTGTTAGCTCTGGTATATCATCCAGAAGACCCTCTCAGGCCAGTCAAGGGTGTACCCAGGAGGGGCGGTTGGCTCCGGATGGCTGTCGTGAGGTTCAGTGGGAAGACCATCTATACTGGTGTTCTTAAAGCTACTGTACAGGCAGCACACTATTTGTAGTCGCCTTGACTCCAGAGACCAGTGAGGCGACTTCGCCGTAACATCTCGTTTTTTAACTCCTCCATATCAACCCGCCCGCTGGAGCCTTTGAGGTATTGCTATCGCACTTTAGGTTTCTCCGTGCGGTACAGGGCTTGGACCTTAATATATGGTGGTACTCTTCATCAGTGACCTGGCCATCCTCGAGAGCTTTGCTGACAGACTCGTCGATAGTCCGTAGCATACTCTGTGCCAGTGCCACATACTTAGCATGCTTCTCCAGCCTCCTTGTGATCTGTCGCTGCCCCACCCCCAAGCCCATGGCCAAGACAGTGGCGGCTAGTATCACGCCACCCAGCGGGATGGCGAGGATGGTCTCCAGCGAGAGTGGCCACAGCTGCCACCCCAGCACTGGCTCCAATCACACCCGCAGCAGTGGTTGTACATGCGAGGACGTTGTAGGTTGTCTTACATCGCCTGCACGTTCTGCTGTACTTTTCTGCCTCATGGACGAGATTCTGTCTGATGGTATCTATCTGCTGGAGTCGCCAGCCGTGTACTGTACTCCCCTCGTCAGCAGTCAGGGAGAGGTATATTTCTGGTTGTTTCCGCCACTCTGATTTTGCCATAGTATACTTGGAGATTAAACCTGCATCACCTACAGAATCTGCTCAAGGGTTCATTTTGGAGAGCCTGGCGAACCATGCCAGCTTGCTGGTTTCAAGACAGACGTCTCTTAGACAGAGGTCATCCAGCACTATGTCGGGTGCCAGTAGCTTTCTGAGATGTGACATCTGGAACTTCACCTTATCACCAAGATAGTAGGTACGCCGCTGGATGGTTTTCTTGGTCTTACACTTTTGCGCCATCTCCTCTTTCCACTGTATGACATCTGGCTCATCCTCGTCTGAGAAGCCACCTGGCTCATCCTCATCTGTGAAGACATCTAGCTCATCGTCGTCTGTCAAGACTCCTGCGTCCCGCTTACTCTCCTCCAGGAGGGCCTGCCAGTATAGGAAATTTTCACTGTTCCTTCGCCTCCTTGCAAAGCTTGTGTTCTGTTGATACCAGTTCTCCTGCTGTAGTCGCTCTCCTTCTTGTTGCAGTGCGAGCCTCTGTTCGTTTAAGGCCTTTATCTGTGCAGGGGTCATGAAGGGGCGAACCTCTTTCTTCATCATCTCGGCCAAGGTCAGATAATGCTGGTATGATATCAAGTCAAGTCAATGAGTAATAAGAGTGTAAACTCCAAATGGGCGTCCGATATCCCATCCGTGCTGACCTGGCAGATGTGTACACAGTTGATGCTGCCAAGGTAGAAGAGAGCGATGGCAAGTCATTCGGCCTACAGTACGAAGCAAGCTCAAAGGCATTCTCCCTCCATCCCATTGCTGGTGATGGGGTGGAGCTGCTCACAGACCTCAAGGATGTGATGAAGGAGTGCCTGGGTCGCAACATAGATGGCCACAAGATCGTGTTTCGGTACGATTTCCCGAAGAGGAAGTACATCCTCGAGCCGTTGATTGAGCTCTCGGATACAGAGGTGGCAGACATCAACACCCTAAATAACGACCAGCTTTCATCTGGTCAAACCCTATTCGAGCGGTGCCCCACCGATGGCCCATGATGGGCTGCTATCGACCCTGGCAAAAAACCTGCAGTTCATATTTGAGAAGAATGAAGTGTGGTACCGCGCTAGACCTGGGGGTGACTGGCAAACATGGTTGCCCCTATATAGGCCTCCCGCAGTCATTGACATAGAGGTTACTCCCCTCTCCACTGTTGTGAAAAAGGATGGGACAGTTCGAAAGCTCTACAATCGGGGATCATCCTTCCTCACCTACATAGGTGAAGGTGTCTCCCTGATGTGAGTGGGTCACCGGATCGGGGTTACAGGTGGAAAGCTACTGCTGCATCGTCCATTCGATGGACCAGAAGAAGCTGTTAACCTCCAGGAGGGCACCCTACGGGTAGATGGTGTGTCACATGTCTCCAAAGTCACGGGTGCTGTTAAACTGCTTCAGCGAGTCAGACTCACTAGCCTGCAAACGACTCATATAGTCCTAGAACTACATTTCTTAGCCGGCGGCAGAGTGAAGCAGCTAGCCCCTGCCCTTGAGGGGATGAACATCACTATCGATCCGGATGGAACAGGTCTCGATCTGGCACAGATATTTCTCGAGGGTTTCACTCTGTTCAGTTTAACTCTTCATATATAGCCATGATTCTCATCATACTGCTCGTGCTGGCGTCTACAGCAGTGGTACAGGGTGCTGAGACTGCCATGATATTGGATGCCATGTGGGCCCACTTCCGGGATGACCCCCAGTACAATCCTTGTGTCGACCCCCTTGCGGAGAAACATTTACGACCGCTTTTACCCACATGACGAGATCAAGTCTGTCTGACACTTCTATGGGGTGGAGAGGGTAGGCCGTGGTTGTCTGCTGGAGACCTCTGCTCAGCACCAGATTCTCTGCGTAACATGTGAACATGCCAGAGTCTGCCGTGGTTCAAATGCTAATCACTTTAGCCTCCTCCCAGGTGAGCGTTGTCAAGGTAGATGGAAGCCCCTATGGGTGGTCCCATCATGCCGATGCGACTCTGCCAGAGACTACATGTTTATCTGAGCCTACACAGAATAGAGAGGCTGGCCCTGTGGGTGATCAGTGGTGTATATCACTGTGGAGGCTTGTCTATAAATGGGCGTTCACCCCCTGGTAGTAGTAGTAGTGTCGGGATGATCCTACCTCCCTGGCAGATGGGTGTAGGGCCTGGGTATCTTGTATGTATTTGTGGTTCTCCCGGACAGTGGGGTCCACACGGGAGTTTTATATTCTTGGCCATGGCCATTTGTCTAAATGGAAATCCAGTTGTGTCTAAATGGATTTCCAGTTGAGGGAGGTGATCAGGCAGGTGGTATTTTTCTACTACCGGCTATACTACTAGCTCCAAGTCAAATTAGTTTTTAAATATTCAACAAAAGATTTATTAAAGCTGTAACAGATTTCTGTGTTTGGTCTATCGAGGTCAAAGGGTTAATCCTTTCACCTATGAATTCCCCATATCTCATTTTCAAAACAACCATACAGGAAAATTGATGAATATTTTGAAATTAATTTGACTGGAAGAAGTTACTGCCTTAAAGGCAGGAACATTATCCAGTCAAATTAATTTCAAAATATTCAACAGAATAAGTTTTATTTCACAAAGAATTTACTCCTTCAAATAGTTCTCTGTGAAAAGTTTGCTGTTATTAATGGCTAATTTCACGACAGCTATGATAATTGAGGAAAAGCTCTCTGTAATAAAAACATAATTTGTGAAGCGTCATTAAATGAAAGATAATCACGCAGTTAATTATTCAAAATCTGTTGATCAAATTAAGATTATTGCCTATTTATTTGTGCTAGGCTAAATATCTTCCTTTTCCGGCATACTCAGTGTCATTTTATTCTCCTTGTATTTCACACATTGTACACACCACTGCCACATTGTCTTCTCCCTATCTACCTCTCTCCCTCCACCAATCCCTCCCCCGCCTCTACCCCTCCCTCTCTCACTCCAACCCTCTCTCTTCACCCCACCCCAAGCCAACTACATGGAAACAATAATGATAAGCTATATATTCAAATATTATTTTATAAATTACGCTTTAACCATTTATAAATGGCTAAATTTGTTTAAAAGATCTAAATATTTACTTAGTTAATGTCCATTTGTCGGCAAATAGGCTATTTTTGAAAATTTACCACTGGCATGACTGGTTCACATATCGAGCCAATCGTTCCAGTGGTAAATTTTCAAAAGATAGTCTTCTCTAGGCCTGCAAATGTACATTCCTGAAGACCACTTCAGAGGCAGTTTTCATCATGAAAGGGTTCAATGATCAAGCCAGCCAAAACAGACTCTGCAGTGGCCTCTAACAGACTATTAAGTGTTTAACCCTTTACCCGTGAATTTTTTTTTAATTTCAATTTTCCCATAGAAAATGTCAATTTGCAGACCAAGAGAAAACTATTTTTGAAAATTTACCACTGAAATGACTGGCTCGGTTAACGGTAAATTAAAAAAAAATAGTCCTCTTGGTCTGTAAATGGATATTTCTCAAGACCACTACAAAAGGCATTTTTGGCTGACATGAGTGTTAAAGGGTTAAAACATACTACATCAAGTCATTATGACATCAGCCTACACGTCGCCTAGTTTATTATGACATAATATGTGTTGACTGAGAACCTAGATTCCTCAATTTGTTGTTACAATATCACCCAGTACAAGTCAGAAAGGCGAAAAGGCTATTGTATGTGCGGTGTGAGTGCAAGTGTGTATGTGTGCGTGAGTTTCGCACCATGCGTGCGTGTGTCCGAAGCTGCATCTCGAAAACAACCAATCCCATTTAGCTCAAATTTTAACACGATGAAGGAACTTGTCTTGCAGGAGAATTTCCAGACTTTGGCTGTGATCTGGATAAAAGAACCAGGGTGCAGAATGAACCAAATTCTGGATCTATCGAGATCTTGGAAACTTCTACTCTGATTTGGCTCAAATTTCAACACAAGAAAGAGTGTGTGCACACAATAGCATTCTGCATGCTAAAAAACCTGGAAAATTCTAGAAAAATCTGGAAAATGTTTAAAATGTGACAAAAACATGAGGGTGAGGGGGACTCTGCTATCTCTGATTTCTCTTGCATCTGGTGTATGCTGGGTTAAATGTCTCGTTGGTGAAAACCACCGGGGAATAATTTCAAGGGGTAACAACTCTGGACCGGCTGAATATTTTAAAAACAATTTGACTGAAAGTTGTTGGTGGCTTAGCCACCAACAACTTTCAGTCAAATTGTTTTCAAAATATTTAGCAACTCCAGAGATATAAACCCTGGAATGTTGTCTGCAAAAAAATCCCATAGCAGTCAGATGGTTAACTCAGCTGACAGAGATACCTCACAAGCTCACCAGACAGCATTAATTAAAAAAGAGTATCATTATCTGTTTGTATTGTTTTTCTGTAATCAAATATGTGTTAATCGATTGCGTAATGTCAATGTACTTCGATTATAGCCTCATTATTAATGACAGATATCAAATATAGAAATAATGGCAAATTATGTTATTATAAAAACTCAGCTTTAAAAATCTAATGACCAGACTTTATTGTTTAATTTTAGTGTTATTCCCAGAAATTGATTATCGAGAAACGTTTTCTTTTATTAGTCTGTAAATGGAAAATACTTATCATCTCTAGAAAGTCTCCAGAGAGGGGGAGGGGTGGTGGGGGTGGTGGGGGTGATGAGGTGATCGCTCCATTTCCCCCTTTAATCCTCTAATGACGAAATTTGTTAAAAAAATTTAAATATTTACTTATTGAATGTCCATTTGCAGGGCAAGAGAAGACTATTTTTGAAGATTTCCCACTGGAATGACTGGCCTTAGGCATCAACGGCTTCCAGTCAAATTAACTTCAAAATACTCAACAGATTTACTGCATTACTGCCTTGAAACCGAGATATGGAGAATTGATTGGTGAAAGGGTTCCTGGTTTTAAAGTCAATAATGCTCGTCAGATCAGATCAGCCTGAACAGCTATAGACCAGTAAGAGTTCCCTCCCTTGATGTGCTTTCCACACAAGAGTTACTGTTCTTGAATGGAGATGATTATTTTTCTCTTCCCTTGAGAAAAGCTAAAGCTCTGTTATCCAAGGTATAATGGTCACTTAATCTTTTAATGGCCATACCGGCCAAAACCGGCCTCTGCTATGGTCTTGTGGAATGTCCATTTACAAGCAGAGAATACAATTTTAGAAAATTTGCCAGTGGAATGGCTGGCTTGATAACATAGCCAGTCATTCCAGTGGTAAAGTTTCAAAAATTGTATTCTCTTGGCCTGTAAATGGATATTCACTGAGAAAATATTTATATTTTTTGTAGCAAATTTGACCATTTTAAGGGTTAAACATTTAACTTTTGACTCTCATGACTACTATATACAGAAAAGAATTTTAAATATTTAAACAATTATTTGACTGACAGTATCCGCTCCACATTAAATCAGTTTTAAAATATTTATTTTTTACGTCTTAAAAGATCTGTAATTTCAGGTCTGGGAGGGTTAATTAAAGAGATTAAAATAATAAACCGACCAATGAAATTAAAACGTACCTCTGAATGATTTCAATCCATATGTTTATAAACAATCTAATTAATCATAATAATATAGGGGATCCGACAAGCAGTTATAAACATGATCTAGTTTGTCCTCTATCAGTTATTGAAGACACAGACTTATACCATGGCAATACCTTATTCACCCTCGCAGGCTTAGAAATAAAAAAACACGATAATAGTCGTAGAAATCTTCTGTTGGATATTTTAAAACTAATTTGCCTGGAAGTTGTTGCTGACTTAGGCAGCAACAACTTCCAGTCAAATTAATTTCAAAATATTCAACAGCTTGCCTATACATATATAGTTCTTTGCAGTTATTATTTTAGAATTTGGAAATTTCGCGGTTAACGGGGTTGAATAATTTCCTATGCTATTCAGAGCTAGGCACTTCACTGGATGACATGAAGCACACAAAAAAATATATTAGTGTCACAGAAAGTAGAAACACAAGAAACAATACATTCTCAAGAACTGCATAAGAAATCTTTCTATGAAAAAACCCTTTCATATCAATCCAGAAAGAAAGTATTGACCTTCAATTTTGAAAACTAATAAATCTATATCCTTATATTATTAACCCGTTAATGGGAAAAATTGATCAAGAAACTTATAATTTTGCCCCAGTGAAGAGTATTTTTCACAAATTTTACCCCTGGAATGACTGGTTTGATTTTGACCAAATTGAGCACTAAAGGGTTAAAAGTATCAAAGCCTGAAATGCTGTGAATGGAGGTGGGGCGGGTATAACATAGGGGTGGGTATAACACAGGGGCGGGCATAACACAGGGGCGGGTAATAACACAGGGGTGGGTAATAACACAGGGGCGGGTATAACACTGGGGCGGGTATAACGCAGGGGCGGGTATAACGCAGGGGCGGGTATAACGCAGGGGCGGGTATAACGCAGAAGCGGGTATAATGCAGGGGCGGGTATAACGCAGGGGCGGGTATAACACAGGGGCAGGTAATAACATAGGGGTGGGTATAACACATGGGCGGGTATAACACAGGGGTGGGCATAACACAGGGGCGGGTATAACACAGGGGTGGGTTTAACACAAGGGCGGGTAATAACATAGGGGCGGGTATAACACAGGGGCGGGTAATAACATAGGGGTGGGTATAACACAGGGGTGGGTATAATATAGGGGTGGGTTTAACGCAGGGGTGGGTATAAACAGGGGCGGGTAATAACATAGGGGCAGGTATAACGCAGGAGTGGGTATAAAGCAGGGGCAGGTATAACGCAAGGGCGGGTATAACGCAGGGGCGGGTATAACACAGCGGCAGGTAATAACATAGGGGTGGGTATAACACAAGGGTGGGTATAACACAGGGGTGGGTATAACAGGGGCGGGTATAACACAGGGGTGGGTTTAACACAAGGGCGGGTAATAACATAGGGGCGGGTTTAATGCAGGGGTGGGTATAAACCAGGGCGGGTAATAACATAGGGGCGGGTATAACACAGGGGAGGGTAATAACATAGGGGCGGTATAACACAGGGGAGGGTATAACACAGGGGCGGGTAATAACATAGGGCCGGGTATAACACAGGGGTGGGTATAACACAAGGGTGGGTATAACACAGGGGCAGGTAATAACATAGGGGTGGGTATAACACAAGGGCGGGTATAACACAGGGATGGGTATAACACAGGGATGGGTATAACACAGGGCCGGGTATAACACAGGGGCGGGTATAACACACAGGTGGGTAACAACATAGGGGTGGGTATAACACAGGGGTGGGTATAACACAGGGGCGGGTATAACACAGGAGCAGGTATAACACAAGGGCGGCTATAACTCAGGGGCAGGTATAACACAGGGATGGGTATAACACAGGGATGGGTATAACACAGGGGCGGGTAATAACATAGGGGCGGGTATAACACAGGGGTGGGTAATAACATAGGGGCGGGTATAACACAGGGGCGGGTAATAACATAGGGGCAGGTATAACACAGGGGCGGGTATAACACAGGAGCAGGTATAACACAAGGACGGCTATAACTCAGGGGCAGGTATAACACAGGGATGGGTATAACACAGGGATGGGTATAACACAGGGGTGGGTAATAACATAGGGGCAGGTATAACATAGGGGTGGGTATAACACAGGGGCGGGTAATAACATAGGGGTGGGTATAACACAGGGGTGGGTATAATATAGGGGTGGGTTTAACGCAGGGGTGGGTATAAACAGGGGCGGGTAATAACATAGGGGCGGGTATAACGCAGGAGTGGGTATAACGCAGGGGCGGGTATAATGCAGGGGCGGGTATAACACAGCGGCAGGTAATAACATAGGGGCGGGTATAACACAAGGGTGGGTATAACAAGGGGTGGGTATAACACAAGGGGGGTATAACACAGGGGTGGGTATAACAGGGGCGGGTATAACACAGGGGTGGGTTTAACACAAGGGCGGGTAATAACATAGGGGCAGGTATAACACAGGGGCGGGTAATAACATAGGGGTGGGTATAACACAGGGGTGGGTATAATATAGGGGCGGGTTTAACGCAGGCGTGGGTATAAACCGGGGCGGGTAATAACATAGGGGCGGGTATAACACAGGGGAGGGTAATAACATAGGGGCGGGTAATAACATAGGGGCGGTATAACACAGGGGAGGGTATAACACAGGGGCCGGTAATAACATAGGGCCGGGTATAACACAGGGGTGGGTATAACACAAGGGTGGGTATAACATAGGGGTGGGTATAACACAAGGGCGGGTATAACACAGGGATGGGTATAACACAGGGATGGGTATAACACAGGGCCGGGTATAACACAGGGGCGGGTATAACACACAGGTGGGTAACAACATAGGGGAGGGTATAACACAGGGGTGGGTATAACACAGGGGCGGGTATAACACAGGAGCAGGTATAACACAAGGGCGGCTATAACTCAGGGGCAGGTATAACACAGGGATGGGTATAACACAGGGATGGGTATAACACAGGGGCGGGTATAACACAGGGGCGGGTAATAACATAGGGGCGGGTATAACACAGGGGCGGGTAATAACATAGGGGCAGGTATAACACAGGGGCGGGTATAACACAGGAGTATAACACAGGTATAACACAAGGGCGGCTATAACTCAGGGGCAGGTATAACACAGGGATGGGTATGCAATAACACAGGGGGGTATAACACAGGGGCGGGTAATAACATAGGGGCAGGTATAACACAGGGGCGGGTAATAACGGGGCGGGTATAACACAGGTAGGGGCGGGTAATAACATAGGTATAACACATAATAACATAGGGCCGGGTATAACACAGGGGTATAACACAGGGTGGGTATAACAGGGGCACAAGGGTATAACACAGGGATGGGTATAACACAGGGATGGGTATAACACAGGGCCGTATAACACAGGGGCGGGTATAACATAACATAGGGGCGGTATAACACAGGGGCGGGTAGGGCGCGGGTATAACTCAGGGGCAGGTATAACACAGGGATGCACAGGGATGGGTATAACACAGGGGCGGGTAATAACATAGGGGCGGGTATAACACAGGTAATAACATAGGGGCGGGTAAGGGGCGGGTAATAACATAGGGGCGGGTAGGTAATAACATAGGGGCAGGTATAACACAGGTATAACACAGGAGCAGGTATAACACAAGGGCGGCTATAACTCAGGGGCAGGTATAACACAGGGATGGGTATAACACAGGGATGGGTATAACACAGGGGTGGGTAATAACATAGGGGCAGGTATAACATAGGGGCGGGTTTAACGCAAGGGCGGGTAATAACATAGGGGCGGGTATAACACAGGGCGGGTAATAACACTGGTTATAACACGGTATTGCACTTAATGTGAGATACTTGTGAACAATTTCAAAGCCAGCTACCGTGGACAAACAAATAAACAAAGTGAACCAAACAAACAAGCAGACGGGCAGACTGATAACGCAAGTTAGATTTCTCACACTATAACTTATTTCCTTCATCAGAGATAAACATGAAATGTCAAAAACAAACCTAGTCATAAGTCAAATTCCATGGACGTTAGAAAAATAACAAACAAACAAACTCAAACCGAGCCATCATGCTGATTATTCGGGTACTCGACGCAGAACATATCAGTTATTGCCAATAAAAATAAGTTCCGTCTCTTGACTACTATATACAGTAAAGCCTGTTTAAGAGGAGAATTTATTTGGGGTAAACACAGTAGGTTGCCAAGACTGGTGTTTAACAGACTGCAATAACGACGTTGGGTGGCTCCCTCAGTAGTTGGTTGGGTGGCTCCTTATGTAGGTAAATTCCTATCGACTCCATAGTGTGGAGCTTGTGGATCAAATGCCATTCCTGTTCTCCTCCATTGTCTTGTTGTCCCAGCATGGGACCATAAAAGGAGGCGACCAAAGGAGCTCAAACATTCACTTTTGAATGTGACACACACACCCGGTGTCAGGATAACTAATCCGATAGAGACAATGGTATTATTTCCGTTTATGCTGGTGAGTAACCGTCTGACTGCCGAAGTTATATCTCTGGAATATGCCATCTGCAAAAAAAGATTATATCTCTAGACATGTTGGAGGGGGAGAAAGATGACACCTTCACGCCAGTCTCCTCCGTAAGTACAAACTTTGTTGGGAAACTAAGTCTTCAAGGATTGCAGGACCCACATTCACATAGAGGCAATTCTCATTATATCTAACCTTCTTCAAACTAGAAACTCAGTGTTCGACATCCTCAGACAACACGATCTTCCCAAGCGCAAACCATAACTACGTGGAATCTATGTGGTCTGACTGCAACATCAAAGATACAGCCCTTAACAGACAGGTGCAGACTGTGAACACTATAACATATTTACATGTATTCAAATAGCTAAAGTAGCCACCCACTCAAGATCAGCAAAAAAACAGGCCCCATACCAGGGTTTAGGCTTCGTAATCGGACGAAAGCTCTTGGACCATGTCATTAGTGTTGGATATGTCAGTGATCGCATTGCATGCATCGACCTGGCTATACCAACGCGAAAACGCACCACCACCAAGTGTCACTATTCATGTGTGATTTCAATCCCAAGCTGGGTAAATGCAGCAATGCGGACAAGAATTCAGGACTTGGCTTTTCCATTGGGTCATATGGAGAGCACATGCAATAGCAATGGAAATGGCATTGACCTTGGTTCCAATGGCTTATTTGCCACAAATACGGCTTTCAAACAACTCTGCCATCACTGGACAACATGGACAGGGCATATTGCAGCTCACAAACCCCAACAGGCTCTAAGACTACAACAGCATCCTTCATCCAATAGACTTCATAACATGCAAAACAGAAGCCAAGCCCCTACTTCCGGAGACTCATTTCAATGGAGGTGTAGACATTAATTCTGACCATAAGCCACTCGCTACATGCCTTCAGATGAGCCATCTCTACTTAATGTACAGATGCCATATCAGGAAAGAAAACCAGCAGAAGTTAAGAAGGCACTCAAAGCCATGAAAAATGGATATGCATCCGGACCTCATGGCATGAGCAATTAACTTCCCATCGATGCTGTAAGCCAAGGTACCAAAGCCAAAGAAGCCACCTGCTCCCCACCAACCCTCACCAAGTCCATCTGTGGCCCATTGTGCTCATCAACAGCATATGGAAATTCCTATACAATGTTACTCTCACTGATGCTGCATCTGACACAATATCGACGACTTCACTGGATCATGTAAAAGTGGCTTTAAACATGGACACAGCTGCACAGACATTGTATGGGCTCAACGCGTGCTTGTGTCCGTAGTCATATCCAAAGACTGGGATTTCCACAAAATAGAGAAAGCTTCTAGCTGTACATGTACTACATCAGGCCAGTTGCAATAAGGATGAGCAACAACTAGCCTACTATTTGTAGACATCAAGCTGAGAGTACGAGTCAAGTCAGTGACGTCTGCGCCGAGTTTGAAACATCAATCGGCTAATTTGCATCACAAAGTATACCACACAATGAATACGATTTATACTGAATCTTTTTTAAAAGTCAAACCAGCAAATATTAAAAAATAGTCTTCACAGGGCCGATAAATATATATTTGTTAAGAAATATAAGTTTATATTTTAATAAGAATCTAAATCATCTTGCCCAATCGTGACAACTAAAGGGTTAATGTTTGGTGAGGGCTACATCATTCTTTTGATTGTCTCCCTTTGTTGAGTCTCCAGCATCGTTCGTCTCCCTTTGTAGAGTCACCAGCATCATTCTAGGGCTACTGTTTGATAAAAGCCCACATCATTCTCTTGATTGTCTCCCTTTGTAGAGTCAGCAGCATCATTCTATCTAGGGCTAATTTTTGGTGAGACTCCATCCTTCTCTTGATTGTCTCCCTTTGTAAAGTCACAGCATCGTTCTAGGGCTAATGTCTCATGAAAGGCTACTGTGTGATAAAAGCCCACATCATTCTCTTGATTGTCTCCCTTTGTAGCCAGCAGCATCATTCTATCTAGGGCTAATTTTTGGTGAAAGACTCCATCCTTCTCTTGATTGTCTCCCTTTGTAAAGTCACAGCCTTGTTCTAGGGCTAATGTTTGGTGAAAGGCTCCATCATTCTCTTGATTGTCTCCCTTTGTAGTCACCAGCATCGTTCTAGGGCTAATGTTTTGTGAAAGGCTACATCCTTCTCTTGATTGTCTCCCTTTATAGCCACCAGCATCGTTCTAGAGCTAATGTTTCGTGAAAGGCTCCATCATTCTCTTGATTGTGTCACTTGGTAGTGTCAACCAGCATCATTCTAGGGCTAATGTTTGGTGAAGGGCTCCATCATTCGCTTGATTGTCTCCCTTTATAGAGTCACCAGCATCGTAATAGGGGAAATGTTTTGTGAAAGGCTCCCTCATTCTCTTGATTGTCTCCCTTTGTAGTCATCAGCATCGTTCTAGAGCTAATGTTTAATGAAGGCTCCATCATTCTCTTAATGGTCTCCCTTTGTAGTGTCACCAGCATCGTTCTAGGGCTAATGTTTGATGAAAGGCTCCATCCTTCTCTTGATGGTCTCCCTTTGTAGTCACCAGCATCGTTCCAGGGCTGTTTCGTGAAAGACTCCACCATTCTCTTGATTGTCTCCCTTTTTAGAGTCACCTGCATCGTTCTAAGGCTAATGTTTGATGAAAGGCTCCATCCTTCTCTTGATGGTCTCCCTTTGTAGTCACCAACATTATTATTTAATACTATCATAGTTAAATTTAGTCAAGAAAATTTAAAGATCTGTCTATTGAATGTCCATTTACAGGTTAAGAGAATATAATTTTTTTAAATTCATCACTGGAATGACTGGATCTGTATTCGAGTCAGTCATTTTAGTGGTAAATTTCCAAAAATTGTATTCCCTTGAACTGTAAATGGACATTCCTCAAGACCATAACAGAGGCCGGTTTCGGCCTGCATGACCATTAAAAGGGTTAATCATCAATAAACTCACTATTCAGTGAACCATGGAAAATAGGTGTAAAACTGACATACTAAATTGATACGCGATATTATACTTTTCACCCACGATGCTCCCAGTACTCTGAGTCTGGTTTAATGTACATAGAGCCTGGACAAGAATTGTTTATATTTTCAGTGAACCGTGAAATGTAAAGCACAGTGACCTACATTGTATATTGCACATCACATTAGCCTAGATGTAGGATAAGCCATGCATTGTACTGTCTGATGATGTAGAGAAAGGTGATTAATTATACCTCCCCTCAAACAGGGCCACACAGGTGTATAATTCACCTTTCAAGAGTATCCATCTATTAATCTAATGTCATATGACATCATAATCAGCTAAGCAGTGTGTAGGATGAAGTCAATCATTACGTCATGAATGATTCTATATGGCCTGTCTTTAACTCTTAACAGTCTTACATGTTGTACGAATTGTATGTCTCCACTATTTAATAAATAAATAAATTATTTAAACTAATGGAAGCAACAGTGCCCAGTCAAATTATTTCCAAAATATTCAATACTTTACCTGTATAGTTTTCTGGAAATTGATAATCAGGGAGTTCAGAGATCGATCGATCGATCCCAACACGAGTGAGGTGTGGGTTGAGCTTAGCTAGTGATGGGCGGTCCATTAAGAAATTAGTGAGAAACATGGGCAATCTCTTTCACTCCTTGTTGCCTTGCTCCACCCAACAGTATACATGGGTACTATCCCTTTACTTGTATTGACCATATATATGCATATACATTATATATATATATATATATATATATATATATATATATATATATATATATATATATATATATATATATATATATATATATATATATATGATTATATTGATCAGTATTTAATTAGTTTAAATTAGTTTTATTTACATAATCCAGATATGTTTTCATATGATTATTGTATTGTATTGTATTGTGTTTACTTGTCTGCTTATTTCCCATATCCTTATGTTTGATTCTTGCAATAAATTATCTATCTATCTATCTATCTATCTATCTATCTATCTATCTATCTATCTATCTATCTTTCTATCTATCTATCTATCTATCTATCTATCTATCTATCTATCTGTACCAGTGTAAAAGTTACCAATAACAGACTGAAATAAAACCCGCCTAGATAAGGCATGAATGGGAAGTGGAATTAGGAACTGACTATAGACAACAACCAAACCAATAACAAGATCATCTAGTGATCCTAAACTTGTCAGTTCCTTATCACGCTTAGCTATCTGTCTGGTGACTAGACAATAATTTCATTGGGCATAAATTCCGAACCTGCTGAATATTTTGAAGACAACTTGACTGAAAGGTGTTGGTGGTTTACAAGTAGCATATCCAAAGTTAAAACCTGTGGAAAATATAACGTGTAGAAATTCAGCAGGAGAGCCAGTTGTGTGCCGATTTCTATGGATGTTACCAGCCAGCTGACTTTAGTGATCACTGCTATGGATATGATCTTAAGTCATCATTTAGAACAGATCTGTCTGACATATGACATGTGACTCAAGTTCATGTAGACTTCAAGCAGATTGCCACATCAATGGAAGAAATCAGTTTTAGCTTTGCCCTGCACATCTCTAGCTAAGCTCCACCCACACTTCGCCCATGTTGGGATCCCAACAGCATAAATTTCCAGAAAACTATGCAGGTAAGGTGTTGAATATTTTCAACAACAAATCGTACAACAACATCAATTAAGAGTTCTTGACGGACGTATCTCCGTCATTCATGACATATTTGATTGTGACACCATCCTACACATCACATAGTTGATTGTCATGATTTATGGATAAACCGGGAACATCCATTCATTCATCAGGTTGTAATGGTCCAAGAATTTCAATCTCACAGAAAATGTTGATTTGCAGAAGAGAAAACTATTTTTAAAGATTTACCACAGGAATAATAGGCTTGATTATTTATCCCGTCGCTCCAATGATAGATTTTCATATTATATTGCAAAGGTACATTTCTCAAACCACTGCTTACGCCGTAACTGCCATTAAAGGCTTGAAAAGGTTAACCAACTAAAGAGACACATGAGCAATGGTCAAACAGACAGTGGTCAGTCATGGCAAGATGACCACAGAATGAAAGGATCTGTTCATCACTCAAACAGAAATAGACTTCTTCCAGTTTATGCTCAGCATTAATAAGACCAAATGAAGACTAAATGTTCCAAGTCCTGCTCTTACTAATTACTTATATAGACTAAATGTTCCAAGTCCTGCTCTTACTAATTACTTATATAGACTAAATGTTCCAAGTCCTGCTCTTACTAATTACTTATATAGACTAAATGTTCCAAGTCCTGCTCTTACTAATTACTTATATAGACTAAATGTTCCAAGTCCTGCTTTTACTAATTACTTATTTTGAAACCTTTTCATGCTACACAGACATTTATTTTGAAAACAACATGTCTGACTTTTATCCATGGGGGTCACTGGTCAGTCAGGATCTTTGATCTGTTATTGGCACAGGAAGGCACTTCAACTAGAAAGGCCATCGCATATAAGGAGAACCCTAAAATTTGGCCAGAACTGCAACAAGAACAAGGATATGTAAATTCAAATTTGGTTAAAATCGGTCAACAGTTTCTCGTCACATTTTATATTTGCCATTGCTTTACTAGGAATTCTTGGCGGGAAAAATCCAGGATGGCCACCAACCCATTTATCTGACAGGAAGTATAGTTTCGAAAGTGAAAAATTTGAAATCACCATAGCCTGTATAAAACTAATTTCAGCTTTAAATTCCATAATAAACAAATATGGCCACCTAACACTGAATCCTGTTTGGTCGATGGTGGCCATGTTTATTAAATGTACTAACTTTCATTAATTTGAATGGCCTTTACAGTCCCTAATTATAGTTCCCAAACCTCAGCCCAATATTTTCGTTTTTGTGAAAATTAGTGGCAAATCAAGTTCGCTTGAACAAACTTGGTTCAGCCGTTTCCCTAGATGATGTTTCATGAGTTTTTAATTGATCCTGGCAAAGCGATATCGGAGAACATTCCTAAAAATTGGCCAAAATCCAAGATGCCCGCGGGCCAAATTGACCGATCAGCTTACCTTGAACAAACTTGGATCCCTATGGCCCAAGATTGTATACTACCAAATTTGGTTAAAATCGGTCAACTGGTCCTTGAGAAAACATTTGAAAATTGCAATAGCTTGAGCATAGGAGTTTTTGGTGGGAAAAAGATCCAAATCTATATACAACAAATTTTGGCTTCAAAGTGCATCAAATAAAAATATCTAATATAGCCGCCAAACACACTACACTTTGGTTGGTCCACGGCAACCAGTTTGTTGACGTATCAACTTCGTTTGAACAAACTTGAATGGCCCTTCGTCCCTAATCATATTTCCCAAATTTTGGCCCAATCCATTAAGCGCTTCTGGAGACATCATCTTAACGAAAACTAGATCATCCAAGATGGTCACCAAAGCACTTAAGTTCCCGTGAACAAATTTGATTCAGTTGTTGCCCTCGACGATGTTTCATGAGCTTTGAAATGATCCGCCAAATGGCTTCGGAAATTTTTAAATACATTTCTAAAACATCAGTCAAAATCCAAGATGGCCATCGGCCAAATTGGCCCATTAGCTTCCTTTGAACACCCTTGGATCACCATGTCCTAAGGATGCTTCCTGCCGAATATAATTGAAATAAGCCAAGTGGTTCTCGGGAAGACATTTTAAATTTGCTATTGCTTTAGTGTGAGTTTTTGGTGGGAAAATGATCCAAAACGGCCACCAAACTGTTTATCCGAAAGTTTCGAAAATGGAAATTTTAAATCAGTACACCCACAAACCTTATTATAAAACCAAATTTGGCTTCATAATCCATCAAATAAAGAAATGAAATATGGCGGCCAAACATGTTATATTTTGATTGGTCCATGGCAGCCATGTTTTTTTTACACATCAACTTCCCTAGAACAAACTTTAACGACCCATAGCCGATAATCATATCTTCCAAATTTTGGCCCATTCTGTTCAGAAGTAATTTTTTGTGAAAAATAGGTCGCCGAAGCATTTGGCCGATCAAGTTCAGATCAGCAAACTTGGTTCAGCTGTTACCCGATATGATGTTTTCTTAGTTTTGAATCCATCCCTCAAGCATTTTCGGAGAAGATTTTTAAAGACATTTTAAAAAATTGGCCAAAATTCATTGGCCCTAACACCTTCGCTTGAACAACTGTGATCTCTATGTCATTGGGATAATTCCTGTCAAATAATAAATATATAGAAATCGGCCCAGTAGTTCTTGAGCAGTCACTTAAAGAAAATGTTGATGTACAGATGACGGGCCAGGTGAGCTAATAACCATATAATTCTCTCTTTACAGTGCAGGGCATATTTTTAACAAGGAAATTCACTTAAAAATTCCATCCAGACTTTTAAATAAAGCCGACAATAATGAAACACTAGCAGCTCCATTTCATAGCAAAGAAAATTTTAAAACTAATTTGACTGGAAACCATTATAAAAAGTCAAATTAATTTTCAAATATTAAACATGTCATTTCTTTACAACAGAAGTAAAGTTGTATTGAGCAGTACAACACAAACAGCAGTAGTAACATATATCTTATGATGACAGTGTATCTAATCCACACCACATAAATGTTACGTATTTATTTAGCGATATTTCCATAAAGCTGAATAACACAAATATAAAGCCTCCACGGCATGTTGCTATAGTAACTGTTTATACGGGTCAGCTGCCATTACTGGTTAATAAACAGGCAGCTGGGCGGCGACTGCGGGTTGAAAGGGAAGCGGTATAAACAAACAAATCTGAGATCTTGAGTAGTTACATTAAATAGCATTCAGTTAGAATATTGATTGCACGGAGTGCTAGCGCCTAATATGGTCGAACAACAAAATCCTTCACAAAGCTACAGCGGCAAGTGTATACTGGGTAATAAAGCGTCAAGGGATGACAGAATCGACTTGTGAAAGCTTGTCTTTGTAAGAAATAAGACAGTTAAAATCATGACAGTTCTGAGGTATGCGTAATCGCATATATTACATAGAACTACATCTATAAACATTTCAATGACTGTCAGCCCTTTGAGGGGGTAATTTGTACAGGAATGACTGATTGACAGCACGAGACAATGAAAATACATTTTATGGTCACAATGGTGAGTCAAGGGAGAGAACTCCATCTCTCAATAGCCAGTTAAATATGGGAATGAGAGATTTTTGTCACAATTGAAAGGCAAGGGTAATAATGAAAGCAAGGTATATGGAGAGAGAGAGAGAGAGAGCGAGAGAGAGAGAGAGAGATTGATTCACAAAAATTATAGTAAGTTGGACAGACAAAACTGATAGAGGAAGAAACATGTAGAATATAGGCACAGCACCAGCAACAAATAGTGAAAATTATTCCTAGTCCTGCTGGCAGGCTTTGTATATTAATGTATATTTACTGAGCGAAAAATAACAAATTTACAGTAAACCCGATCCTGACAAACAAATTTGCTGTGTTCATAAGCAATATGCTTACCTCTGCTAGGGTGGTACTGGTTATGTTTGTACGAAAAGTAAACAACGCTAGCCTGGACCAAGATGTTTTGTTTGTTCAGGACAGGAGTGTTTTCTGCATTTGTTTATCTTTACACGTGTATTTTTCTGGGATCGGCAAAAATATTGCAAACAATGTGGAGGGAATGGGGGCCCCCCCCACCCTGGCTGAGAGTTCAGAGTTCTCACTGGATTAAATCACTGGGCATTAATTCACATTCAACATGTTCAACATTACAGCATATTATCCACAAATTCTAGATAATGTAGCAAATACTGTTAATTATTTTGAAAAGAATTTGAATAGATGCTGTTGTTGCCTAAAGCATCATGTCAAATTCTTTTCAAAATAAAGGTAACTTTGTGGTACAGTGAAACTCAGAAATAAGTTTACAAGTTTCCAAAACAAAAACAGAAACATGTTAGTACAATTTTGAACATGATGTAAGAAATGTTCTGTTGAATATTTGGAACATAATGGACCTTTCCAGGGTAATGTCGTCATATGACATCATAATCAGCTAAGCGGTGTGTAGGATGATGTCATAATCATTACGTCATAAATGATTCTATATGGCCCGTCTTTAACTCTTAATAGTCCGACACCGTGTACGAATTGTATGTCTCTACCATTTAATAAACATACTGTTGAATATTTTGAAACTAATTTGACTGGACGCTGTTGCTGCGATAGGCAAATTAGCTTTCAAATATTCAATAGCTTACTTGTATAGTTTTCTGGAAATTGATTGTCAGGAAGTTCAGAGATCGATCGATCCCAACACGAGCGAGGTGTGGGTGGAACTTAGCTAAAGATGGGTGGGGCTTAGCAAAAACTTGAAAGGTTCATTGGATTGAAAGATATTGCTGCTTAAAAATTCAAAATATTCAACAGTACATTTTATTATCCCCACGTTTTGGAAAAAACGTCGGGGATATTGTAATCGCCTCTGTCCATCTGTCTTTCTGTCCATCCGTCTGTCACACTAACGCCTTCCAAACCGTTGGGTGGAATTGAACCAAATTTGGGATGTGGGTTACCCATAGGAATGCGCTTTATAAGACATTTAGATTTGGCTCTGCCCTCAAAGGGGCGTGACAGGGGTCAAAAGGTCAAATTGATTGTCCATCTGTCCGTCACGCTAACTCCTCCCAAACTCTGGGTGGAATTCAACCAAATTTGGTAAGTAGGTTACCCATAGGAATGCAATTTGCAAGACGATATTTAGATTAGGCTCCGCCACCAAGGGTCATGGCAGGGGTCAAAAGGTAAAATTGATTGTAATGCATCTCACCCCAAATCGTTGCGTGGAATTCAACCAATTCGGTATGTGGGTTACTAATAGGAATGCGCATTACAATATGAGATATATATTAGGCTCTGCCCTCAAGGGGCGTGACAGGGGTCAAAAGGTTAAACTGATTGTCCGTCTCCGTCACACTAACTCCTCCCAAACTGTTGGGTGGAATTCAACCAAATTTGCTAAGTAGGTTACCCATAGGAATGCAATTTCCAAGATGATATTTACATTAGGCTCTGTGCCGAAGGGGCGTGGCAGGGGTCAAACGCTCAAATTGATTAAAATGCAACTCCTCTGAAATCGTTAGACGGAACTGAACCAAATTTGATATCCCAGTTACCCATATGATTGTGGAGTGCAAGAGGCCATTTAGATTTGGCTCTGCCCCCCCCCCCCCCAAAGGGGGCGGGAGAGGGGTCAAAAGGTCAAATTTTAACCTGCGTAAATTGATTCAACGCATCTCCTCCAAAACCGTTGTACGGAATTCAACCAAATTTGGTATGTGAGTTACCCCTATCAATGTGGAGTGGATGAGCTCATTTACATTCGGCCCCGCCGCCAGGGGTGGGATATGGCGATGGATTTGCGATGACGCGTCATCGACCGATCAATCTAGTTTTGTTTTGGAAACATGTTAAGTTATTTCTGAGTAGTACTGTAGTGCATCGACACTTGATTAATGAATGATAAGAATTCAACAGTGAAATGAGTTTACCCCCTGTATGGTGGATTTGAGAACCGGTAAACATTTTGGAAACAAATTTTAGCAACAACAATAAGAGAAAAATATAATACCTGGCCAAATTTTTTGGCGAGGTATAAAAAGGTGCCAAAGCCTTGCTTGTTAAGACTATTACATAATGGATCCAGTGTATGGGGAGTAGGAGGAAACCTATAAAAAAAATTACGACGTTTTCAAGGTGCATTGGCATCATTTTGTGCTTCTCGTCATTTGAGATGTTTGACTAGAGAAAATAAACATAAAATAAATTTAATATTATAATTCTTGATTAATGAATATTCAGATATCTGCACTCTTTTTTAAATTTACCATGAGAACAACTCGCTCAATTATCTAGCAAGTCATTCTTGTGGTAAGATTTCAAAACCATTCTTCTCTTGGCCTGCCACTGGATATGCCTCTAACCATCATATCAGCTAAAAACGCCTTCTGCAGTGCTCTTGAGAAATGTGTGTTTGCTGACCAAAAGAAGACTATTTTTGAAAATTTATCACTGGAATGACTGGCTTGATAACCGAGCCAGTCATTCCAGTGCTGAATTCTCGAAAATAGTCTTCTCTTGGTCTGCAAATCGACAATTTCTGTGAGAAATTTTTCTTGCACAAATTCGATGGTTAAAGTGTTAAATCAGTAAGGCTATTCATCTACTATGTAAACACTAATTATTATAAACTAAAATGTAGATTTTCAGCAATATAGGGGCAGTGGAGCAATACAGATTAACCCTTTAACCCTCGAATTTGTACAAGAAAATTTCAATGTTCTCATAGAAAATGTCCAGTTGCAGACCAAGAGAAAACAATTTTTGAAAATTTACCACTGGAATGACTGGCTTGATAACTGAGCCAGTCATTCCAATGGTAAATTTTCAAAAATAAGCTTCTCTTGGTATGCAAATGGAAATTTCTCAAGACCACTGCAGAAGACGTTTTGGCCGATATGTGTGTTAAAGGGTTAAAAGGAGTGGCTTTTAAAACTTGTCCGCACCGCGATACACTGTATATATATAGCTTGTTTACTCAGCATAGACACTGGAGATTATAAGGCAGTGTTGTGACAAACAAAACTAAACCAGCCTGTCACATTTGAGAACATCTGTCAACAAATTTAACACAAATCTACTTTAAATCTCATGAATTTAATGCAACTTAGAAAAACAATTTGTTGTCCTACATTTGTCTTCTCTGCCTTCAGCAAAGTGACTCTTTGATGGCTAAATTTGGTCAAGAAAATTAAAATATAGAAAATGTCCATTTGAAGACCAAGTGAAGAATATTTTTGAAAATTTACCATTGGAATGACTGGCTCAGCTATCAAGCCAGACATTTCAGTGGTAAATTGTCAACAAGGCATAAAGTAAACTGATGTATGCTCCCGAAGGCAGACTCTGCATGGCCACTGTAGAAATCAAAAGTATGTTCAGTGAACTGCGACATGCAGGTAACTACTTTTCATACGCATCACACCTTCAGCGTATAATGCATCCATACACCAAGTTTACTTCCAGTATACAAAAAACTCTTGAAAATACAGCTTGGAGAATATGTAATGTTCAGTGAAACATAAAAAGTAGATCACACCTAGTTTCATACACTGGACACCTCCCTAAGACGCATCTACTTATCAAGTTTAGCTGCTGTATAAAAACAACAGGCCCAAGGGCCTGTGAAACATAATAAGTAGTTCAAATTCAGAAGTAACATGACATAAATTAACAAGAGCTCCACAGAGGGCGCATAATACCCCCCCCCCCCCCCCCCATGATGACATACCAATGAATGAGAGCTATTAGAAAATATTTATTTCTTCCTCAGACCCATCAGTCATGCTTATGAAGTGTCAAAGCGATCCATTAAATGGTTATCGTTCGGAAACCAATTTTCAAGATGGCTGCCGCTGATTGGCAAACATATTGGATTTTGAATTATCGTAAATTTCGATAAGTTTCTTCACCAGTCATATTCCAACGACCCTAGGAAGTGTTCCGCTAAATGGTAACTGAGATATCATCCAGAAACCAACTTTCAAGATGGCATCCCGTGGCTGGCGGCCATCTTGGAGTTCGGATCATAGTCAATTCCGATAGGTTTTTTTCTACAGACCTAGTCCAACCACCCTATGAAGTTTCAAAGTGATCTGATGAAAGGGAACAGAGTTATCATCCTGAAACCATCCGGAAACCAATTGTCAAGATGGTGGCTGGCGGCCTTCTTGAATTTCAGATCATTGCCAATTTCGATAAGTTTCTTCCACACCTAGTCCAACCACCCTATGACGTTTCAAAGTGATCCGATAAACGATAACAGAGTTATCATCTGGAAACCAATTTTCGAGAAGGCCACCGGTGGCTGGCGGCCATCTTGGATTTCGGATCATTGTCGATTTCGAAAGGTTTCTTCCTCAGACCTAGTCCAACCACTCTATAAAGTTTCAAAGCGATTCGGTAAACAGTAATGGAGTTATGATCTGGAAACCAATTTTCAAAGATGGCTATCGGTGGCTGGTGGCCATCTTGGATTTCAGATCATTGCCAATTTCGATAAGTTTCTTCCACACCTAGTCCAACCACCCTAAGAAGTTTCATAGCAATTCGATAAATGATAACAGAGTTATCATCTGAAAACCAATTTTCAAGATGGCCACCGGTGGCTGGTGGCCATGTTGGATTTCGGATCATTGTCAATTTCAATAGCTTTCTTCCCCAGACCTAGTCCAACCACTCCATGAAGTTTCACAACGATCTGATAAACGGTAACTGAGTTATCATCTGGAAACCAACTTTCAAGATAGCCATCAGTGGCTGGCGATAGGTTTCTTCCCAAGACCTAGTCCAACCACCCTATTAAGTTTCAATGCGATCCAACAAACGGTAACGGAGTTATCATACGGAAACCAATTTTCAAGATGGCCGCCAGTGGCTGGAGGCCATCTTGGATTTCGATCATCGTCGATTTCGATAGGTTTTTTGCCAAGACCTAGTCCAACCACCCTATGAAGTTTCAATGCGATCCAACAAACGGTAACAGAGTTATCATCCGGAAACCACTCTGCCACCCGCCTGGACGGACAGCGCTATTACATAAGATACCACCCAATTTTTTGGCGGGGTATAAAAATTGGAATTCAGTACAGACGATATTAAGTGGGAAATTAATCCTTTAATGATCAAATTTGTTTAAAAATAATAAGTATTTTCTTATTGAATGTCCATTTACAGGCCAAAGAGAATACAATTTTTGAAAATTTCTCATAGGAATGTCTTGCTCAGTTATCGAGCCAGTCATTGCAGTGGTAAATTTTCAGAAATTGTATTCTCTTGACCTGTAAATGGACATTGCACAAGCCCACAGCACAGGCCGGTATGACCACTAAATGGTTAATAATGGACACTGATCACACAATCAGATTGAACATTAGGTTCCATCCAGCCAATAAAATAATCCAATATGGCCATCAGACCCAAAATTTTGATTGGTCTGACACAACCATGTTTTACCAAGGATCAAGTTCTCTTGAATAAACTTTAATCACCCCTAGTTATCGATGAAATTAAATCTAATGTCATTTTCAAGAAAAAGATGCCCACTGGAGCAAGCGGCAGGAGTAGCGTTTTAAACCATTTCCCAGCAAATTTAAGATGGCCACTGAAAATATATACCAATCAAATTTCTGTATACAGGTTCTGAAGCATATGACTCTAGGATCCTTCCAACCAAGTTTGCTTGAAATAGGCCAAGATGTTACAGAGGATTAGGCTTTTAACTGATTTCCAGAAATTTTCAGAAAATTCAAGATGGCTGCCAGAAAAATTGACCAGTCAAAATTCTGTATACCAGTTCTGAAACCTTTCAGCCCAGTATCTTTCCACCCAAGTCTGGTTGAAACTACCCAAGCAGTTAATGAGGAGTAGCGTTTTAAACATTTTCTCTGACATTTTTCAGAAAATTCAAGATGGCCGCTGAAAGAATAGACCAATCAAAGTTCTGTAGACAAGTTCTGAAACCTACCAGCCTAGTATCCTCTCAGGCAAGACTGGATGAAATTTTCCAAGCAGTTAATGAGGAGCAGCATTTTAAACGATTTCCCACCATTCTTTGGACTATTCAAGATGGTCGCCGAAAAAATAGACCAATCAAAATTCTGTGTGCAGGTTCTGAAGCATACCAACCAGTCTAGGTTTCTCCCAAACGAGTTTGCTTGAAATCAGCCAAGTGGTTAATGAGTAGGAAGGAGGCTTTTAAATAATTTCCATACATTTTCCAAAAATCCAAGATGGCTGCTAGAAAAATTAACCAATCAAAATTCTGTATACATGGTCTGAAACCTACCAGCCTAGTATCTTTTCAGCTAAGTCTGGTTGAAATTGCTCAAGTAGTTAATGAGGAGTAACGTTTTAAATCATTTCCTGACATTTTTCGGAAAATTGAAGATAATCACCCAAAAAATTGGATCAATCAAAATTCTGTATACAAGTTCTGAAGCATACCACCCAAAAAATTGGATCAATCAAAATTCTGTATACAAGTTCTGAAGCATACCACTCTAGGGTCCTTCCAACGGAGTTTGCTTGAAATTGGAAAAGTGGTTAATGAGGATTATTAGGCTTTTAACTGATTTCAAAAAGTTTTCAGAAAATCCGCCGGAACTATTGACCAATCACAATTCTCATTAGATGTGTTGAAGGCTACCAGGACAGAATTAGTCTACCCATGTTTTGTTGAAGCCATGCCATATATATTGAAGTAGCGCTTTAAATGTCTGGAAAATCCAAGATGACCACCACAACTGGCCAATCCAAATTATGTATAGCGAGCCTACCACCATAGGATCCTTTCAGCCAAGTTTGGTTGAAATCAGTCAAAACATAAATGAGATGCAATTTGACAGATGGATGGCCGCCATGGCATAAGCTCACATGGGCCAGGTGAGCTAAAAACTCTTGAAACTACAGGTCAGACAACAATTTTGTGCAATGTTCAATGAACTTGGAAAAGTATCTCCTTTTCATACACTGCACACATCCACAATAAGATACATTAATATATCAAATTTAGTTCCTGTATACCCAAAACTCAGATTGAACCTTAGGTTCAATCGAGCCAATAAAAAAAATTGAATATGGAACAAAAACCCCAAATTTTGATTAGTGCATGACAGCCATGTTTTATCACAGGTCATGTTCTCTTGAACCAATGGTAATCGCACTTAGTTATCGATGAAATCCCCCAACAGACCCCCCTTGCGGGTTGGTCTGTTGTTTTATTAACCACTATAAAAACATACTTACCGTTCAATCACTACTTGCTAAATCAATTATCTGCATTTAGCTACCAGAATAAGATTTTTATGCTTGCATACACTCCTCCCCATGCCTATTCCTATAAATATGGACCCTCAACCAGGCTACTGGTTAGGTCCATCTCCAGTACATTAACTGATATAGACTGGCACCAGTCTGTACTCACTCCATAGTGACGCCTGTCACTAAGCGCGCTTGCGCATGCGCACTGGAGCCCAAATAGGAAACAGATTCACTTTTCTGAATCTAAGTGCCAAATATTATAGGCAAATTCTCAAATCAATTCCACGCGGGGTGGCTGAGGCCGGGTCGTAATGATTGAACGGTAAGTATGTTTTTATAGTGGTTAATAAAACAACAGAACAACCTGCAAGGGGGGGTCTGTGGGGGGTTGTTATTACACCACAAAAACATCCATTACCGTTCAATCACTACTTGCTAAACGCATAGATCTGGTCAGTGCCCCACTTAAAACAGGTGGGAGGCGATTTGAGAATCAACAAACAAGGATAAAACTCAAACCAATCTTATCCAAATGTTAATAACATAACATAATAGTGCATTTAAATCAATCACACCGTGATTATCAAATAAGGAAACCCTGAACTCTCACCATTTCTTACAGATGCCCAGTCTTAACGAAAATGGCGAGATGTGCTTGGTAAATGGTCTTCAGCTATTTTGGTTAAAATCGTAATATTACGAAAGAAGGAGGCTGCTGCACTCTGATCTTTCAGATAAAAGGTTGTAAAAGAGGATTCAGATTTTCATCCTGCAACCTGTATGACTTCATCTAAATATGAACCGGCAAAAAGTGCAAAAGAGGAAGCCATACCTCTAACGTCATGGGTTTTGATATGGGAGTGGTCAATTTGATCCGGTGAGGCTATCTCATAACAAAGCTTAATTGTCTCACAAAGCCATCTGGCAATCGTAGATTTTGAGACAGGCTTAGACACACCTTCCACATAGGAAACCCATAAATGGGATGGATCGACTCTTTTAAAATCGGTTCGCTGTTTGTACGTTCTTAATGCCCTAACAGGACACCAAAATTTATCGGATGGCGAAAAAGACGATAAAGATTTTTAAATGATCGGACTTGCAGGAAAGCGGTTAGATAAAGTCCCTTCTGGGATATAAAACCAAACCGTCTCCTGAAACTATAAATCTATCCCTTTCAGCAGAAAGAGCATGAATCTCTGAACGTCTTCTAGCAGAGGCAGCAGCAACAAGAAAAACAGCTTTGAAAGTTAAAAGCTCAATACTGATAGAAGAAATAGGTTCAAAATGGCGACCCGCCAAAACTTGAAGAACCAAAGCCAAATTCCAGGAAGGTAAAGGCTTAGCAATCGGAGGACAAATATTACCTAGACCTCTAATAAAACTATTAAGAGTCTTAGTATCCTTGACATCGGCATTCAGAAGACAAGGAAGGGAAGATGCCAGAGAAAATCTATACCCCCTGACCGTATTAGCTGACAAATGTAAAGAATCAAACAGATAAGATAAAAAGTCTAATACTTGGGGTATAGAAACAGAATCAGGCACGAAACCTTGGTCTGAACACCATTCTCCGAAAATTTTAAGTCGACCCTTGTAAACTCGACGGGTCGACTCTCTTCTGGCAGAATCAATAATTTCCTGAGATCTTGAAGAAACCTTATTCTCGAGGACCTCAGACTCGAGATTCTCCAAACGCACAGATTGAAAATTTCTGGGTTTGGATGAACACAAAGACCTCTTACTTGAGATAGAAGATCCTGGGATACTGGAAGAAGATGATGGAAGTCTACCAGAAGATCTAGAAGGTCTACAAACCAAATCCTCTTGGGCCAAAAGGGAGCTATCAGAAGAATCTCGCAAACTTGATCCTTGACCTTCTTCAAGACTAACGGAATTAAAATTGTTGGAGGGAAGGCATAGGCGACCATTCCTGTCCAGGACCGAGACAGAGCATCCACCGCTAGGGCTTGACTGTCCGGAAAAGGAGACATGTAAGAGGAGATCTGACATTTCAGAGATGTCGCGAACAGATCTACTTGAGGACGATCCACAAGACTGAAAATCGCTTTGACAACTGACCTCTTTAACTGCTACTCTGTGCGGGCGAATTGCTGGGATGTGACAGTTGGTCCGCAAGAAAATTCTGACTGACTGGGACATGAGGAGATACTAGACGAATCTGATTCTTGTGACACCATAAGAGGTTCCACACTTCTAGACAAAGGAGGGATGACCTTGCACCCCCCTGCCTGTTGATATAAGAGACCACTGTCGAATTGTCCGACCGAATCGAGACTTTGGGACCTATCACAAGATCTGACCATAAAAGGAGAGCCTTCTTGACAGCACACAATTCCACAATGTTGATATGAGCTGTCGACTCCTCCAGGGACCAAAGACCGGAAACCGACAGGGAGTCCCAGATCGCTCCCCATCCCTCCTGAGAAGCGTCTGTGAAGATAATCGCCTGAGGGGAGGACTTTACCAGTGGAACACCCATCAGAAGCAGAGAACGGTCTTTTCAAAAATCTAGAAGAGGAATCAAGTGTTCTCTGATGGGAATCTGATGGTAAATAGAATGAACCGACTGCTTCCAAAGGGGCATTAAATACATTTGGAAGGGTCTTCTCATCAGCGTTGCCCATGGAATAACATACTCTACGCTGACCATCAAACCTATCATTATCAGCAGAAATCTTGCTCAGACCATGGAAAAAGAAGACAGGATTTCCATTGCCACTGATAAAGCCTCTATTCTTGGATCTGAGGGGAAGACTAGACCCTGGGCCAGATCGAATGAAACGCCTAGACGCGTGAAGATTTTAGAGGGACATAGGCTTGATTTCTTTAGATTTAAAATCCACCCTAAGTTGCATGCCAGACTGCAAACCTCTGGAATAATTCCTGAGAGAATTGAAGAAGACTTACTTTACTAACCAATCGTCTATATAAATGTGGAGATGGATAGAACGACGAAAGAAGGCGTCATTTTGGTCGATGGAAACGACCACATACCCTGATCTAGACTGGAAATGATCTCGGAGATGGTCTCCATCTTGACGTGGGAGTAAGAATCATTATATTTAATCATGACATATCCCCTTGTTAAAATAAAATTAATGCAGATTTGAATGTTTCAGAGTGAATAGAGATCATTTTACTAAGATTTAATGACAGGGTAGGAAAACCTACAATAGGCTGAACACTCATGTATGTATAAATTCCTTAGAATTAACATAATTCACAAAGAAAACTAACATGAAAAAGACCAAATTGTCAATTGAAAGGACCAGAGGAGACAAGAAAGAAGAATTAGAAGAGGAAAGAGCTGACACAAAAGAAGGAAGGACTATAAAAAACTTGTCCTAAAAGGAAGATAAAGAGTCTAAGCAATCCACCCGAGAGTCAGGGACCAGTCATCTGAAGAGACCCTGACTGGACAAAATCTCCTCATCCCTGACCGACTAGGGAATAGAAGAAAAGAAGAAGGATTAGGAGATGGAAAAGCAAAAAGATGAGAAGAGTCACCAGAGGCCATAGAATCAACGGTTCAAATGGAAAGAAGAGAGCAAGGCCTCTTGGAAGCTAGAAGAGAAGAAAACTGTAAAGAATCAGAAAAGGAAAAAGATTGATCAGAAGGAATGTGAACAGATACATCGTGACCAGAGGACATGGAAAGAATAGAGAAAAAAACTGACATGAACGAACTAACAAGGGACGAATCCCTAAAAACAGAAAAGAATGAGAAAACCAGACCTTAATCAACAATTAGAAACTCAAGCTCAAAAGAGAGAACGACAGAAACAATCGGATCAAGATGATCAAAAGAAGAAGAGGAAGAGAGGAATTAAGAAGAATAGAAGATGAAGAGGAAAGAACAGGACCAGAAGATCCCAGGAGAGGATTGATAGAAGATGAAATATGGGAAAACCCCATAGGAGGGAAAAAGAAGGAAGACAGAAAGAGAGAGAGAGGAAGGAGACCATGACTAGAAGAAAACTTTAGAAGGAGAAGGGGCAGAGGATGAAGGAAGATACCTATACTTATCTTTAGCCATTATTATTGGACTTAGAACCAATATTATCATCTTGTAAAGACGGAAGTCATTGAGTTTGATATGCTAATAAAAAGGAATGATTGATAGAATGATAATGAATCCCGGAAACAGCTGGATGTTAAATACACAAAACACTAATACTAGATTATGATTAAACACTACGGGATGAATCACGAAACAAAACGCTGAAAAACAGAGGCGATATAAAATCTAGGCAAAAAGACTCACCTAAACCATGACTGTGACAAGGCAGAAGAAAAAACTCGGCTTTTATTCCTTCTTCCTTCACCCTAATCTTATTTCTCTATTCTTAGCGTTTTCCTGCTCTTGTAATCATTAATCTTAGAGCCATTCTCTTCCCTATGAATCCACTACTGAATCTATTCCTTTCAGCGCCTGTCAGAATTAGACCAAGAATTACGCTATAAACAGGAATTTTCCTCAAGAAATTAATTCCCTTGGTTAAAATAAATACGTCAACCTGCCGACATAAGAGAAAAAGAGTGCAAAAAAAGGCTGAACGGCCCGGAGACAGCTGGCCATCTAAAGTTGGATGAAATTAAAAATTAATTTTAATTGTGACATCTAGCGATAATGCGTAGAATACAGACTGACTTATCGACTGCAACAAAAAACCCATCCGGAACCCAGTCGGAAGAGTCTTTAATTACGTTGAAATGTTTCACTGATAAAAGAATAAATGCTGAATATATACAATTGCAATAGAGACTTCAAAACTGGCAATGTCTCGGAATTAATATTTTCAGCGACTAAACATTCCGATTTTAAAAGCACTTACTGAAATAAGACTAACTCTTAGACGAAATGATGACTAGATCCTAGGAAAGAAAAAACCTGGAATCTCAGTAAGAGCTATCACCGGAAATCCAAAAAAGGAAGACAGAACCGGAAGTTAATCATAGAACACCATGAAAACCGGTAATGACCCTATTCCCGGATGTACGAATCCGGAAGTGTAAAAATAGGAAATGGAAATGCGCAAAACGGAAGAATACAACCGGAAACTGAACCAGGATTTACATTAAAAAAACCCAGAATAAGCATATGAACCTGAAATACGCAAACCGGAAGTCAGGCCAGATACGGAAAAAACGGAGGTAAATCCGGAAACGGAAGTAACCCCTGTCCTGAGGACCTAAATCCACTACAACTGATCTAAGACATTGGCATTAGCATAAGCACCAGGCTTATGGACGTCAGCCTCAGTCTCCGCCACCACGGCTTGAGGGTTATGCCCGTCACCCTCAAGTCTAATGTGGGTTTGACCCGGTGCACTACACGAGCCCACCTTCGAGAGCTTATTTGCTCTAATTAATTGCTCTTTATTCTTAATTCATTCACTAGCCCGGAAGTACGTCCCAACCGGAAGCGGAAGTCGGAAGAGCTTATTAGTCATACCTGAAACTGTCAGAACGGAAGTAAGAACTGGATCTTGAAGACCCGGATGTCCTGCAAAACCGGAAGACAAACCAGAAACGGACGTAACGGAAGTACAACGGAACCGGAAGAACTAGCAAAACTAGATTGCAGACTATAGCTATAGGCGAGCTATGAAGAATCTTGACGACCGGTATGAGGGCAAATTTTTGGCATTAGCATAAGCACCAGGCTTATGGACGTTAGCCTCAGCCACCGCCACCACGGCTTGTGGGTTATGCCCGTCACCCTCAAGTCTAATCTGGATTTGACCCGGTGACCTGCACGAGCTCACCTTCAAGAGTTTTGCCGCTCTAGACTTTAGTTCTGGAGACCTGCATTTACGTTAGAGGAATCAGTTTCCCCCATTTGCGGGAACGCCCGCTAGCCCTCGGCCTATCGTCGGAATCAGAAGAAACTTCCTGTTTCTTCGCCTCCATGATAGCAGAAGATATTCTTTCGTCTAAAGATTTAGTCAATTCTGCAGCGAAGGATTCAAATCTCGCAACTAAAGCTATCACTGCTTCCGAATTCGCCGAAACCCACCCACCCCCCTCCGTTGCTGCTGGCTTAGACATATTAGAATATTGCAAGACACAGCTTTTGTCTACTAGCAATGGAGGAAGGGGAAGGACGACCATAGGGCAGCGCTGTAAGGACGAATAATCCTTAAGAAACTTAGATACGAACGCAGACCACCCTATGCAAAACCCGCACATCGATGTGGGGGTACACGTAGTGCACTTAAAACAGAAATGTCCTCCATATGCCACAGTGAACTCGTTCACAGAATGAGGACATGCACTTGATTTATCGGTCGATAAAACACTCTTAAAAAATGAAAAAGAATTACGAAAGAAGCATACAGCTTAGAATTTCGATAAAAGGAGTCTAGAAACATGCAAACCTTCAAGATTGTTTCCTATCATAGGGAAATAAATGTAATTCCTTGTAAAGCACTATTTTTTCTTTTAACTGAAAATGATTAAGGGCTCACTGGAGTAATAGTGTTTTTATATGATGATGACTTAGGCATGTTAAAGTTGTTACCACGAAAACAAACCCACGAAAACCGGTAACATTTATATACATAGTTATAAAGTTCAATATAACCATGAAATACTTCCAAAAACATAATTTTGGGAGGATAGACTTCATAATAGGCATATCTTAGCGTGAGGAAGTCGTTCAAGTGTAAGCTGACACAGCGCAAAGCTATAAAAACTTTCTGATAATATTTGTGCAGTTGTTCTGCTTGCAGAATAATTGAAAAGTGCATCTGTTTCCTATTTGGGCTCCAGTGCGCATGCGCAAGCGCGCTTAGTGACAGGCGTCACTATGGAGTGAGTACAGACTGGTGCCAGTCTATATCAGTTAATATACTGGAGATGGACCTAACCAGTAGCCAGGTTGAGGGTCCATATTTATAGGAATAGGCATGGGAGGAGTGTATGCAAGCATAAAAATCTTATTCTGGTAGCTAAATGTAGATAATTGATTTAGCAAGTAGTGATTGAACGGTAATGGATGTTTTTGTGGTGTAATAACAACTGATGAGTTTCAGCCTAATCCATATATCTCTTTCTGAGATGTCATTTTCGAGAACAAGATGGACAATGGAACAAGTGGTTAATGAGGAGTAGCGTTTTAAACAAATTCCTGTTTTTGATGGCCACCAAAACGATCAAGCAGTCAAAATTTGATATACAAGCTCTGAAACATACCAGTCTAGGGTCCATCCCACTAAGTTTGGTTGCAATCGGCCAAGTAGTTAATGAGGAGTACTTTTAAACAATTTCCCAAAATTTTCAGAAAATCCAAGATGGTCCATGGAAAAATTAACCAATCAAAATTCTGTATACATGCATACAAGGTCTGAAGCCTACTGCCCGAGGGTCCTTCCAGCCAACTCTGATTGAAATATCCCAAGCAGTTAATGAGGACTAGTGTTTTAAAAGTTTTCCAGCCATTTCTTTGGAAAATTCAAGATGGGCGTCGAACAAATTGACCAATCAAAATTCTGTATACAAGCTCGGAAGCACACCAATCTAGGGACCTTCCAGCGGAGGTTGCTTGAAATCATTCAAGCGGTTAATAAGGAGTAGCTTTTTAATTGTTTTTCCAAAATTTAAAAAAAATCCAAGATGGCCAGCGTAAAAATTGGCCAATCAAAATTCTGTATACAAGTTATGAAACCTACCAGCCTAATATCCTTCCAGCCAAGTCTGGTTGAAATTGCTCAAGCAGTTAATGATTAATAAGGAGTAGCGCTTTAAGCGATTTCCTGCCATTTTTCAGAAATTTGAAGATGGCCGTCGAAGAAATTTACCAATTAAAATTATGTATACATAATCATATCGCCTACATTTCGGCCCGATCCATTCAGAGGTTCTGGAGAAGTTATTTTCACGGAAACTAGGTCATCTATGATGGTTGCTCAACTGGTCAATCAACTTCCTTCGAACAAACTTGGTTCAGCTGTTGCTTCAGATGATGTTTCATGAGTTTTGAATCGATCCCCCTGCGGTTTTAAAAAATCAGCCAAAACCTAAGACGCCCGATGGCCACTCGTTTTCGTTTGAACAAACTTGAATCTCTATGTTCCAAGGATTTTTCCTGCCAAATATAATTGAAATCACCCCAGTGGGTCTCAAGAAAACATTTTAAATTTCACATTGCTTTAGTATGGGACTTTTGCCGGGAAAATGATCCAAGATGGCCACCAAACCGTTTATCTGACAGTTCCGAAAGAAGCAAATTTGAAGCCAGCATACACAACAAGATATATATATATATATATATATATATATATATATATATATATATATATATATATATATATATATATATATTCAAGCTTAGTTCCATTAGGATTAACAAAACCTGAAATATAAATGATTTGCTGAATGGAAAAACTTGAGGTTGAAAAAGCAGAGTTCAAATAGCAATATTAGAATGGCCTTGACCAGTGACCTGGTGACAATCCTGTATCCTCTTGCTATAAGCAACCATGTACCCCAGTTGTGCTCCATTAGGGTTAAGCAATCCCGAAATAACACATAATAAGATTTGCTAAGCCTAAAAACGTAACATTGAAAAGCAACAAAGTTTTGTAGCGGTCAGGCCTTTGACGCTGTGAATTCAGTGTCAGCATGCTGCTTCCTAACATTATAGGTAACTATTTATCCAAGTTTAGTTCCAATAAGATTAACCAATCCAGAAAGATAAGCTAAGAGATATAGCTAAAAGCAAAAACTTAGAATTGAAAAAGCAGTTTTGTATCAAGGTCACAGTGACCTTGACCGTGTGACCTCAGTATCATCATGCTGTTTCCTAACATTATAGGTAATCATGTATCCATGTTCAGTTGCAATAGGCTTAACAAATCCTGAAAATATAAGTTGAGAAGCTTTTGCTAAATGCAGAAAATTTTTGTTGAAATAACAGTTCTGTATCAAGGTCACAGTGACCGTGACCTTTGACCTTGTGACCCCAACATCATCACGCTGCTTCCTATCATTATAGGTAACCATGTATCCAAGTTTAGTTGCAATAGGCTTAACCAATTCTGAAATATAAGCTGAGAGGTTTTGTTAAACGCAGAACTTTAATGTTGACACTGCCTATCTCGGAAAAGTGATACCTATGTCTCGCTCTCTGCTTCGCAGGCGAGACAAAAACAGTATTATAAATTTATAACTAAAACAAATCCATACTAACATTGTTTAAACTTCTTACAGTACCTTCAGTGCATGCGCTACTAACTGGAGTCTCAAAGATAGGCAAATAGCCCACATTACACAGATTTATACATCTTGAACACATTTAGCTCACATCATTATAGGTCACCATGTGTCCAAGTTTAGTTACAATAGGCTTAACCAATCCTGAAATATAAGCTGAGAAGCTTTGCTAAATGCAGAACCTTAATGTTGACACCATCGCCGTCGGAAAAGTGATATCTATGTTTCGCTTTCTGCTTCGCAGGCGAGACAAAAACCTATATAAAACCAATTTCCGCTTGAAAATCCATCAAATAAAAAGTTCCAAAATTGCTACCAAACATGATACATTATGGCCAGCAACCAAGCGGCCAACCGCACTGTCTGCGGACAACGATGAAGCTCCCCACCCACCCTTATGATATCATAGGATGCAATTCTTTCCAAAGCGGCCAACTGTGGACAACCGTGATGACGCAACTACTTCTAACGCGGTCAACTGCGGACACCGGCCATGAAGCAAGCAATTCCATTGCAGCCAACTCTTTCCTAGCAACGGTGTCCAAGGTATAGAAATTTCCCCTAGCCACTGGGGAGTATATAAGGTACAGATGGCTTAGGCCTCGCATCCTTGACTCGATTTACACTGAGATCAACCTCAGGTGTAATACAGTTTTTCTAGCTAATAACTCCTCAATATTTATTTCAAGCAGTGACAAACTAGGTCAATCACTGCAACAGTTCCATAGTGTTACATATCCACAAAGATTGATCAATATCTTATATCAGGGGATAATTGGCCGTGGCGGTAGCGTGGCTGTCTGGTAATCATACGGGCAGAGTTAAAATCCTGGTTGACTGACAGGTGATCAAATGGCAAATGAGCAATCAGCGGAAACATAGGCAATCTCCTTCACTCCCTGATGCTGCATCATTCGTATGACACATCCTTAGGAGGGGACGTAAAGCCATCATTCACGCAAACCTTCGTGGAAGATACGCAACCATTTGGGGAAGCACCTCAAAGATAGACATGGCTCAAATACATCTAGGAGTGAATGCTCAATAAAACAAGACCAACAATAACATATCTTATATCTTCATGACTATTACCGTAGGTCCATCGTACTAACCTACACCCACTCGCATTGCTTCACTGTTCAAGGCCGTACTTGCAGACATGTGATTTCTCGCCATGTGAAGTAACATTATGCTAGTGGACTGGAGGTAGCCAATCAGATTTCTACCTACTTCAATCTCGCTATCAATCTAAAAATAGAGGCATGGCTTCATGCCAGTATCGATGGAGAGCTCGCGAGACACGAATGTCAAGAGATGTGATTGGGGGTATATTAATGGGATGATAAGAAACAGGGCAATTTTATTGAGCGGTAGTTGACTGACATCATTTATGACTTTTCGCAAACTTAGTACAAACATCAAAGGCATGCAAGCATGGGACTCGATATGAGAGCGAAGTGGGAGGGCAAGACAATGCTATAGGACAATGCCGTAGCTTATGCCAATGTTGTAATCGCTTCTCATGCTTTTGGCTAATATCAAAGTGAAAATGTTGTAGGCTCTCCTTTGCTTTGTTACAAAATGGAGCTGGATTGCTGACTAATGATTGGACTGATATTTCCAATTGTCAACCATGGTTATTTAAAGGGCAGTTTTAGAACTGCTCCTGAATAGTTCTAAAACATTGTTATAGAAGATTTCAAGACCCTATATTCTAGAACAGGTTCTCTTATGTTTTTTAATAGTTCTACAATTGTTTTAAAATATATAAGTTCTTGAATAGTTCTATAACTATAATATTCCAGAAGTAGTGTTTTAGACAAGTTCTAGAATTAGGAGTTGTAGACTTGTTCCAGAATAAGTTGTCAAATAGTTCTATAACATTTTAAGAACTTATATTCTAGAAGTGTTTTAGAATATATGTTCTTGAAGAGTTCTGGACCTACTGTTCAGGAGCAGTGCTTCATCTGTTTTCACGCAGTTCAACCAGTCTGTAAATTTTAACCCATAACATTCATATCAGCCAAAAATGTCTTCTGCAGTGGTCCTTGGAAATGTCCATTTGCAGACCAAGAGAACACTATTTTTGAAAATTTACCACTGGAATGGCTGGCTTGATAACCGAGCCAGTCATTCCAGTGGTAAATTAAAAAAAATAAGCTTCACCATTTAACGTTCACTGACCATACTAGAACCGTGTTGAGAACAGACGGAGCACAGTTCAAGAACAATTCTTGAACTTTAGTTCCAGAATAGTTCAAGAATAACTCTTGGACAGTTCCAGACTGTTTCGTAGAGGCGGCCTCCAATAACTCGAAACACTATGCCGGTACCCTTCTCAGGCAACATAATGTGAGTCTCTCGTCACTGATCAGTCATCTTATGGATCTCCTGAGAGAGGCAATGAGACCAGTAATCGATGGATCAGTATCTGACGTCATAATCAATTACGTCACTAGTTAGCTCATGTCACAATCAAAATACCATATATCTCCGTCGTGAAAGCAATGGATGGGTCAGATCTGTCACTCACGTATCTGACATCATAAATTACATCACTAGTTAGCGGACATCACAATCATAATAACATATATCTCTCTCATGAAAATCAAAAAGTCTGTCATGACTCATGAACAGAGGCATTGAAAAATGAAGCAATGGATGGGTCAGATCTGTCACTCATGTATCTGATGTCATAAATTACATCACTAGTTAGCGGACATCACAATCATAATAACATATATCTCTCTCATGAAAATCAAAAAGTATGTCATGACTTATGAACAGAGGCATTGAAAAATGAAGCAATGGATGGGTCAGATCTGTCACTCACATATCTGACTTCATAATCAATTACATTACTAGTTAGTTCGCGTCACTCACAATCATGACAATGATTCCTAATGACATATATAGCTCCATCATGAAAATCGCAAACACTATCGTGAAGTTTACAAATTGTATGTCTTTGATGAATTTACAATTTAATAAACATTGTGTTAAAAAGTTTGAAAATAATTTGACTGGCAGCTGTTGCTACCAACAACCCCCACCCACCCCCTACCACCATCAAATAAATTTGGTTTCAACATATTTAACAGCTTAATTAGTTAATTAGTCAGACATTGGGATTTTAGGAATTCAGGATTCTAAGTGCATAAATCGATTCCAACGGTTACCTGGGTAAAAACTAAAACAGTGTCGTAGCTTAATGAGAAATGGGCGAAGCATAGCTAGAAATGGGTGGAGCATAGCTTGAAATGGGAGAAGCAAAGCTAGAAATTGGCGGAGCAGACCTAGAAATGGACAGAACATAGCTAACAAGAGCCATCAGAAGACGGCATATCACCCCGGATCCAAACATTTCAGATAGACATACATCAATAGTGACATACACGTAACGTTAATTGTAAAGGCCAAGATTTTAGAAAAACTAATCAATGAAAAATGAAATCCTGACACTGCATCTCACCTTAAAGAAAGATAGATTCGTAAGTGCAGGTTCAATTCTGTTCAACTATTATGCCCGGACAAGAGAATTTTGGTGAATTTTAAGTTTTTCAAGGGAGATAACTCAGGAAAATACGGATGAATTTCTTCAAAACGGAATCATAGCGCTTCGAGTAATATATTCAGTGACAAAGGAATTGAGAGCATAGGTTCAAAATTCTTCAAGATCTGGCACGAATAAGACAATTTTGATGAATTTTAAGTATTTCAGGGGAGATAAGGACCACAGACACCCTAGGGTTGATGTCATTTTATTAACCACATAAACATACTTTCGTTTAATCACTACTTGCTAAATAAAGCTACTTACATTTAGCACCAGAAAGATTTCTAATCTTGCATTTAATGCCTTCTAATGCAATCACCACAACTCTCTACTATAGGCCAGGACTCTAGATTTCTGGATGGAGTAGACTTCTTCAAGTGGTAATGAGAACCATTACCATGTTTCAAAAGAATCACAGCTAAATTGTAGGAGTTGTGTTGACAAGAAATGATTGGTACTGCAGTTCATATATCGGCTTAAAGGTATTTAAAGGGGGATAACTCTGTAATGAATAATTTTCTGGCCACGAAAAAAGAGCATGCACATCTTCCGATGGTAATGACTAGATTTACTACGTTTCAAAACAATTGTAACTAAACTGTAGGAGTTGTGTTGACAAGGGTGGACCGACAGATGAACATACATTTGGGACAGATGGTTGGACTTACAAGTATACGGATACTGCATGCACATCTTCATGTCGTAATGATAACACTTACCAAGTTTCAAAAGAATCGCAGCTGAACTGTAGGAGGAGTTGCGTTGACAAGAAATGATTGGCAATGCAGTTTATGTATCGGCTTTAAGTTATTTAAAGGGTGATAACTCTGTAATGAATATTTTTTTGGCTGTGAAAAAAGTACATGCATATCTGCACATGATACTGATAATGTGGACACAATTTTAAGTTAATCCATTGAGCCCTCTAGAAGGAGTTGCGTTGACAAGAATTGATTGTCAGAGATGTATGGACCGACAGACAGACATACATACATTTTGTATAGAGGGATTGACGTACATGTATACGGATAGCACATGCACAGCATCACATGGTAATAATAACAGTTACCAAGTTTCAAAAGAATCGAAGCTAAGCGGTAGAAGCTGCGTTGACAAGAAATGATTAGCAATGCAGTTTATGTATCAGCTTTAAGATATTTAAAGGGGGATAACTGTAATGAACAATTTTTGGGTCGCGAAAAAAGTACATGCATATTTGCACATGATACTGATAATGTGAACAAAATTTAAAGTTAATCCATTGAGACCTCTAGGAGGAGTTACATTGACAAGAAATGATTGACAGAGATGGATGGACCAGCAGCCGGTCACACACACATTTTGGACATATGGATGGACGCACACCTTCATATGGTAATGATAACACGTACCAAGTTTCAAAATAATCGGCGCTAAACTGTAGGAGTTGCGTTGACAAGAAATGATTGCAATGCAGTTTATGTATCGGCTTTAAGATATTTAAAGGGGGATAACTCTGTATTGAACAATTTTTTCGATCGCGAAAAAAGGACATGCACATCTGCACATGATACTGATAATGTCGACAAAATTTAAAGTTAATCCATTGAGACCTATAGGAGGAGTTGCGTTGACAAGAAATGATTGTCAGAGACAGACACACATACATTTTGGACAGACGGATGGACGTACAGGTACACGGATAAGACGGATGGATGTACAGGTACACAGATAGCACCTGCACATCTACACGTCATAATGATAACACGTAGCAATTTTTTTTTAAATCGGAGATAAACTGTAGGAGAATTTGCATTGACAAGAAATGATTGGCAATGCAGTTTATGTATCAGCTTTAAGATATTTAAAGGGGATAACTCTGTAATGAACATTTTTTCAGACGCAAAAAAGCACATGCACATCCACACATGACACTGATAATGTGGACACAATTTTAAGTTAATCCATTGAGACCTCTAGGAGGAGTTGCGTTGACAAGACGAGGACAGACGGACGGACGTGCTGATCGCTATATCCCACCTCTTCCAGACCGGGGGGGAAGATAAAAATGGACAAGAGCACAGCTAGAAATGGACAGCGTATAGCAAGAAATGGACAGAGCATAGCTAGAAATGGATCCCTGTATTCACCACAATGGTTTCGTGGCCAGGACCGCGGCTGAGAGGTTACGAGCACACCACCCTCTAGCTGTATTACGTAGGAAATGTGATGATCATGTGACCACATCACCCTCTAGCTGTATTAGGTAGGAAATGTGATGATCATGTGACCACATCATGCTCTAGCTGTATTAGGTAGGAAATGTGATGATCATGTGACATCACGCTCTAGCTGTATTAGGTAGGAAATTTGATGATCATGTGATCACATCACGCTCTAGCTGTATTAGGTAGGAAATTTGATCATGATGTGACCACATCATGCTCTAGCTGTATTAGGTAGGAAATGTGATGATCTACACAGAGGTTGTAGTAGATAAGTGATGGGTGGATAAATAACATATCAATGATGGCAAACTTCACGTCTACAGTGAATGATTAGGGTAGACGAGGGTAACAACTATTAACCCGTTAATGCTCATATTTGGACAAGCAAATTTAAATATTTTCTTATTGAAAGTCAATTTACATGCCAAGAGATAATTTTTGAAATTTTTTCTCTGGAATGACTGGCACGGTCATCGAGCCAGTCATTCCAGTGGTCTATTTTCAAATATTGTATTCTCATGGCCTGTAAATGGGCATTCCACAAAACCATAGCCAAGGCCAGTTTTGGCTGGTATGGTCATTAAAGGGTTAAGTGTCTGCCTGCTGATTTTCTGCATACAACATTTTCCATGGGTTTAACTCTGGACGAAAATAACATGATTGAACAAAAACAACTTTCAGTCAAATTGTTTTCAAAATATTCAGCGAGGCCAGAGTTATTACCTATTGAAATTAATAATACATGCAATAGATCACAAACTATCAGGTAAACTTGAAACCAAGTAGAATTTAGATCAAACATGGCCGGTTATTTGACATTCACCCACTTTCTGCCTGTGGGGGGGGGGGGGCGGGGAGTATGAAGTCTTACCTGAGACATCCTTCTGTAAGTTCACAATGCCCGTGCCCTTAATGGATTTCTGATGATCACATCTCAATTCCACCTACAACATGAGAAATAGCAAGCAATGAGTCTCACAATGGCATTGGTCGCATTACTATGTAAAATCGCCTGGATAGTTGATATATTAATGAATTGCTTTATCCTGAAAGGTCATTGAGCTAGGCAAAGCTGATTACTGAAGTCTACAGGCATCATAGGCAATGGTCAATCTGTGATTTGCCAATCATAATATACTAAGATCACCTTGATGTACCGTATTGAGTAGTAGACTACGATATAGTTCAATATCTTACATTTTATGTGATCAACTGAGTAGTCATATTACACTAGAGCTCAAAACACAATAAATTCCTTGAAATGTAGTTTCAATGGGTAATGGGTTTCAAAATGAAATGCAATGATCCCCATTTGAAGTTTCAAGTTTCTATCCGAGATGGTGTACTCGTAGTTCCACAATTGGCTGATGCACATCCTTGCCCATAGGTATAATCATCCCCGAGATTTCAAGTTTCTATCTTAAACGGTCTAGATGCCTTACAATCGATAAGCGCACAGACGACTCACATACACACAGGACGCATCACATAATCCCCAATTACCATTACATTGCTTATTAAGAACACCAGATTTGGTATCAGTAACCTGGTGGGAAGGGGCGAGCCAGAAAAGACTTAAGTGCCCCCTAGAGAAAGAAGGAGACTAAACCTGTCAAACAGTCATTTTCAAAGAAGACTAACAGGTATTGGCTGACTCACATTCGCATAACTGTCCCAACTTCTCCCTAGGGTTGCACGATTTTTCAATTATTCGATTAATCGCGATTATATAATTCAAAATGATCGTGGACGATTATAAAATAAAATAATTGTATAATCGCCATGTTGAAACTTTGTCAAGACACTTTTACGCTTGTGAAGCTCTGCTCGCGTTACCAATCATGGAAACAAACACCCGGCTATCAGCCGAATGTGTGAATGATTAAATAAACTAAATAAATAACTGATTTGTTTGTATTGACTCATGATTAGTTTTAGATGAATAAAGAGTCATTGTTGTTGTAATCACACACGCTTATCCTGCCTTGCCCATTATCTGAATAGTTATGCGCTAATGGTGTTCACAAAAAACTTCTAAAACTGATAACAAGGAAATTCAACGCATTTTCTCCCGTAAAAATTCCCACTGCCTACGCCTATGTTTAACGTATACCTCAAAACATCACCGGGGAAGTTAAATTATTTGATTTGAGTGCCTAAATATTGCGTATCCGTTAATAAAGGTCGTTTATTACATCAAAATTAATCCACAATTTGATATAAAATGACGTCGCGAAAACCCCACAAATCACGTGGTTCGCCTCCAATTGAAGGCCAAGTTTACGTCCCTAGTAGGGTAGCTACTCGAGTTACTAGAGTAGCGCCTAAACTGCTGGAGTACGTACTCTAGTACCTACTCGAGGCTACCCACCTATCATCCAAGGTAAGTCAAGTAAGTCACATGTTTGCATTGAAATCAATGTAATTTAAACATGTGGTCATTTACCAGAGTGTAACTGATCACATGCTGATCTACCCTAGAGTATGTACAAGAGTTTTCACCTAAACTAGCTAGAAGAGTTTATTCTAGAGCGAGTACTCAGATATAAATATTCTGGAATTGGGGACTAGGAACTCGGGAATTTCTATATATTATCATTGCGCGATAGGAACTGAGTATTATACTGATCTGACTCAACCCTAGGTACCCGTTTGATAAACTCCCGTTAGCGTATAATATCTCGCGAGAACACGCCGCCTCCCATCGCAGAGCCGCTGGCTCGCCAACTTAAGAAGCCGGCTATATTGTTGTTCGTAATAATTCAATTTGGACCATTTAATGTTGATCTGTGTTACAAAATTGATGCACATTTTCTCCCGTACTAGTTCGGTACATAAATTTGGACTTAAAATATATTTATAAGGAAGGCATTTAATCACGCCAAGACTGTTTTAAGCGCATTTTGACGACAAAAGTGTGGAATAAACTTTATTATATCTTGAACATACGTGGTCTACTATTAATCTAATAGGTGGTCGAGATTTACAAATCCGAGGCCTGTATTGATTTCTAGAGGGGCCGGAAATGTATCAGGGCACAGATCGGTCTGAAGTAGACACACCCTGTGACACGATTGTTATTATTATACACGCTATTCTTACAAATTTTCTTATATAATCTGCTGAGTTAGGGGGTGGGCTTCTAATACAGAGTTTTGCCATTTTGAAACTGCTAAGAAATCATTGGAGCTGATATGTCAGTTAGGGGGGTGGGCTTCTATTAGATCATAGGCTACACTTAAGCGAAATACTGTACCTTCTGTTTTCCGTCTAGAAAAATCTTGATTCATTCCTTTGTTTGCAATCAGCAACTGGCGTATTCTGTGCATGTATGTATACCCATGTGCCTAACCCTTAATCTTACAATCTGCAGGAGCATAATAACGTCCCCTAAGCAGCATTGACGTAGTTAATATAGTTCATGATTAATCGTATGATCGCGATCGATTATTTTTTTCAAATGATCGCGATTATGAAAAGTGAATAATCGTGCAACCCTACTTCTCCCCCCCCCCACACCACCTTTCTCAAGCAAGGGCAGCGAATTTCAGGCGAGTTTTCATGCGCGTTATAAGCAGGACTAGGCATAGTTCTTCTCAGATCTTCACCAGCACCTTCGGGAGAAGGATGGTGGGAGGGTACGCGTACGTGTACATCCCTTTCTAGTTTATCGCTAGGGCATCTGTATCGACAGCATTTGAATTTGGAATCGGCGAGACATACATCAAGTTTTGAGCATTTTCCTTTGTGGTGAACAAGTCCACGTTGGGTTTGCCTCAATGCTCGAAGATCCTTTGTAGAACCAAAGGGTTGAGAGACCATTGTCAGCAGGATCTTCTGTCTGCGAGACAAAGCATCCGCCAGAATGTTCAATCGCCCAGGAATGTGAGCTGCTTTCAAAACAACCGAGTAATTTCTGCACCATTGAATCAAGTCCCGCCTTGGCTATTTATGTATGATACTACTGTAGAATTGTCCGACCGTATCAATATCACCTTGCCCATGACCTCTGGAAGAAATTTCTCTATTGCCAGTTCTAAGGCCATCATCTCTAACAGATTGATATGCAGCTGACTCTCTTGAAGAGTCCAAGTGCTTGAGACCTGGCAGGCCCTCACCTCTCCCGCTATGCGTCCGTGTAAACGGACATCTGGGTGGGGGGGGGGGGGGGGGGTTGTGAAGCAAAATGCCTACTAGGAGATTCTGACGCTCCTTCCAGCATGCGAGATGCAACATGATCGGCTCCAAAACCGGTATCGGCTTGGATAGGTCTGTCTTCTGTTTCCAGAGGGACATCAAATACAACTGGATAGGTCTTCTCAATAGAGTAGCGTATGGGATAACCTGCTCTATGGAGACTATCATGCCCAGCATCTGAAGAAACCTCCTTGCCTGAATGTGGTTTCCCACTCGAATGCTCTTGAGAACGGCCTTCAGAGAATCCAGTCTGGACTCCGATGGGTATAACATGCCTTTCTCTAGATTTACCATCGCACCGCCTGACCCCGCGTCAGACTCAGCCACATCCTTCTGGGAAAGGAACTTCAACATCAACTCTGCGGACCACACTGCACACACACACTACACCTAACATCTAGGTTACAGGGCATACACCTAAAACACACATGGTCCTTGAACAAGACCCGTACGAATTTGTGGCACTCGTCACATGATGGCGGGGCTGGCTTGGCCTATAAATAAGCACAAACCTACAAAAGCAAGCGGAACGACACACGGATGGAAGGCAGACAATTAATTTTCAAATAATTTGACCATAAATTAACTGCAAACCCTCCCGCACCCCACCCCGCAACGTTACAGCAAAGATCGCATTGACTATAACGACAAGAACGAAGCGGGCATAAATACACCCATAATTGATCCTCCAGGATGTATAACGGAACCAGGAATCATATCGCATAGCATTCGGCGTATATTTACCAATTAATATAAATTATACTCCTAACGAAAGCCAAAACGATATGTGAAGAAACAACAAAATGTTACCATTTTTAGTACGCAGCACCCAGAACAAGATGCGCGAATTAATGAAAAATTTTCTTCACATAAAGATCCAAGCACCACGGGTGTGACGTCACCCGTTCGGATCCTACGGAGAACGACGTCAGCCGATATTCGTGTTAGAAATACTGTAGCAAACACCTCTTTTCATATCTGCCGATCGCCTGTTGGGGTTTAAAGAAGGCGATCATCCGGCATATCTCGTTGTTAACACACGTCCCAGATTCTCTAGGGTCCGAAATTGGGACATGCGACACAACAAAATTTAGAGACCTAAGTCTTTTAACTATGGATAATAAGGAATTATACAACCTGGTTATCCTCGGCAGTATCCATTATTATCCAAATTATCCTTTCAAGAGAGCACTAGCTATCACAATCACAGATTATAACAAGACTTAGATTAAATCTTTGTCCACTGTGAAAAGCATGTATTGCACTTGTTGCTATGCAAACAAGAATGAGCTCTATGGTAGACGGGTACTCGGCAGTTGGGAGCCGAGTACCCAGTTCCAAGGAGTCGGTAAAGCTTTCTAAGTCTATAGTCCTAGAGCCAGCTGTCAAGGCCAGCTGTATATCAGAAGTAACAGAATGGTGAGTATTGATCGAAGAAGAACAATCCAGTCCATGGGGACGGCCCGCATGGAAAACCGTGCGGGCCAGGGATGGTTTCGGCCCCGAACACCATCGGCACTCCGTGTCTAACCACTGGCCTAAGCATGGTAGGTATAAACCACGGCTGCCAGCAGCAACCGCTGTCATGGCCGTTGGCAAGACAACCATCATGGGGATTCGGGTCCGGTCCCAACGCTGCCTCCACCACGGGGGGAGTGGTCATTACAGCTTGCGCCTGGATAAACAGACAGAGGCCAGTCCTGTCAGAGACAAAATCAACCTCCATACACTCATCCCACGCCATCACAGGCCGCTATAATCTCTTCTCCATGACCTCCACATCCTCTGACTCCGAAGAGTCATCTTTGGATGATGAAACACTGGCGCCATCATGGATGGTCTGATAATTGCTACTGGGCCGCCGTAGGCAGCCGCTGAGAAGCAGAACCTGATAGGCCGGAGCCTAAAGGGACCGCCAGGGGACCATACGAGATGAAACCCCGATAGCCAGACCAGGACCCCATCCTAGGACACAGGAAGAAACTGTGCCCCAGTCTTCGGGGTGAGCGCCGACACCACTGTGGGAAGGATGCAGGCCCAAACTACGCAGAGAGTGCAGACACCTCTCCCTCCAACTGAGGACGGGAACCACCAACCTGAGCCAAAAAAGGTGGTTCCCGGTTTCATTTTGCACTGGACAAAACCACGTCAGACCCAGCCAAATCCTTTTGGGTAAAAAAAGACAAAGAATTCCATCGACCACAACATTTAATTAAGAATTTAAAATTCTTTAAATTACTGCAACTACTCAAGAACCGCGACTAACGAAAGATGTGTGACTTAAGAAATATTTTATACCAAAATAATCTGGACGAAAAGGGTGTGATGTCACCCACGCAGACACATAACCACGGTCTACGACGTAAAGCCGATTAGTGTTAATACCGTGAATTTCAAACGGGGAATACCCCTAAAACTATTTCATACTGCTTGATCGCTGTTGGTGGTTAACGGAGGCGATCCTAACTGACATTTCCGCATTCTCATACGCCTCAGTTTCGCTAATAATGGAGCATTTGATACAAATGCAAATAGGAGCCATAGTCTAAATGATCTAGATAACTAGTATAGAGATATACAACCTGGCTTCCAGATGCGTTCTCCATAGTAATTAATGGCCGTAATTAATATGCATGGTCTCTGAGATGTGGGCACAAGCGAGGTACTGTGTGACCTTCTAAGCACATAAATCACCAGATGGCTAGCCAGTTACAATTTCGGTCAGAATCAGCCATTACAGAATTCTACCGTTTATGGGCGATTTCAATCATCCAGAAATTGACTGGAGTGTTTGCACCTCTATGTCTAGTTCAAGTAATCCAGCAAGCTTGTTTCTAGAATCAGTAAGGAACTCAATCCTGCACCAGCATGTAAAGCAACCTTCCCACTACAGAGGCAATGATAAACCTAACATCTTAGACTTGATATTGACGAATGAGGATGATATACGATCGGTGAGATCGAGTACATGCCACCCTTGGGTAAAAGTCATCATGCCACCCTATTGTTTACAGTAAACTGCTACATCCAAGTCAATCCATCAAAGTCAAACAAACTGATCTATGATAGAGACGGCTATGACAAGCTCAGAGATATGTTGGAAAATGTAGTCTGGGATCATGAATTGAAAGACATGAATACTGAAGAGACATGGATAATCATCAAGCATAGAATCCTGGATGCTGTAAACAAATGTGTCCCACAGAAATCCACAAGAGGTACCTCGTATCATAAGCAGAAAAAAGCCCTTGGATGACTACCAGCCTAAGAGATAAAATGAGGAACAAGCATGCAGCATTCAACAAATTCAGAGAGACACGTGACGAATCACAATACAAAGAATATGTCAAATGTCGCAATCAATTAAAGCGGGAGGTGCGTAAAGCAAAGCATTTTGAACATGAGGTAGCAAAAAAATCCAAAACCAACCCTAAAGCTTTTTACAGCTACATCAAATCAAAACTAAAGACAAAGTCGGAATTGCAGACCTGCAACGAGTGGACGGCACAATTACAGGATCTGATGAAGAGAAGGCAGAAAAACTAAATAATTACTTTACAAGTGTATTTACCCGTGAAGACGCAACACACATCCCAACATTACTCAATACAACAGCGTCAGATAGACTGGATTAGATTGTGATTAAAGAGGATGGTGTCGCCAACAAACTTAATAACCTGTCAGTAACCAAAGCGCAATGACCGGATGAACTGCACCCTAGGGTACTGAATGAAGCTAGTAAAGCGATTGAGAAGCCCCTGACTCTACTTTTTAATAGATCCTTAAGAGAAAGAGTACTACCCCAAGACTGTAAGGATGGGCAGATAACCCCAATTTTCAAAAAGGAAAATCGGTCATTACCCAACAACTACAGACCAGTTAGCTTAACATCTGTGGTATGCAAAACAATGGAACAGTTTATAAGAGACGCGCTAATGAAACATATGTCCAGCCACATCACCAACTGTCAGCACGGTTTTGTTAGTGGACGATCATGCGTTACCCAGCTCATAGAATCCATCGACGTATGCAGCAAGGCGGTAGATGAGGGCAAATCAGTGGATGTCATTTACCTTGACTTCACCAAGTATTCAACGCTGTACCTCACATGCGGTTACTAGGCAAACTGATAAGCTATGGCATAGGTGGTGATGCTCTTTGGTAGACAGAGGAATTCCTGGAAATGAGAAAGCAATGAGTAATGATCAATGGCTCTTGCTCCAGTTGGACACCAGTGCTCAGTGGAATCCCTCAAGGCAGCGTACTAGGTCCTGCATTATTTGTATGTTTCATTAACGACACGCCGCAAACAGTACACAACATAGCTAAGATGTTCGCAGATTACACCAAGCTATTTGCTCAAGTTAATGAAACAGAAGACCATGATCAGCTCTGGACAGCCCTTGACAATTTGGCAGATACTTGGCAAATGCATCACGCATGGGCCGAAGCCCTTTTGACAGGGCTTAAGCACAAGCCCTTGTCCTTAAAAATGGCTTACGTACAAGCACAAGCCCTCCCTGTTTTCAAAGGGCTTAATCACAAGCCCTTTCCAAAGGGCTTAAGCACAAGCCCTTAAGCACTTTTGATGAAATTACATAGCCAATTGATACTTCTGTTTGATTTAAGGGTTGGTCAAAACTTTATACGTACACGTAGTGAATAAGCAAAATGATTACTATATCAGTTTATTAATTTTGAGAATAGTGCTGTTGAAATGTCTCTCCACAACATCTTGTAGTATTATTAGAATAAACAGCAATTACAACTAACATGTAACAGGAAAAGAGACAAAGCTACTTAAGCTAGGTGTACATTCACGAGTTCCATGTCTTAATTAACCTGCCTGAAATATGTTGCTGACATAAATCAACTGCTCCCAATGAAATTAGTTTCAAAATGTTCAACAAAATATTCCATACATCATAACACATTTCTCATATCTGTACAAAATGCCTCTGCAGCGGTCTTGAGAAATGTATTTGTAGACAAATTTAAGGTTAATTCTTAAATTTTACTACTGGAATGACTGGATCAATTCTAGTTGTAATTCTCAAAAATTGTCTTCTCTTGGTCTGCATATATCAGCATTTTCTGACCATATTTTACCATTAAATGGTTAATTATTTCCTTGAAAAATATCTTACTTTCAAGGCAGCCATACAGCGAAAGTTGCAGAATATTTACAAAAATAATTTGACATGTAGCCATTGCTGCTTACAGCAACATCTGCTGCACCAATAATTTCAAAATATTTGACAATATAATTTACATTGTAAAGAAGTTATTTTATCACGCCTTATCTAGTGGCAGAGATTGATCAAGAGGAGCATTGTGAGGAGTGGTGGGAGCCTACATTAAAAGAACATTCCTATTCGATAGCATTACCTACATTTGTGTAATTACAAGATAGACATGGGGTATATCTTGTGAGAGGTGTGGTTGCAGGGAGGTGTGAAATTCATTCTTTTGTATTGACCAGACAAGCGGAGCAGCTAGAATGGTCAGTTAACACCACCAATCATTCAGTCGATATCATTCTGAATTTTCAGAATTTCAATGTTGCTAAATCGTGTCCCTGTTGAACATTTTGAAAGGAAACTGACTGATACAGATGTAACTTGCTTTCAGGCTATTCAGACATGTCTGTATACATTGTCTCCCTTTTAACCAGCTTTTTGAGATATAACATATAACAACTATTTGAGTAAAATGGGTTAATGTTTTGCAGCTTTACAGGCCAGAATAAAACATCTTATATATGATGTACAAGATATCATGTTATCACTTTGTCAATAATTTTGCTACGGCAGCAACAGCTTAATCTAGTCAAATTAGTTTCCAAATATTAAACAGGATTTGTCTTAAAATAATGACTACATGTAATTAGGTCATTTCATTCTGAATTCACCAAAAAATGTTTTAGGGAGGCTTTGAAAACTGCAAAGTGTTATCCAATGATTTGTCTAAACATACTGTTGCCTTACTTTCAGTCAAATTAATTTCAAAATAAGCAGCAAAAATTTATCTGTAATATGTGGCAGCAGCATATGTGTAGAATGGTAAAGAGCAATGACTTAATAACTATAAGTATTGATTCAAAGTGAAAATTTAAAAAGGGCTTGAAAGCACCTGGTATTTTTGATGTGCTTAAGCACAAAGGCCTTTTTGGACTAAAGGGCTTAAGCACATTTGCAAGCCCTTTGAAAAGTCAAGCCCTAAACCCAAAGGGCTTCGCCCCATGCCTGAAATGCGTTTTAATGCCTCAAAATGCAAAACCACGATGAATGAGAACTCTCAAAGTGTCACGAAAGAAACGAACTGAGAAAAAGAGCTTGGCATATATGCAGACAACTCGAAATTCGACCAGCATGCGGAAACACCGGTAAACAAAGCAAACAGGATCCTTGGTATGATTCGCCGGTCTTTGAATTGTCGAGAAGCCAGCACTTTTGTCCTACTGTATAAAAGTTTAGTCCGGTACCCATCTTGAATACGGGAATGTTGTATGGTCCCCCCTGTATGACGTCCAGCTTTTTGAGAACGTACAACTACGTGAAATAAAACTGGTACCTGGATTGAAGCACAATATGAAGCGTGGCTCGAGGAGTTAAAACTGCCAAGCCTGATATACCGACGCCTCAGCAGAGATCTAATCAAGACACACAAGTATGTACATAACACCTATAATGTTGACCAAGAGAAGCTGCTGTCATCTGATGATAGCAAACGTACTAGAGGCCACAGTTACAAGCTTCTAAAGCAACATTTTAACAGTGACACCTGGAACAACTTACCAGAGTCAGTTGTATCTGCCCCGACACAGAACACCTTTAAGGGACGATTACACAAGTGCTATTGAAGTAAAACGTTTGAAACTGACTTCCCAATTGAGCCCGTCCGCACCCACATCCAAGTTAAACATGTGAAAGAAGTTAGTGACAACAAGCATGAGTGAAAATCTGCTACAGGCTGTCTAGCCTAACCACCAGAAGACATCTATGTAAGACGCTTACTACTAGTCATGTGACCATCCCATTCCATTCATAGTCATGTCGCACATATATGAATGTATGTAGCCTTTACATCCGTCACCTTACTTACATTGTACATGCATGTGAAAGGTTACACATGGGATCATACCAAGGATCACATGCCACATGGACCTTCTGTCAGCTATGGAGGAAGTCAGTTCTTAAACTGTGAACTTGAGATGTTCAATAACATAGCAACATTTTCAGATGCAAGGGGAATCGAACACGAACTGGCCATAAAGCGCCAACAACAGAGTTAGTCACTGTGCATCCTCAGGGTGTACATATATTCAAATCCGTACAAAGAGACCATCCAAAGGAGAATTAAATCCTGGTCTCACAAGGCAGGTGGTCTCATAATAGAGGTTCAAATGTATTGCTTAATGGTATTTGGGAATCAAGGATGCAAATCTCTTAAGGCAGGTGGTCTTAAGAGCAGGTTTGAAGTACTTATATATTGTTCCTAAAAATAAGTTATTTGATGATGATGATCATGATGATAATGGCCATGATGATGATTTCAGCTTTTCCAGTCTAAAATTACAAATGTGTGGAGAGGGTACACATGGTATGTACAGAATACAGATCTAGTAATTAACATGGAAACTACCTTACGGTATCCTACTAAAAATATTAGCAAGAATTGCATATACTGTCGACGCAAAGGCATGCAATGCGCTTTACACAATGTGATATGGCAGAGCTTCTCATTTGCTATGCAAAATTGTTTACCGGCTACTTGACTGCCGTAAATTATACACTAGTCACTACATAAGCACATATAGCATCCAAACAAATCACGTTTTATATCTATTTATTCGAGAATATAGTATGACATGCAGAAAAGATGCTCAAGGATGGCTTCTAGAATGCTACTGTATAATTTGTACTCACGTTTAAACCTGAAGTTTATTATAAATGGTTGCACTGAAAAGTAAATATGTAACGTTGAAAGGTACTGAGACCACAAGAACGGCCTAATCACACTCGTAAATAACAAACATATTACTGCGCGGAACACGCGAACTATTTGAAAGTGTATGTAGGCGATTATGTAGCGTCTAACTTCTGTATATCTCAATGAAATTAGAATTACTTAATTTATGCCCACATTTGTTTTCTTTTACTTTATATTTTTATTGTAATAACACGGTTGAGTTTGGGGAATGCTTTTATTCGCGGTCTGTTACTTTGTTATTTAAAGTATACGTGCGGTTTGCTGACGTCACTGGCACCTGCTGTGTAAACAAATAACAAACAAAGGGCGTGTTGGAGGTTCAAACCCCAAATCGCATTTTAGTAGTTGAATTTTTTTCAATGTTTATTCTTGCCACATACTTTACCCAGAAGATGAAATCAATAGGTTATAATTTGAATTTCTATCTTATCCCTATTATAGCTTTATAATTGAATTGAGCTCTTTTAATTATTATTTTATTTTAATGTTTTAATCTTTTTTCACTGACACAATTGCCACGGGTGTCTGGGATGATTGAGAAATATAGCAGAATCATCCCCAAGTGCCTGCGAATGTTTATTTAACAAAATTTGTTAACCCTTCAACTGTCAAGCCAGGCCAAGACCAAGCTCTGTAGTGGTTTTTGGGAATTCCCATTTGTGAGAGAATTATTTTTTTAATTTAGTACTATGGAATACACGGCTAGGTAACCGATCTAGTCATTCCAGTGGTAGGCTAAATTTTCGGAAATCGTATTGTGTTGATCTGCAAATATCGGATTTTCTGGCTTCAATCAGATCATTAAACGGCTAAATAATATTTTTACTTTCTTATTAAAAAGGAATAGAAAATGTTTAATTAATTTTTAATATTGAAACAAACAAGTCAGTCGGATCGAGTTTGTCAGTTGTGTCAACTTTCAATTCAATCGAATTGCGAGTTTTTAACCTATTCACAGAACTCGATTTCGGTTCTCCTTAAATGTAGGAGGGACATTCTTCTTATATTCAGCGTTTACATGTCACATTTCAAGAAATTAACATCATGGAGACAGTGCAGCTAGATCAAGGTCTGTTGTAAGTACTGTACAGCCGAACACAGGTAGCTGACCACATTTAGTATGGGAATGTGTTCGTTGGATGAGTAGTCGCCTTACGTCATAGGAGACGAACACGTATTTTCACCGGTACAGCTTTTGTTAAGTTCCCGATTTGCATAACAATTAGCAGTTGGCCTGACATGTTAACACTCCTATTTTTGATAACCTGTTTAGAGATTCTGGTCAAGATGCTGGCGTCTTGGAATATGTCTGATTTTCTTCAAAATTGATGCTGAAAGTTGTAAATTCACTTTGCAATGATTTTCGACAGCCGTTATTTGACGGATTTCTCGCACAATCTTTGACCGGTGCTTTCTTGACCAGGGTGTTGGCAGCATTTAGAGGTAATATGAGAGCATGTCAAATTGGAATTATGCTCAGACTGACCGGGTTATTTTAGTAGCATGTATTTTGTGCATGTTTTTTCCTTTTTGAGACATTTTCATAAAACTACAGTCGTCTCAGATTTTCTTGCTCTTGGCGTCTGTATTCATAAGTGTAAACATCTAAAATTTGTGTTCCGCTTACGTGATCTCTTGCTGTGTACTGTGCTCACTTTTCTTAATTTGTGGCTAATGCAGTTATTCCATTCTGAGTTAAATGTGTTAGCTTGAGGACACAGACCCGGGACACAAGACGCCAAGAGCTAGGCGGCATCTTTTCATTGCTTAACAGCAGGTAAATATCTGTATCGGTTTGCCTCCTATACCAAATTGTCCAGAATAAACCTTAAGTTTATTCTCTTACGTTTTCACTGTTTCCACTTGCGTTTTATCTGTTTTCTTCGCTTTACGAAGAGGCCCGGATAGTGGAAATACAGTCCATTTTTATAGGGCCCTTTATGATTCAATTTCAAGTAACTTGTACAGAGTCGCCTCACTATATTGTCAGTTAGAGATGGTCATAATTTTTACTGTCTCTGAAGAGAATTTTGAAAACGTTTTGTTGACCCAGTAGAAGCAAGTTCCCAGATAGCAGAATTTACAGATCACCAGCACTGAGATGTTATTTTGTTCAGTAAATCCTGCATGGTTTCCTGTAGTGAAGCAAGTTATCGAGTTTGGAGTTAGCATAAGCAGAGAGCCAGCGCTGAGATTTCTTATTATCCAGTAGAGCTGGAGGACAAATGACTATTTGCACGTGCAAGCAGGTTGGTTTTGTTTGAGAAATCTTGGCTTGTGCAGACAATAGACTAAATGAATCCAATACTTACACCGATTATGGAGGCAGGGCATTGCATGCTGTGTAGCCTTTCACGCTGGGTAGCATTGCACGCTGAGTAGCATTGCACTCTGGATAAATTGATCAGAAATAAACGGGCATGCCATATCTCGTGCAAATGTGTCTATATTTAAGGTGATATGAGAACTTTAATAGCAATCAACCAATCAATATTTATTGACAAATCCAACATATGGACGTATGTCCCGTAACAGTACATGATAAAATATATAATATAGTATAATATGATATGATATAAACATGTAAATACAATATATATAGAAACTGGGTATGCACCCTTGTTTCAGAGATTAGGTTAAAGGTATATTAACTATTTATTATTATTTGTTATTGTTGTTGTTGCTGTTGTTTAGCCCCATTCCTCTCTGCTTGGTCAATCAAACCAAAACATCACTATACCCCGACTTATGTACTACAGTACGTTGGTGACTGAAAACGGTAAATGATGAGGATTGCTGGAACAAGCAGAGAGGAGCAGACCCACACAAGGACAATGATCAATGTGATTTATGGCATAGAGATTTAAGTGATGACATGGGGAGTTAGGATGTTCTGGCGAGCTGATAGGCAGGTGTCGATGTAGCCTGAGATGAGCTTCATGACGTCGGCGTCACCATTATTGTAGGACATTACAAATACACATTTGCTGGTGTCACTGAGTGCACCAAAGTTTGTAAATTGACTCAGTTTGCTGAAAAGGTGTTCTCTCTCATTTGTGTAGCATGGCCAATGCGGCTTCCACTTGCGACCAAAAAGGGTTTTGGAAAATAGTAAATTCCATGAATCCTATGCCAAGCGACACTACAAGTGAAATAAGCCACTGTGGAATGGGTAAACCATTTTACTGCCCTGCTTAATGACAAGGAACTGGCCTCGTCTAAAGAGAAACTTGTTGAACTTGAGAAATCTAACATCCCAACCCTAGATGAACTAAATGGCCCTCTTACTACTACTGAGATCCTTGCAGCAATTAAACATACCAAGACTGGTAAATGCAGCAGTGATGACCTGCTCCTACATAAAATGGTTAAAGCTGGAAGTCAAGCACTGCTGTCACACCTAACCAAACTTGTAAACATAGTATTTTACAATGGTGACTTCTCCTCACAGTGGAACGATGGTATACTCATACCAATTCACAGAAAAGGAAGCCCAGTTGATTGCAATAACTATAAAGAAATTTGTATTACTAGCTGCCTAAGTAAACTGTTTAACAGTATCCTAGCCAAAAGACTGACCAATTGCATCAATAAACACAACATACTTAGTTCAAATCACGCTGGTTTCAGACCCAATTTTAGGACATCTTATCATGCCCAGACATTAATTAGCCTCATCAATAAATATGTTCACTCTGAAAATAAGAAATTGTACACCTATTTTGTAGACTTTAGTAAAGCATTTGACAAAGTAAATCGTGATCTACTACTGTCTAGGATTATAGAAAGGGATGGGAGGAAAATTCTATGGCTTAATAAAATCCATGTACTCCAATACTAGGTACAGATTTAAAACCAGTAGTGGTGCATCTGAATCATTTCTAAGCAATGCCGGTATAAAACAAGTTGATAATCTTAGTTCCATGCTGTTTGTAAATAGTATTGGTGACACTTTTGATAAATTATGTGAACCGGTAACACTAAGTACTGAATGCCTAAATCACCTGCTGCATGCTGATGACCTCATGTTGTTATCCGAAACTGCTGGTGGGATGCAGCGATATCTTGACAAGCTTCATGCATTCTGTGATACGATGTCACTGAAGGTCAGCCTTGATAAAACTCAAATCATAATATTTAATAAGTCTAGTAGGAAATGTAAAAATCTATCATTTGCACTTGGTAAGGATGAACTAGTGATAACAGATAATTATTGCTATCTCGGCACCACATTCCAAACATCAGGAATCTTTAGCCAGAATATAAAGAACCAGTAAAACAAGGCACTGAGGGCATATTTCAAGATTAAGTCCAGCTACATGCAATTCGGTGGAGTCAACCCAAATGTTCAGATAAAATTTTTTGACTCACTAATCAAACCAATCCTATTACACCATGGCGAAATTTGGGGAGCAAAAGCAGCAAACCTATTCTTGGAAAACATATTTGAGAAACTTGATCAGATCCATTTCGAAAAACTGTTAAACAAATTTTCCCAAAATGTTATTGGCGTACATAAATATGCATCAAACATAGCTGCAAAGGCTGAAACAGGAATGTACCCCTTTACTATTGAGATTCTTACTAAGCTTATTAAGCAGTGGATCTGGATCCTATCTTTGCCTAATACCAGAATAATTAAGCGGGCTAACTTATCTGACTTCCATCTACTCCAAGATAACAGCATCAACTCATGGCTGACAGTAGTTAAGACTGTCTTAGCTGCAGCTGGACTTGAGGATGCGTGGAAGTTACAAAAGCCAGATGTGTACACAGCCAACATCGTCAGAACACACATATGAAATCAGTATGAGCAGTACTTCTTTGATGCTATCCAAAATTCCCCCAAAATTTCAACATCAGCACATGAAACAGACCTATGCAATCGAACCATACCTTGCTTCCAATGTGCCTTTCAAATACCGGTCGACTACAGCCAAACTTAGAATCAGTGCTCATCAGCTAGAGGTTGAAACTGGTCGTTACTCCAAAATTGATAGGAAAGGTAGAATATGTAAACTATGTGGTAAAGGGCTACAAGATGAGACACATTTCCTAATCATCTGTGACGATTTATCAAACTTGAGGTACTCAAATTTTCCACACCTCAGGAATCTTACTGGCACCCAGGATCCTTTATTACATCTTGTCAACTTACTGTGCTTTAGTAACTTTAACACCGCAAACATGTAAAAAGCATGTAAAGTAATCCACTGCATGATGGAGTATAGAAAGGAACTAATTTCTTCCATGTCAACCACAACATAATCAGCTCGCCCATGTTTGACTAAAATAGAACAGGATCTGTAAATACATTTATATATGGCGTGTGCACATGCGCGCGTGCATGCGCATATGTATTTACATATATGCATGTGTGTAAGTGTCCGTATATGCTTGATACATATGTGGAGCACTATAAAATGGTGGTATGGAAATATAAACTAGTAAATTGCTTCTATCAAGGCTGTGGAAACTAGTGGTGATGTGGTTATCTATTTGTTGCATAGACCATACATGCCATCGGTAATATCTATATTATTCCACTTGTAGTACCCAGAATTAGCTGTTGTAGGCCTATGACACAAGACCAGGACATAGCGAATTGAGGTGGAGCCTTCCCTTCATAATGTCACTAAGCAAGCAAATGAAGGCTTAATAAGTTACTCTGTACCCAAATGTACACCCTCCACATGACTCTCTCCTTATATTCCTATAAACGATGCAGCTCCATGTGTGGCCTGTGTTATAAATGGAAATCTCAAATTCATTTCCAATCAGTACCCAATTATTGGCTTGACTGCTTGACTCACGCAATTTTATACGCTTGTCAGTACGGACTGGCTCTGCCTTGACCCCGAAGGCTGTCCTGAGACATATCTGCATGTTACATGTGACAGTGTGGTGTCGGGGCGGACTCGAGTTGTAAAACAGCATAGATATGCTAGTGGTTAGTGCTCATAACGTACATATAAGGTATATTTGTATTGTTAGTATTGTTACAGGTAATGCTTTTTATCATATCAATGGGAAATTACTCACTTGAGCAAATTCGCGTTATGTAATTTGACTGTTTAAATAGTCAGGATGGGATGTGGAATTGCTCGGGTGAATGGTTTATCCTGCACAGTGGTTCATGATATACACGTATTACAGCCTCACTGCCATGTGCATGCGTGTGTGCATGCATGTGAACAAATGCGTACACACAATCGCGCTCGTGCGTGCGTGTGTATGCATGCAGAACACGAGTGGGTGTATGTGTGTGTGTGCATGTGAGTATATGTTCTATATTTATTTTATATATGTCTTTAGCCATAATATAGTACTCGTGCACTCAATGTATGTATGTATGCTCATTAGCCAACTTGGCATAAAAAGAAATAAAATTTTACTTTATTTTACAATGCATTATAAAATGTTTGTCGTCTTCTACCAAGCCTAAATTGCACATTTGGCAAAATCTTAAATTAGCTGGCACCTTGGGGAATTTTGTGCCTGCCTATCTCTATTTGTAATGTATGTTGTAGCACGGATAAACCGGTCTGGTACGGACCGTCCCAGCATGTCTGGGTGCAGAATGGCCGGACTGGGTATGTTCCAAGCACGCCCCCTGGGTAGGACAGTATGCGTGTATAAAGCCATATATGAGAGGTGTGTGAAATGACTACGTCCGCGATATCGCCTAGCGCACATGCACGGGCATCAGAGATTGCTTGCCAATGTGCGTTAGCGTTGGAGAGAAATAGCATCTTGTTTTGTACCGAGTTGGCACATGTAATTACTTTAAATTACATCTTCCCCGTCGTTCTTGGTTTCGATCATAACCGGAATGAAGCGAGGATTCCAAATCGTTTTACTATTTTAAAACCGGTCCAGAAATGGCCGAGTTATTGCTAATTGAACCAGCAAATTCCTATCAAAATATTGAACCCCATAGGCTTAGCGCATGCACACTCTCAGTGCATGGGTACGATAGCGCATCACGTGACCCGCTTCCCCGCCTCTGAAGCTCGCTAGCTGATTGGCTGTGGCGCTCCAGCTGTGACGACATAAGCAGTATAAAAGGCGCTGGAAATTAGATTCAGGAGCAGTCAGGGAGAGACTGGTGGTGGTGAGGTACCTGGTCTGTGAGGACGAGTCGTGTAATACTGCGAACTCACAGTAGATACCAAACATCTGCTGTGGTGCCATTCGGTTTTGATGTACTCGTCGTCTCTAGGGTACTAGCCACCAAATTCGCAACCACAAGTTTTTGCAAGCTCCCGGAAAGATATCACCCAGGGGCAATAAAGAAATTTAAGTAAGGTAACCCAAGCCACTAAAACCACAGAGGGACCTTTCGTGCCTGTTGGCCCCGATGTAAGCTCGTCCAGTATGTGGGGCGAGTGATGTGCTCAATGGTAACTTGCCAGATCTGCCATACCATGCCGACCAGTGGTGTAATAAATCTGCACATGTTGTGTTAGACTTTAAACGTTTTGACCTCAGATAGGGAATATTGCCTGATGCATCGAGCTATTCGATGCATCTTGTCTTGTGATCCAGCAGAATGCATCCGCATTATTCACTTTTCATCTGTAGCCCTTCAAGAACCACCGGGCAGCTTTCAATTTCTGCACCAGTATGGAACTTTCAGTATACCGCTTAAATTATTAACTTTGTATACAGACATGACTAACTAGTAGCCATCCGTTTCCGCAAACGTTCGTCTGCACTATTCCTGAGAATGAGTCGCATCAGACAGTTCGCCTGCAGTTTTCCTAGCAGCTAACTTCCGTATCGTGCCATCTCGCATTCCACATATGTTACGCTTCAACTACAGGTAGAACCTTTTCCGTACCGATGACTAATAGGTACTCCGTAATTGTCATATTATTATTGTATACAGGTACTGATTACTAATAGGTACCTCCCGGTCGCTTGATACCATATTTTTATACTTATAATGTATTTGTTATTCTTATTTTTATGCCCATAAGCACCGTCAAGGTCGTGTGACCTTCTATTTTACTGTTTTGTGATAAATTATGGCAGTTGCCACCCTAGTTATATGTTTTGTTTATTTTATATAAAAACATTGGAACCGCAGTTCGCTAGGCTACACAATCCAGCAACAACAACCGCACCACCTTGTTCAACCACAACATAATTTTTTCACTGAGGTCGCTGATCATGTTCTCATTGCGCGAACATGACATGCGATCGACTAAACCTGGACTATTTTAGCTCAATAGGACAGGTTTATAGTAGTAGGGACGACTCCTCTGTAGGAGTCATTTTGTGTTAGTCTCTTTTCCGGGAGTAGTAGATATATATATATATTGTATAAATTGGCCACATACCTTAAAGCCTCCATTATATGAGGAATTGTCTCTGTCTGTGCTCCTCCAGCATCCAGGCTTATTGATTGTTTGGACCACCCTCCACCAAGTTATTTAAAGCTGACTTTGGAGTTACTGGGGTTTCAGAGCAGTTAGAAATGATGATGACCGCATACACCTCCCCCTGTATCTCTGGATACTAGTTAGTTAGAAAAACCTTGCCAAAGTAGAACGCACTGCGAAAATATTATAGCTACTGGCCTGCAGTGCATCTCTGAGCGAAATTACATAACCCTAATGACAGGTAAATGTTGGTTCCCCAGGTGCAGATCTCATATGATCCGCCCCCAACACACTAGTGACTGACAGGATTAAGCTCTCCATCTAAATCTACAAGTGACTGGGTGCGGTCTTAGAACCCACCACACCCTCACGGGAAGGTCGCTAAAGTTGGATAGCTGCATCTTTGTCCCCACCCTAAACTTAAATGTGCTTTTCAATGCCTATGTACTGTGACTTGTCCTTGTGATCGTGATGCAACGGTGATGGGATCGTTATATGATTCCGGAGCTTTTACTGCATGGTATTTCTCCACACTGTTTAACCGAGGGGGATGTTCAGTAAGGGGACCATATTGTCACCGAACAGTCTCGCCCATCAGACTTATATGTTAAAGATAGTTAGCTTACACTGTCATTTGCGGCTTAACTTAGATCTGGATCCAAAAACTAAATGTTAGGATAGGATCTAGCAGAAGGACTGCATAAATAAAGCGGCAACTGCCAATACAGTATCTTTGAACTTACATAAGATGACTGAGTTGAATTCTGTGGAAATCATCCACCCCATCTTCACGTAAAACATCGTGCATCACATTAAACCTATATTTCGCTAGGTTGACTCTTTTACCTAATTTGATTTGAACAAGACAGTGGCCCTTTATGCCATCTCTCTTCCTCCTTTTGGGCGTTGTAGGCATTTTCCTGTGACGGAGACCCATGCGAGGCACTCTCCTCTCGCAACAAATAATGTTTGTGTAGGGGTTAATTTAGTTTATATTAAACTTGCTAAGTAGCCACGTTAGGACCCTCCTTAGCGGGGATGCCTCACGGATCTTATCTGTGAGGTACCTCTGGCGAGGACCATGATGACGAGTCATCTACTTGACCCTATGTACTAGACCTCTCCCGATTAGTAGCAAGCGAGTATGTTTGACTGCTACACTCATTAATTATTGTATGTATTTAATTATGTCCCCACCCTAAAAGGAGCTGTGGGACTGTCACACTGGTGACACCAACAGCGAGGATGAGACCATGAGGTTCAACTTCTATGGAGATGGTCGCACGGCCCCACTGGAATGTGAACATTCCACCAGCTCTAGAAGCCGGTCTTTGTATAATCCATCAATGTGCAACCACAACCCTGAGATCCGGAGCTAACCAGCAGCCTCATCCCAATGTACAATGCACTGGTGGTACCACGGAACGAGAGTATCCGGGAGACCAGTGCTCATGCCTGGAGGCTACAAGTGGCACCCGATGTGGGGCTCGAACATGAAGCGAACCAACACCCATGCTCAGCACCCTCGTGTTCCAGTCTCCCTGCTACTACAATCAGTACTCTCCCAACGCAGAGGTGGAGTATCATGATGGAAGGGGAACCCGAGCACTCACCAGCGATGAACTAAATTACTCTGAGTTGGAGGAAACACCATTATTACAACAACAAGAGTACTCGCCGATCAGCGAGGAGGCTTTCCGCGATGCCTCCCAGGTGGGTGCATCTTATATCACCCTGTCTGACATCTGTGCTAGGCATTCTACACCTTTGCCGCATCACGGACGTCAACGGAGAAGTTCCCCTCGGGGGCAACCTACACAACCTTCATACCCAATGTGTTTACCTTGTCAACCTGACGGTGACCAATGGCCCACGCCTCATGCACCATAGCCCGCATTTCCACCCATTAGAACTTCGTCTCCCCACTACCCATCAGTACCACAGTACAAACAGTGCAAAGCGGATATGCCACAACCTCAAATCCCAGAATCGGCACCCACTCACATCACACACAGCGGCCTCGTCATTCACCTGGACCTCCACCATATAGAGAAAGACCCACCCAATGACCTGCGGATCCGCCATGGCGGATGCATGACACCCTGCCACCAATTCACTGTCCTACACCAATTAGGAAGTCAGCAGGATCATCATTACCACCCTACCGCACAGAACCGTGCCCCCACCTGGATTTGCGCCCATAGTTCCTTGCCATGGCACCGGCCGAGTGATCCTCCCATCTGAATTCAGTGGGGAGGGTGATTGGGCCAACTACAAGTGCCAGTTCGAAATCATAAGCCGCACAAACGGATGGATGGATCAGCAAATGGGAGAGTATCTGGCCGCCAAACTGTCAGGGAAAGCCCTACAGGTACTGGCAGATATGGGGTCAGACCTCACACCTACATACACAGAGTTGGAAAGTGCCTTGTCCGAAAGATTCGGGGACACAGCATTTGGACAGACCAGCTGTCTTCAATTGAAGAACCTGAGGAGACGTGCAGAAGAAACCCTCAAAGAATTAGCTAGCCACATCCGACGATTCGTCACAAGAGTGTACCCTAGCACAAATCATGAGAGAGTGACGCATCTTCATCTAGATACTTTCATTGATGCTTTAAGTGGAGAATCGGCCCGTAAGGAAAAACTGTTTCTTATGGAGCACAGAAACTTACAAACACTGACCGCAACAGCAGTGTGGATAGAGAACTTTCTTGAAAGAGAAAAAGAACACTCGCCGCCAACTACACCCTATCAATGAGTTGAATGATGCCAAACTTCTGATTGCCACAGGCAGCACACAGACAGGAACCACCACATACACAAGCATAGCACCGCAACAAGAACCCCCCCCCCCCCCCCCGAGAGACACGCTCCTAGAGGAAGAGGGCATGTCCAGTCCCATCGTGGAAGCCACAACAACACCCCAGGATGCGGGAACCAGCACAACAACAGCAATAGACAAGCTACACATGACAGATTAGAAGTCATCACTAAGCAGATCTCCGTACTCACCAATCTAGTCACCACACTCAGCACCCCAGTTGCAACACAGCAGACTACACGACCTCCACCAAGCAGCAATGCGCTACACACACAACCACCCAACACACATTTTTTGATGTGGTCAGATAGGCCATTGGAGGGAGCGGTGTCCAAACCATCCCCACCACACCGGCAACTGGTCGTCCAACCCCACAGCCTGAGCATCCGTTAAACTAGAATGGTTGATTCTGTCCCTGACAGGACTGGTCTCTGTCTGTCCATCTTGGCGCAAGCCATGGAGGACACTTCCCCCATGGTGGAGGCAGCATTAGCACTGGGCGTGCATCCCATGATGTTTGGCTTGCCAATGGCCATGGAGTTGGGTGCTGCTGGCCAGATGTGGTACATTCCTATTATGCCTGAGTCAGTGGTTAGACACGGGGTGCTGCTGGTGCCTGTGTCCGGCCCCGGGTCCGGAACCATCACTTTTCTGCATGGTTTTCCATGCGGGCTGTCTCCATGAACTGGACTGGTCCATGGGGTGGCGGCAGAACCATGCGGTTCCAATGCCTATGGTTTTCCAACAGTGGCTCCTTGCCGGGAGGCTATTGTTGGTAGGCCTGTAAATACTTCAACTGTTGATGCATTTACAGGAGTGTTCACTTCAGAGACGGACTTGGTCGATGCCTGTGGTAGCAACCACCTCTGAGCAAGACATTCCACGTCCGTCAGTGGCAGGCATATGGATTGTGGTCTTGCCAGCGGCCTGGGTCTAGTGCTTTAGCTTGGACCCGAAGTTTAGAGTTACTGGGTTGTAGCTCTGGTGCTTCATTGTCCCGTAGTTATTTTATCCTCCTGTTCGGACTCGATGTCGTATATGTTGACTCGACGATGCTGGTTAGCTGGACTTGGGGAATTGGGATGGAGACTGCAGGTGGCCGGGGTGTACAGAGACCGGCCTATACCGCTGGTGGAACGATCATGTTCCAGTGGGGCTGGCGACCATCCACGTCTATATGAAACACCACTGTCTCATCCCAGCTATTGGTGTAACCGGTGTGGCGTTGTATCCTGATGGTTTTACTTAATTTACAGGTTTATAAACTTAGCACTTTTCTTAGAGAGATTTAGGGACTAATCGCTGCTAATTTGCGATGTACCATATTATATGTGACGATACTGCACCATCTGAGTGGTATCTCGCCAGAGATAACGAACCTATCTATATGTATATACAAGGTACCTGACTGAGGAAGGAACCTTAATGCGGCTTAATGTCACTCCTTAGTATTGCACCAAGTAATATCAGCTTCTTCTTTTCTATTTGCGCCTCTATCAGCAATGCACCGAGAAGTACATATGCCAGTGAATTTGCACAACTATTTGGCAGTGATTGCAATTACTTTAAGATTTTCCTTTCACGGGTAGTGATCTGACTCATTTCCTTCTTTGGTATAATTAAGGCCTCCAGTCCATACGTACATCGTGGAATTACATATGTTGACCATAGTTTTATACTGACAATTCGGCTTAGTCCATTAATTCCGTGAAAGCCAGCACCCATAAATGAATAAGCTGTTGCATGAGCTTTTCTTATGATTTCCTTGCCTATGCCACTTTTGTCGTCTGTTCTTATTAGTCCCAGATGTTTATATTCCTTTACCACGTCCATCTTTTCTTCGTTTAGTGTCCACTCATATTCTGTTTCTTTGCCGTGATTGAAAACCATCACTTGGCTTTTGGAAATGCCATTAACATACCGTTCTTTATTTGCATGCATTGTTGCAGCATTCAGTCCCACCTGTAACCCATCTTGGGGCGTATCTAGGACTGTCTTATTATCACATAGTGTTATTGAGCCCAGATATATTGAACTAATATGTAGACCAGTTGGTGTTTGCTCAAGTAATTTTAGTAGTGGATCCTCATATGGTTTTTGAAAATCAGGAGATGTGACACCACCTTGTAGAAGACCTTGTTTGACGGCAAACTTTCTACTTCTATACCCCTCCCACTTGACTTGTGCTGACATGTTTCTGTACATTTCATTCGCAATAAACCATAGCTTCCGTGTTATACCGAGGAGGTAAAGACGATGCAATAATGAAGAATGCCAGATAACATCAAAGGCTTTCTGTGTATCCATAAAGCCAACATAGCAGGGCACTTTATTTTCTCTGCATTCCGCTGTAACTTCAGTCATTAGTACTGCTGCAAATGATGGTGATTTTCCAGGTGTGAAACCAAATTGTAGATTACTTTGGCTTTCTGAAATCAATGGTCTAATGCGTTGACGGTAAAGCTTCCCAAAGACTTTTCCGAGTATTGATGTCACTATGATTTTCCAGTAATTATCTGGGATCGTCACTGGCTTTCCTGCATTCTTATGGATTGATGTAATTAGAACAGTTTTAAATGCATCTGGATATATGCCTTCCGCTATGATCTTATTATACAGTATCAGAAGAGTGTGGATTAATAAGACACCACCATGTTTCAGGTGCTCTGCTGAGAGTCCATCAGAATCTGAGGCCTTTTTCAGGTGTAGCTCATTCACGGCACTGTTTACATTATCCCACGTGAAGAGATCTGGACTGGACCTATCATTACCACAGATAGATTTAATGCTGGTTATATCATCCTCAACCTGGTCTTTATATGCCTTATTAAATGTGGGGTTTTCCTTTGGTGTTCCTAGCTCTTCTAAGTAAGTTGCCCATCCTTCTATTATATCGTTTCCATGATACTCCTTATCATTCACATGCAATGCTTCTGTTGACAGAATTTTCTGTGATGTTTTCCTCTGAGTTCGTATTAGCTGTGCAAACAGTGACTGATCTGAGGGTAGGGCATTCATGATCTTGTTTGTAGTATCTAGCTCTGCTCTTGTTACAGCCTGCCATTGCTGTCTCCGATACTCCTTTTTAGCTTCTCTTAATTTGATCTTTGATGGATGTTTTCGATTTGAAGGTCTACCTGCGCGAACCCATTGATGATGTATTGTTTTGTATCTGTTTGATGTTTCTGCAAGTTTATAAGTCCAGAGTCGACCCTTCTTTGAAATCTTTGGTTTCCTTTCTGGGATTGCCCCTTTAGTATTGGCCTTCATACATATAGCGACAGTAGTGATACGTTCATCTACCGATTTGTTTGATGAGCAGAGATCATTTTGATGCAACATTCTTTCCAGATTTTCTTTATATTGAACCAGATCACATTTTCCCCACTGAAACTTTCTTTCTTGTACTGGCTTCAGCACATTGTTACTCGTGCTGCTTTCCTTAACTGTAATGACAGCTGTAATTGGTATATGATCTGAGCAGTTGTCGTATTCCTTTGATACATGCTGAACTTGTTTTATGAGACCTATGTTTGATGCAATGATATAGTCAATCTGGGAAGAGCCATTTGCACATTCAAATGTTTTTCCAACAGGATAATTTGGAATTAATTCTAACTGGTTCTTGGTGCAGATTTCCCTGTATGAATATTTATGAGATTCCCACTGAATACAATATAAACTAGATGGATAAGATAAGTAATTGCTGTAAAAATGCGCTATTTGACGATCGCGGTAATGTTGGAATTACATCGTTTTATTGGCGGCATTGTGCAAATAGGAACTTCTCCTGACACAATGAGATTATGTATATAGCCTAGAGACTGATTTACAATAAAGAAATGCTGTGACATAGCAGCTTTAAAAAGTGAATGCAAGTTTTAAGTTTTTAGATTAATAAACTTAACTAACTAGAAAAGGAACATTCTAAAAACGGCACTGGCGGTATTACATTTTTATACAATTAAACAATGAGGTCTGACTGACCTAAGGTGCCTACTTGTAATCAGCGCAAAAACGAGTATACTATGATTAAGCTAAAGGGCGCCTGTTAGTCATCAGTGCAAATAAAAGTTACACAGTTGAGGGCGCTTGTTAGTCATCAGCGCAAGGAAAGTCAGTGATGGCGCCATAGGTTGATTACAACTAAGTTCTCAGGAGAATCAGTGATCACAGAAACAGCTGAGGTGAAGTCAGGTCATGCACTGTAGAAACTCAGGAAGGTTGTAAGACGAAAAAGAAGGAAGAGGACATGCATGATAAGATGAAGGCGTGTATATGAAGTTATAGGTCAATGGCACAAGACGATATTCGCCAAAAGCTCAGGTGAGGCGATGAAAGCAAATGTCCACAGTAAAAACGTCTTACATTAAAAAGGCCTACGTGTCTTGAGCACTAGATAGTTATGTTACTATATACCACAATTCGTGTGGATCGAACAAGTCTGGCGAGATATTGGATCTTACAGTTCATTGCACAGTAAGTTTTAAGATGGTACAGTTCAAAATTGGCGGCTTTCAAAGTTGAGGAGGAGGCTTATAGCCTTAGCATACTTTTTAATTTATTAGCCCACTAGGTGCCAGAAAAATTGTTGGCTTTGTGATGACGGTTTGGCACCCGATTGCGGTCTCAGGTTCTATATGATTGCACATGTGTAGCTTGCCGAAGCTGCTCAGTGCAGTGCTTTGGAGAGCCCTTCAGTGGTAACGACAACAGTATCGGATTACCTCCCCATCCCTACTGAAGAATCCTAGGCAATACGGGTCATTTTGTACCTAATGGTGACCAATCAGAAGTCACTACAAGCTGTTTCTCAACCAATCAAAGCAGTCAGGTCAAGCGAAAAACACATGTTAGTGACGTCATACGACCATCACCCTGACTGGGTGCTGGAGCATGCACGGCAGGCCTACGTATATTTATCGCTTAGTTTTGACTAGATTTTAATTTAATTATACCTCAGCCATTCCTGGCTCGATTTTAATTTTGTAAACTGATTCGTGTTTCTGAACGAATCGTGGTTGAGATTCATTCCAAGATGAATAAAATAGGCAGCGTATTAACAACTTGGGAATACGGGCGATTATATATACAAATGATGCCTTACTTCATGCTGTCTATGCAGCATAAGCAGGCTATATCGAATGGTGTGCATGCGTGATGCACGTTCTAGCAGACTCAATCTTTTTCGCATTCTAACTGTCATAGGGCTATGTACACTGTCGATAGGGGTTGGTAGGACGGTGATGAAGGGTGAGTTTGGAGCATCTCGGGCCGGGCTGTTTCGCCCCGATGCCAAGCGATCCATGCTACACCATGCTATTTATGCTAAGCAACTCTCAATTAAAGGCCAACTCCCTGTGGCCTCTAGGGAGGTGCGGGCAAGATGCCGCATGCCAAAGGTGGAATACCACAACTACAGCTCTCCCCACGGTCACAGTGTATGATTGCTGGGTGTTAGGTGTCCCAAGTGCTGGCGTGAGTGGTCCCACACAGTTGGTTGTGGATAGGAGCCAGGCTGTCAACCACTCCTATCATCTACTTCAGTTGGCATGGACTGAAGTGGGGGCAGGCCACCTGGTGCCACCAGCGGCGGTATCGTGCATCAATGATGGTCTTGCGCTGTCCATGGACGCACCTGCCTGGGTGCAAACGAGAGTGGCTAAGTCACAGAGGCAGACGGTCATTGACAATATGCGCCTGGCTGTGGCCGTCAGGGATAGATTACTTGGAGCCCCCCTGAATGGACCCAGTATCTTTGGTGGCCAAGCTTGCGCCATCTTAGAGGACTCGGCCAACATCGCACAAAACCGACTGGCAGTAAATATGCAGCTAGAGATTGTGCGCCAGTGCTAGGGCCTGCAGGCAAACTGCCAGTGTGTCAGTCTTCAAAGAAGCAGAAGAAGAAGCACAAGGTGAAAACTGCACCATCCTCTAGTGTGAGTGCTGTACCTTCCAATCTGCCTATGACGACGTAGGCCAGGAAGACTGAGGAGGCCCTCTATGCCCTAGTGGCGGCCCTGATCGCCCTAAAGGCGGGAAGGGTAAGGAAAAGGCTGCCAAGGGTGGAAAGAAGGGAACGGATTGTACCTGATAGCATGGTAGCGCCTTTCACACCAATTTGGACCGCACCTGTGCGACGGGAACAGCGGTGCCAGTCAAACCTTGCAGGTCTAGGCCTAGATGGCTCTATCTATCCTTTGTCAAGAATGGGGGTGGGGAGCGGACCACGAACCAGCCACAACCCGTGGTCGTCCATGCACCAAGGGAGCCAGACAAATTAGAAGACATTCAAAACGAAGTGTCAGGCTTGCTTCTGAAGGGAGCAGTAAAGCCAGCAAACCAGAACACTCCAGGCTTATATTCGAAAATGTACCTTGTTCCCAAGAGCACAGGGTTTGGGGTGGGTGGGTGTGGTGGGGGTGGAGACCTATACTCAATCTCAGACCATTGAATTGGTTCATCCATATGCCTCGTTTCCAGATGGAAACACCGAGGTCAGTAATGGCGGGGTTGAGGAAGGGAATGTGGTGTGTGTCAATCGATCTAAAAGATGGATATTTCCATATTCCAATGAAGGAAAGCTGCCACAGGTATCTACGACTCTCTTTCCAGAATCATGTATGGGAATTTGTTGTACTTCCATGTTAGAGATTATACTTTTCTGACTCTGAAATTGCTTTCAGAGTTAGGATGGATAGTCAACAAGGAGAAATCCGAGTTGACACCAACTCAACATTTCGTCTATTTGGGGAGGCGATTCGACCTAGAGAAAGGCAAGGTTTATTCATCAGCATCCAGGCTGGATTCTCTGAAAGCCATTCTCAAGAGCATTTGCGTGGGAAACCACATTCAGCGAGGAGGTTTCTTCAGATTCTGGGCATGATAATCTCCATGGAGCAGGTTATCCTGTACGCTGCTCTAATGAGAAGGCCTATCCAGTTATATCTGATTTTTCTCTGGAAACAGAAGATAGACTTTCTATCCATGCTGATACCGATTTTGGAGCCGATCATGTTACAACTCGCATGGTAGAAGGAGCGTCAGAACCTCCTAGTAGGAGTTTCGCTTCACCAGCCCCACCCCAGCTGTCCATTTACACGGATGCATCATTAGGGGGGTGGGGGTGGGTAGCCTGCCTGGGAGAACACCAGGTCTCGGGCACATGAACTCTTCAAGCGAGTCAGCTGCATACTAATCTGTTAGAGATTATGGCAGTCAAACTGTCACTGGAGAGATTTCTTCCAGAAGTCAGGGGCAATGTGATATTGATACGGTCAGACAAGTCGACAGTAGTATCATACATAAATCGCCAAGGCGGGCTCAAGTCTCCAACACTGTGCATGAAAGTGTGGAACTTGATTAAATGGTGCAGGAATTACTCAGTTGTTTTGAAAGCAGCTCATATTCCTGGCCATTTGAACATTCTGGCGGAGGCTTCGTCTCCCAGACCGAGAATGCTGTCAACAGAATGGTCTCTCAATCCTCAAGTTCTACAAAGGATCTTCGAGCATTGGGGCAAACCCAACGTGGACTTATTTACCACAAAGGAAAATGACAAATCATGACTTATGTCTCGCTGATTCCAGATCCAAATGGCATAAATACGGATGCTCTAGCGAAAAGCTTGGAAAGGGATGCACATGTATGTGTACCCACCCACCATCCCTCTCCCAAAGGTGCTGATGAAGATCCGAGAAGAACCATGCCTGGTCCTGCTGATAGTGCGTTTGGCCCAGCAGGGCGTGGTTCACGGAGCTTCTGGAGCTATGGGTGGACAATCCAGTGCCGCTGCCAGAGATTCCGAACATAATCTCTCAGGCCTAGGGCCTCTTCCTATACGAGCAGCCAGAAATGTTCAAATTGCCTGCGTGGATGTTATCAAACAACGCTCCATGTCGGAGGGCTTTTCTCAACAGGCTGCGAGAAGGAGGTCAACCTTCAAGACATATAACAACAACGTTAACAAATTTGCAGAATGGTGTAAAAGAAAGGATTTCGATCCCTTTCAATCATCTTTTCAGCAAATAGCAGACTTTCTCTGTGAGGTATTCCACACTGTTTTAACTCTCGTTATGGTTGCTGGATATAAGTCAGCTTTGGCATCAGTTATCCCTTTCTAGCCAACAGGGATAGTCCAGCGGTGACCCAGTTAACGGGGTGATGCGGGGAATGAGCAATCTCCGACCGAGACAACCGGTAACTGTTGAATATTTTGAAACTAATTTGACTGGGCGATGTTGCTGCCATAGCCACCAACAGCAGTCAAATTAGTTACAAAATACTCAACAGCTTACCTGTATAGTTTTCAGGAAATGGATAGTCAGGGCATTTGAGGGTTGATCGATCACAACACGGCGAAGTGTGGGTGGATTTTAGCTAGAGGTGGGCAGGGCGTAGCAAAAACTGGAAAAGTCCATTTCTCATACAATTCGTGAAGTTGTACAACAATACAAGATCTCACTAAACCGATCAGTTAAAACTGATATCACAGTCCTGGATTTCTCCCAGGTTTTGAATAAGCGGTCCCTCAACAATGCTTAACAAGCAAGGTCGCTCACTATGGTATACAGGCCTACGATCAAATACCTGCCATTTGATAGAATCACTCCTCAGTAATATAATCCATACTGTGTAGTTTGTGATGGTTACACATCAAGCCCCAACTATGTGACCGCGTCTTTTTGATTATGAGACATCAAACTTAATTGACTAACAAATGAACAACTGACTATTGACTAATAATTACGATGACGGCAGCATCTAATGCGATTTTGATGTTTTTCAATGATTTATATCATGATCTATTATATTTAAACCAGCTCCGTATGCTGTCTCAGGAGATGCATGATATGGCATCGTAGGGCATTTGAGAGCACGTCCATGTGGATGCGCGTGCGTGCGTATGTGGGTAGGGGAGAGGTGTGGACACACATCGGGTTTGCTTTGTTACAGCAGTTCCACAAAAAATATTTTCAGTAAATTCTCATTTTCCATCCAGGCTACATGCCTGCAAACGCTAATAACGCCATTATCAAAATTAAAACAAATAATGTTTGATACCATTGGCGAGTCAATCATGTAATAAACCTACCGTAATATAGGCCTACAATAATTCGCAACGTGTTTGGCAGGCCTATTTAATACTATCTATGTAATTTATGGTTCATTCCAAACACAAGAGTTAATTTAATAATAACAAGAGCAATCGAAGAATTTAGATCTTCGTAGGACGAAAATCTTTTTGATTTTACAAATTTTGCGGACTCTTAGGGTTTTCCAAAGATTTGTTGGATTTTTTCGGATTTTTTGGTGATTGTAAGTTTGGCGCATTATGTATCGGCGCACGAAAACATTAAGTAGACAAACGACCATCATGCGCGCTAGCCCCGGAACACACAGAACTTTGATGATATTTATCTTAATCTTTGATGCATTTCATGGTTCGTGTAATTGATATTGATTCCATCTCCAATAGGTGGGGTTTTTTTTTTATATCTATTATAGAATGTTGTTATTACCATTGTCACATGAAGAGTTAGTGCAGTATTACTCTCGCGTCCATGATCACTGGAGGTTCCATCACTGACAACACGCACAAAGGGTAATAATTAACCCCCGGGACCCAACAAACCATATGCATCTAAGTATTTATGAGGTAAGAGGTATACAGCTGAATGCTTTAAAAGTAAGTTGACACGAAGTTGTTGCTGCTTATATCACCAATATCTTTTAGTCAACCCAGTTTAAAAATATTCAACAGCTTGTCCGTATGATTGCTTTTGGATTGAGATACTGTGATTTCAGCAGTGAAAGGGTTATGAGTATGATATAATATAAAGCAACACCGCCATCTCAGGTACACTATATACACACGCCTGCCTAATGATTTCTCTTCCATTATATTACCTAACCCATGGCATCAGTAATATACACCTGTGCAAAAGTTAAGCACCAGCAAGAACAATAGAACGTAGAAACATGATGGTACAACTAGGCTGCCATACTTTTTGTCCCCGCGTTAGCTGACATAATTCCAAGTACGAAATGCACATGCATGCATGACTTCACGCCGCTTGATGTCCGTGCGTGGCGGGAAACAGCACACGTGTTCAGTTATGTAAAAGTCCAGTTTGAGGTGTAGAACATTACATACAGATTTAGGCGACAAGATTAGGAATTTTGTGTTCATGACCGTGGTTTATTTGTACAGAGAGAATTAGCTCTTGATTGTGAACCGCTATGGCAAGACGAAGGTTAAGTGATCGTGTGAAATGGCAAATCATAGGCATGCATACCACTGGTATGTCATGCAGAGAGATTGGCAGACAGCTGATCATTAACCATACTGTAATCAGTCGTTTGATTGCAAACCATGGGCAAACTAACGAGGTGAAGGACAGGCATAGATCTGGAAGACCGAAGAAGACTACTGCCCGTGATGATCGAGCCCTAGTACGCCTTGTTAGGAGATCTCCATTCACCAACAGCAGAGTGCTCAGCCAGCAATGGGAAACGCGCAATAGAGTGTCAATGTCTACCGTCAAAAGGAGACTGTATGCTGCTGGCATGAAAGCTAGGAGACCTGTCAGACGTCCTCTCCTCACTGCACACCACAAAGAGGAGCGTCTGAGGTGGTGCAACGAAAGAAGACACTGGAACATGAGATCCTGGAGACAGGTACACTGGTCCGATGAAAGTCGGTTCCTGCTTCATGCCACAGATGGTCGAACTCGTGTATGGAGGTCCAGACGCACGGCGTACGACCAACGTAACATCATGGAAGAAGTTCCATTTGGTGGAGGTTCCGTTATGATATGGGGGTGCATCTCATTTGATTGTAAGCTGGATCTGTTGACTGTACCTGGAACACTAAATGGACAAAGATATCAAGATTCCATACTGGATAGAGTTGTGGTCCCTCATTTTGTAAATCATGCACCTGGAACCCACCCTATATTCATGGATGACAACGCCCGACCACATCGTGTTAGAGCTGTGCATGAATACCTCCGCCAGAATGCCATCGAAACCCTACCATGGCCAGCAAGGAGCCCTGACATGAACCCTATTGAGCATATCTGGGACATTCTGGGAAACATGGTGAGAAGGAGGGATCCTCCTGTGCAGAACCTACAGGAATTAACAGATGCACTCCATCTTGAATGGCAACGAATACCACAATGGCGTATCAGTCGGTTGGTGACCAGCATAAGACGTCGTGTCCAGGCCGTCATCCAGGCACAAGGTGGATATACCCGGTATTAATAATGACAGTCTCAAACTCGTGCACAGATGTTAAACTTCGTTTTCAGACACCATTAATGACAATCTAGCCACGTGTGTCAACTGTAGGGCAATAGTTGTCAGTTGTGTCAACGTAACCATATTCAGGCCTCGTTTTCAAGTTCAAACAAAAACATACAGTGTTTCCCCACCATCATAATCAGCATTCCTCTAGTTGCATTATTACCTCTTGCACTAAGATGGATGGGTACATAAATGTTTATGCTATTGCTTTCTTCATAGCACATGAATATACCCTCGCATGTGCGTAAAAATAGGGTGGTGCTTAACTTTTGCACATGTGTATATATAAAGCAACAATAACATAGCAGGTACACTATATATACGCCTGTTTAATCATTCTTATCTCGTATTAGGGGTTTGGAAGGTAAGTTCGATGGACTTCTGTTTTGATGTGTCAATGATATTGGACATCTCGTATTATATAGCGTATTATTAGAGGTTTGGAAGGTTGGCCTAAGTTTGATCTATCACTGGCATTAAACATCTTATATTATGCAGTTGTTAATTTGAAGGTAAATTTGATGTATTTATTCTAATAATGCTGCTTACTGGGCCGGGACTGGACCAGTAACCTGCATTATCATGGTGTATTTTATGTGTTTGAATTTGTCTTTCGTGGAGAGTCTGCCAAATCCGGCCACTACAGTGGTTCTGAGGTATGTCCATTTGCAGACCAATGAAGATTATTTTTTTTAATTTATCACTGGAATGACTGGCTCGATAACTGAGCCTGTCATTCCAGTGGTAACCTTTAAAAAATATTCTTCTCCGGGCCTGCAAATGGGCATTCAATCAGTAAATATTTTTATTTTCTTGAGTAATTTTAGCCATTATAGGGATAGTGCTGCTTATGTTGTTAAGATTTAATTTGACTGACTCGATCTATCGTGCAAATAAATATTGGGTTATTCCGTAAGTTGCTGAATGGTGTTGCTACTGTTGTATTTGGCCCAACATAACCATTTTATCACTTTACTCATTTGCAGGTCATGTGCTGAGTTACAGACATAAGGAAAGAATAGGCCGAGTGGAAACCGTTTTGTCAAAATGGAAGCTAATCGAACTAACCAGTCTTTTACTAAACAACCAACGCTGAACGATGCACTGCTGTACCTGTTTTTGAACTTTCTGAGAAATTATGATGACTCCTCTCAGGCCATCGCCAAGATTGCTGTATTCACCTTCTTTGGTATTGGACTAGTTACCAATACAATGCTAATAGCATACTTGGTAAGATCAGAAAAGTATAGGTCCCCGATATTCCTGGTGCTAGCCAGTTTAGCATTTTGTGACTGGGGTAATTGTTTGGCCGTCCTTTTAACGGAAGCACTCCTGTCTCCAGAAATGAGATATCCTAATATTGCGTTCACATGTAGTTTCGGCGTATATGCCATATATCTCTTCTATCGCTCGAGTCTCTTGCATCTTATGTTTTTGGCAGGGTTTCGGTTTTACCAACTTCTCTATCCGCTTAAATTCAAAGCACACGGTACTTGGACATCCACCTTTTGGTGTCTTTTGGGTCTCTGGGTTATTGCATTAGCAGTTTGTTCACCAATTGCAGTTTATTAGTAGCCATATTCAGTAGTTTATGAAGGAACCAAACACGCGTATTGTTTCTTGATGGGAAATTAAAAAATTAAAGACATGATGTTGTTAGTTTTCTCATACATAATGCCAGCATTCGTGATAGCAATACTACATGTTATAAAACATTTCAAACTCCGCAAGAATGCAGAGATAACTCAACAAGAGAGACGTACCACCAGTTCTCGGACGATTGGAATAATTATCACCCTCTACATCGTTTCGGTTCTACCAATGACGAGTCACGTGATCTATCATGATGTGCTCGGATTCCCCAAACCTAGCATCCATAGAATAATTTACTGCGCACTTTCGTATTTTGGTTATAGTAACTCAATTGCAGATCCATTTGCATACGTTATAAGTGCCGCAGCAATAAGACAAGATCTTATAAGGATGTATTGTCCATGCCTACAGAATGGAAAATCAGCAAGAAAAAGATAATATCTACTAAAAGTGAGCCACTGCTCGTCACACATAACCCTGAATTCTCAATGATGTACTTTATACATGTAATATTATATATCCTGATAACGCAGATTACTGGTGGACTCAGGTGAGCTCAGGCTATTGCATCAATTGGAATAGTACACGTTGAGATGACAGTCAGAGCTCTGAAAAATGGACGTGCATCCTGACCTGATGGTGTGAACAAATACCTATTCAAATATGCAAGTGATGTTATCTCAAAACCAGTCAATCAACGAAACAATTCAGCCTTTATGCGCCATCTTCCCATCAATACATCCCTCATCGATGTATGCCAAGGTACCGTTATCTCATTACCCATCCCCAAGAAGCCACCCGACGCTCCAGCTATTCTGCATACCATTGAGCTCATCCTACCCAAACGGAGATTTCTATCCCCTGTGCTTTTCACCTGCTACCTTGCTGCAGCATTGAAATCGGTGCAGGAAAATTCCACAAAACGAAATACACCAATGTCCATATTGGGTATGCCACTAGAGATGGAATATGCCGACAATGTAAACTTCATATACGAAGAAAGGAAACCTCTTGACGAACTCCTTCTGATAGCTGCAAGCAAACTAATAAATGAGAACCTCTTTATGAATGAATCCAGAACAGAGTTCACCCGCATATACTTAAAGAAGCCAAGGAAAATGACGATCTACTTCATTGCCGCAAACCATGGGGGAAGAATAAAATCCTGGGCTCACGGCTCTGCAGTACTGCTGAAATTACTACATGCTGTGTCATGGGAAACATAGCTCTCCAGTCCTTCTGGAAGCTGTAGATTCGTAAATCAAAGACGCTCTTGACAAAAAGACTACGTTTAGACAATGCAACCTGCGTGTTCTTGATGCTGTCCAACTATAGCAGCTGGGCAGCTCTAAATGCAGCTATACACAAATTTGATGCATAGTAAACACCTCTGCACAGTGTTTGCACCATCACTCAACGCCGATGGCCAGACAGCACAATTTCTAACGATGCACTCTACATGTAATACATCGCCACTCTCCATAAAAGTCTAAAAGCAAAAATGGTCAATGTTTGGCCATGTAATAACGATGCTCGTCTTAGTGGGAGCCAATACATATAAAGCCAGGAGAGGACGTTATTGCATAAATCCGTTAAGCGTGCTATGAAGTGATCTCAAGAAAACAGGACTCTGTACACTCCGATCAAGAATGGACCTGAGGACGCTACAGATTTTGGCTGAGGACAAGACACATTGGTCAAAAGTGAAGATGGGCTGAGTGCATCTCTAGGGTGTTTCTCATACATTGGCCTTGTACCTAACCAGTAGCTTTTGGTTATCATGGTAAATGTTTTAGGCCTATCGCACAATCCTTTCATTTCTGAATTGTCAATTAAAATATTACAGTTCTATGCTGTGCACTTTATAGACGAATGCATGATGACTATGTGTGTCATAGCTACGAAAATCGTAGACTCTTAAGCTGGTGCCAAATATTCTTGGAACTTAATAGACCGAACTATCATTTATTTTGTAATGTCGTTTTCGTCAAAAGGCGTATACCTGTCGCATTTGGTTACATCACTGGGTGTAAATATAGAAACGGTGGTTGAATAATAAGTTTTTAGTTTTGCTGCGCCGAATAAAGTTTATTGTAGATAACCATGACTCGTATTCGTGGAGAGTAGTACTATCATGAATGAGAGTAGTTGTCATGAATTTAGAAAACGCTGAATAAGAAAATTAAAGGGATTAGCCAGATTACCAATTTAGATGAAACCATGGCAAGATTGCAGATAACCATAGTGACGATCCTGTGGAAATATTATTTTTACTAGTTTATATATATATATATATATATATATATATATATATATATATATATATATATATATATATATATATATATATATATATATATATATATAGTCAATTCTCCAAATTTGGTGGCAATTAACTGTCAGATTAATATTCCAATATATGACAGTCGATTGCCCCAAAATTGGAGAATAACATATTCATTTTAGGAGATCTGCATTGATAAGCAAATTGTCTTAGGCGGTGATGATTATATATAATCATTACCGGCTAAAACAATTTGCTTTTCAATGCAGATCTCTTAAGATGAATATGTTATAAAACAGTTGATCCAGCATTAATACGGGTAGGTTGTTTGAAACATGTACACTTTTATTAATTTTCTGCTGTAATGTGAATTATATATATATATATATATATATATATATATATATATATATATATATATATATATATATATATATATATATATATATATATATATATATATATATATATATATATATATGTATATATATATATATATATATATATATATATATATATATATATATATATATATATATATATAGATATATATATATATATATATATATATATATATATATATATATATATATATATATATATATATATATAGATATATATATATATATATAGATATATATATATATATATATATATATATATATATATATATATATATATGTAGCGAGTGAACTTTATCTGTGAATTTCAAAAATTATCCTGAAACTTTTCTGGAGACATTGACTATAATTTGGCATTTGCCTGTTAGTTAAACGCACATAAACTTCAGTTTTTATAATATATGTACACTGTGATACAGGGAAATATCATATTATAGTGTATGTATCTTTCTTGCTTTGACTGTCTGCCAACTAAATGGGCAATTGGTAGTGATTTCCTTGTGAAATAGAGAAACCAATATCTTTACTATCTATGAATATAAGTATAAGCTTTGTCTGGCATGTTTAAATGCACTCTATGTTTTGTCTCCTCATTTTCTATAACAAGACAGATAGTACGTTTTGATTGGTAAGTATAGGGTTATGAAATCTAGGCATGGCTAAGAGACCAGAATATATCTCTAACATGCTAGAATCGGGCTGCAAACAAGGCCAACAGGGTTGGTTTCATATCGTCAAATGGTTGGCACATGACACAACATGGAACTGTAGCGCGGATCGAACTATCCCATCTCGTCTGGGTACGGAGCGGGCGGACTGGGTACGTTCCGAGCATGACCCCCTGAGTAGGATAGTACGTGTGTATAAAGCCACATAAGAGAGGTTCTTAAAACGACAAAGTCTGAGAGATCGCCTAGCGCACATGCGCGGGTGTCAGAGCTTCCCTGACAACACATGTCAGCGTTGGGAGAGAATGCATAGAATTGTGTACCGAGGTTATACACACAATTCTTTTAAATTATACTTTCCTCGACGTTCTTGGTACCTATCATTACCAAAATGAAGCGAAGATTCCAAACCATTTTACAATCGGATCAGAAATGACCGAGGTATGCCCGTTTGACTCCATTAAATTATGCTCAAAATAGTTCTCTAATGCCATAAGCGCGTGCGTGCACTGAGCGAATGGGGGGGGGGGAGGGGGGGGGGTAGTGGGGTGGTGGTGGGGATGCGTATCACGTGATCGCTTCCTTGCCTCTGAAACTCGCACACTGATTGGTTGTGGCGCTCCAGTTGTGACGTCACGAGTAGTATACAAGGAGCTGAAAAATCAGGATCGAGAGAAGAAGAGAGAAAGGTGGTGATGTGTCTGGTCTGAGAGGTGAGTTGCGGGATACTGCTAACTGTATAGCAGGTTCCTATATCTTCTACAGTGCCTAACGGTTTTGATAATCGTTTTGTTTGGGGCACTGGCCACAGCATCCGCAGCAATCAAGTTTTTGTACGCTCCCAGTAAGATATCATCTGGGGGCAATAACTGAAATTAAGTAAAGGTTTCCCCCACTACTAGCTTCGCAAGAGGGACCTTTTTGCGGATGGGCCTTGCAGCCCCGATGTAAGACCTTTTCAAGTATCTAGGACGAGTGGTGCTCTTTATGGATAACTCGCCAGATCTGCTGAGCCACGCTGAAGAGTGGTAACTAAATTCCGCACAATGTGTCGTACTTGACGTTTAACATTTCGACCGCAGTCTAGTGGGACATTGCCTGGTGCACTGCACGAGCTATGCGGTGCATCTCGCCTCTTGAACACCCAGGATGTACATGCATCAATTAACTTTCAACTGTAGCCCTTCATCACTACAGGGCAGCTTCAACATTCTGCAACATGGAACTCTCTCAACACCGCTTAAATTATTAATGTGTTAGACCAACGTGACTATCTACTAGCCATCCACATTTCTTCTTCAAAGTTCTTGAGAGTGAACCACATCAACAGTTCCTCTGCAGATATTTCCTAGCAGCTACCTTCAGAATCGTGCCATCTCGCGCCCCGCAAGTGTGATGCTTCATCTACAATGATATTAGAACTTTTTCCATACCGATGACTAATAGGTACTCTGCAAATGTATAATTGTAGTATTGTATCAATGTATTAATATATAGGTACTGCTGACTAACAGGTACCGCCCAGTCATCTGAAATCACATTTTTATAGTTTATATCTTTTTAATGTATATATATTTTTTTTTTGTGCTGATGACTAATCGGCACCGCAATGGCGTGCGACCTTATATTTTGACTGTACTGTGATAGTTATATAAAAGTAGCCATCCTAGTTGAATGTTTTGCTTATTTTATATAAAATACTGGAACTGCAGTTCGCTAGGCTACACTATACAGCAACAATAAACACATCACCTTTTTCCCCCACAGCATCACTTTTTCATTGAGGTCACTGTTCATGTTCTCACTAAGCGAACCTGACATGTGGCTGACTAAACCTGGCTATTTTAGCCCAATAGGATAGGTTTAAAGGTAGTTAGGGACGATTGCTCTTTAGGAGACATTTTGTGTAAGTCACTTTTCCGGATGTAGTGGATATGTAACACCGCACACTGGCTAGGTTGTATAAATTGGCCATATACCTTAAGGCCTCCTGATTTATAAATGAGTAATTGTATGTGTCTACGCTCCTCCAGCCACAATGCTTAATACTTGTCAGGACCTCCCTGCGCCACATTGGTTAGAGCTGACTTTGGAACTATTGCGGTTAGAATCAGTGTCGATGACCGCAAACATCACCTCCGTATCTGTGCCAAAGTAGGAAGCACTGCGAAAACATATATATTAACATAACCCTAAAGACAGGCAAATGTTAGTCCCAGGGTGCAGATCTCACACAGTCTGCCCCCGACACGTTGGGTGACAGACAGGACACAGGTCTCCATCTAACTCTACAAAGTGACTGGGTGCGGTCTTAGAACCCACCATGCCTTCACGGGAAGGTCACTATAGTTGGATATCTGTCTCTTTCTCCACACTATAAACTTATATGTGCTTATAAATGCTTATGTAATATGGCGTGTCCCTGTGCTGTTATATGTGGTTGTGGAATGATAAGTCACAGTGTCGTTATATGATTCTGGAGCTGCCACCATGTGACATGTCCACACGCTTTCTAACTGAGGGGGATGCTCCATGAAGGTGACCATACGGGAACCGAGCATTTCCGCCAGTCAGGCTTATATGTTAAAGATAGGTAGGAATCCATTTTATAATTTGTATTTTTATGTACATATTATCCTTGTTTTTGTGCTTATAACTAACGAGCACTGCAAGGTCCTATGACCTGATTTACTGTCACTACTGTAATCGTTAGATATGTATATGGCAAGCAGCTATCCTAGTTACTTGTTTTGTTTATTTTATACTTTAGGCCGCTAGTGGAATTTGTATATGGGTGGAGATCTGATGCTGTTGACTGTACGTATTTGATGCAAAAAATAGAAATATGTTTTCCTTATTGTGTTCCTTAGAACAGCGTCCCTTTATATGCACATGATCTTGTACATGCACTGCCTCATCAGCCCGCACGCTAATGATTTGTATTCATCGTAGAACAGTCGTGTTCTTAATCAAAATTAGGACAGTATAGCTGACAGTAATTTATTGTTTGGTTTAAACAGCTCCATGTCTTGTGGATGCCAAGCTGGACTCTATTTACCCGGTGGGCGGACTGCCAAGCACCTTCCCCTATGGGTAGGACTAGTCTCACCTCACCTAGACCAAATGTAATTATTACGGTACAGCTCAGAATGTGCATGCCCCAGTTTACAGTTTTACAATAGCGTCGTATGGAGATTGTGATACAGTGAATTTGATTGATATGCGTGGCTGATTATCTGTGGATGAATCTTGCGCTGTAGTGAAGTGTGAAAGTTTTTGTTGCAGTAGGCGGGGTACTGCGATGCTTGTGGTGTCAACTTTATCGGGCATGATGTAGTTCACTCTGTAATGGCCAAGTCCTAAGACGGGACAGTGTTACTTTAGAGTGCAGATGACCATAATGGGTGCTGTCGTATTTGAATCATTCCATTATCGAATTTCCTTTTGGTAGTAAAATCCTACTCGATACCGATGACAGACTGTGGGCATCTTGCTCTCTTAATAATATTGATATTTATTATGTGTGATTGAAGTGTCTTTGTTTAGCTGATTACGTACAATGTTTCTGGGGGATGGGGTGGGTGGGAGGGGGGATGTCCCCCGTAGTGCTTGCGGAAAATGTTGGCTCGTGCTGATGATGGTGGTGTTCTGTTGTAGGGAAGTCCGGGTTGCTGTGTAACGCTGCCATAGTGTGGGGTGGGCAGTCCAGTTTTCCATGCTGAGGAATGCCGATTCTGTTGCTGTTGCGGAAGTCGGGTTGCGGTGGGTTATGAACTCACCGCATTCATGCTGTAGGGAATGTTGCGGAAAAAGGTGTCTCTAACTTTTTCTGTTATAAAAATTAGGTGTGTGCTATACATGTTGTTGGTGATGTTGAATATCTCCGTTATACCGTCTATGTAATCAGGTATGTATGTGGAGTTGACATATCCAGCCTTGAGGGCAAGTGTGTTCTGTATGCTCCTGGCTTTCTGTGTCTTGTTGTGATGTTCTGACTGCTCATGGGGGGGGGGCTTAGTAGGGCAGTTGTGATGGGGTGCCTTTTGGATGGGGATGGTCATCTCGCATTACACGATGGTTGGTACTCTGTCATAGTTTGTAAGCACCAGGAATATTCGAGCCGAGAGTCTGCTGAACAGGCTGCTTCCCTGCCCACCACCAGCGGGGATGACTGGGGTGCGGGATGCCAACTCCTCTGTAACAGCTGACTCTCATATCTGAAGATTGACAGTCAACAGATGACGAGTGGCGTGTGAAATGGACAGGACGTGTGATGTCCAAACTCAGTGTGGAGATTAGAGATGCAAGTTGGAATGGTGGTGGTGTTGCTAATGGATGGGGCGCAACCTGGAGTGGGAGTGGTCGCATTGCACCCTTTGGCCTTTCCTGTGTGTTTCCCTGTCCCCGCCACTCCGGACTGACGCCCAGCACCCTGTCAGCTCCTGACCCGGGTAGACACAGTACTCGATGCCAATTAAGTGGTCGTCTTAGCGAGGGACGCAGTCTGGCTGGACCATACCACAGAGGTGATGCCTGCTAGATGTCATTTTAGCTAAGGCCCTTGCATAGATCATCCTTGGACGTCATTTTAGCAAGAGGCCCACATAGATCGTACTAGCCAGGTCAATCATCCTGCACATACTTGGGATCACAGACCGCTCCACTTGTCCAACAAGTGACAGGTTACACCGTCTCATGCACATACCCGCCTGCTTCCCAAAGATTCACTTTTCATGATCTCTCATCACAGGAGACATGACTCGCAATACGAACGCTTGCCATGGCCTGACTTTACATTGAGCCATCTTGACCACTCATAACCAGCAACGGGTTGATGAACTGACATGATCAAGATGACTGGCCAGTGATCCAGTCGATAGCGATCACCATCTGGGCTCACGCTCAAGGGCAACTGATGGTCTTATCCATACCTATCTGCCAACAGAATACAAACTTTGACCGTTTTCCCCAGCCTTGGCTGCAGGCCATCTCTAGCAAACACAGCGAACTTCTAGTCTGCTAGAGATATCCTGGGTGTGGACAATCATCCATGTACCACGCATGTCCACTTCCTATTACCAAGTTCAGCAGCCCGAACAAAGTGCCGACTAGACAGTCCCACAGTAGGATGTTAATTCATCCTTCGTTAGACATGGAGGCCTTCAGTATCTCCTCTGCACTATGCCCCAAGTTTTAACATGTCCCCGGATCCTCACGGGCCCACTGCCACCTGTTTGCGAGAATCCTTCAAGGAGCCTATCACTCTTTGTTCTCACGATTTGGGGGATTGGAATGGGAGTGCATCGAGTTGTGCGGTTTTCCTGTTCTCTGCAACAGGCCAAGGCCTCATCAAGCCTCTTCACTTCCATGCTATTTATTTTATGTTCCACCCAACAGGAAGCATGGCCCGGGGCAGCCTCAGCCTCCGCTTGTGGTAGCTCTATAATTGGGGAATAGCATGAAGTGGGTGGGAATGGGAATAGGTCGGCGGAACAACTTTTCCATCCTTCACCTTGGACAGTACAAATGAGAAAGTCTTCTGATATGACCTCCCAGATCGTGTAGACCCGCTCCGAGGAGGGAGAGGGCGAGCACATACCTCGTCATCATCCTCAGCGTTAGTCATATGTTTGCCAGACCCCTGGCTTGGTAGGAGGGGGGTCGAACTGGCACCGCGGTGCTCTGGACTAACGTCGGGAATACTTGTTTCCGTAGAGACATCTGTCTGGGTACCGGTGCTTCATGGAATGGCCAGTCCCAGCCCAGGTACTGGGTCGTCACTAACATAAGGTTTAAGTCGATCAAAGTGGATGACTGAGGTCAGGCCATCTGAGGTGCGGATGTGGTATGTCACGTCCGACTTCTTACCTACTACCACATATGGGCCTTTCCACTGGTAACTCAGTTTACTCAGCACGTTTGCAGAACGTCACAAATCGTGAACCCAAACCATTTTTCCTGCCTCATACGAGTCTCCATGCACTCGCTGGTCATGCCATGTTTTCTGACCCTGGTGTGAAGTGGATAATGTTGCTCTCACTAGCTCATGGGACTGTTCTATCCATTGCCGCATGAGCTCTACGTAGAAAGATGATGAATTTTTCTCTCCTGGTATCCTGGCCATGGCCAGATCCAGTGGCAAAGCGAATTCATGGCCTAACATTAACCGAGCAGGGGTATAGCCCATGCTGGAATGTGTCGAAGCATGTATGGGCGTCATAAATCCCAATCGCGACAATCAATGTGTGTTTCCTTAGTCAGCATCTCTGCCAGGGTTTGATTGAACCTCTCTACCATCCCATCGCTACACGGATGATAGGGCGTAGTACGAGTCCTGACTACATGAAACAATTTGCAGTGCTCGGAAATTAGCCGGCTCTCAAAATTACTTCCTTAGTCGGACTGCAATTCATATGGTATACCAAAGCAACAGAACGCATTGCCAGTCAGGACCTCCGCTACTGTGGATGACTCTTGGTGCTGCAGAGCGAATGCTTCTACCCACTTCGTAAAATAATCTTGTAATACGAGGATGTACTTGTTTCCTTCATTCGTCGTATTCAAGGGCCCGAGCACATCAATAGCCACTCGCTCCCATTGTGCACCAACAATTTTAACTTGTAACGGTGCGTAATGGTGCTAGCCAACAGCGTGTCTTTGGCATGGGACGCATTTGGCAACCCATACCTTCACACTATCGCATATCCTGATCCAGGGGAATCTTGGTTTGATGTGATCCACTGGTCTCTCTATGGCTAAATCTCCAGCGTTGTCATGTAGTTGTTTTAATATGATCACACAATAACGCTCAGGAATCACTATCCGGTTATTAATGTAGAGCATGCCACCTTGCATATGACATTCTCCAAAACTTTGATATTAATATTTGGCCGTTGTGGAAAATGGGGTAACAGATTCCTTAGGAGGACATACCCCCTCCTGGATCCACATGTACATATTCCGTGCTAGCGCATCTGTTGCTTGTTCATGAGCAACTGTCTCTGGATCCCACTCTGCGCACCACAGTTCGGGGAATACGGGAGATGGCTGTGTTGTATGTATCATGGTGGTGGCCACTTCTTGTTCATCCTCAAGGCCAATTATGCTCCAGGCATCGACATTTCCCTGCAGCTTGCCAAGTCTATGAACAACATTGAAGTTAAAGGCCTGCAGGGATTCCTGCCACCTCTCTACTTGGCCTTTTTTTAAAAGGTTTTTTGAGCCAGTGTAGTGAGGCGTTTACTGTACGTAGTCTAAATGGGCGCCCATACAAAAAGTGTGTAGTATTTGACAAAATACACCGCAGCTAACAATTCCCTCTTAGTGGTCGCGTAACGTTTCTCTGTTTTATCCAGAGTATACGAACCATAACCTAGTACCTGCTCCGTTTCCATCTTCTGTGACCTAAGATAGAACTGCACCTATTGCATAAGCAGATGCATCAGTGTCTAAGATGAAAGCGAGGTTAAGGCTAGGATCAGCAAGAATTTGTGCGGTTGTCAAATGTTCCTTCAGCGACATGAAGGAACCTTCACACTCACCCGTCCACTCGAATGGTCGATCCTTCTCGGTGATCTGGAATAATGGTGATGCAATCTCACTAGAATGATGGATGTATTGACGATGGTCCTGGCAAAGACCGAGGAAACTCCGGGCATCAGTGACCGAAGTGGGGGTTTGTCACTCTGCTACTGCTTTAGTTTTGGAAGGTTGAGTAGCTACTCCATCGGTGGATATGACGTGTCCCAGGAACTCGATGCTCTGTCTGAAAAGATGACACTTCTTTGGTTTGAGCTTGAGGTTGGCGGTATGGAACCGCATTAAGACCGTGTCCAGGTTCGACAAAGTCTGCTCAAACGAAGAGCCAAAGACGATTATGTCGTCGATGTAACAGAGACAGATCTCCCATTGCAGGGTAGTTAATACCTGCCCAATGAGAGGCTTGACCATTCCAGGAGCATTGCACAAGCCATAGGGCATCTTGCGGAATACATTCATAGAGTTTTATATAAAATGAACAAATCAAGTAACTAAAAACAAACAAAAACAAGGATAATATTTACATAAAAACACACATTATAGAATGCAGTCTCAGACGACCGGGGCGGTACCTATTAGCCATCAGTACCTGTAAAGAAATAATGAATACAATAGCTAAATGAGTACCCATTAGTCATCCGTACGGAAAAAGTTCATAAATCACTGTAGATGCTGCATTACAGATAAGGAACGCAAGTTGGCACGATTCTGAAGTTGCTGGGAAATCAGCACAGGCGAACTGTTGATGTGGCTCACTCTCAAACACAGTGAAGAAGAACGACTGTAGTCAGATGTGCACTAGATAGTCATAATAGCTAATGCAATAATTAAGCAGTATGTTAAAAAGGTCCGTCCGGTAATGGAAGTTTGAAAGTTGCCCGTAACATGAAGGGCTACAGTTGTAATTGATAATTAAACAATGCATGTACATTACTGGGTACACCGGGCATGATACATCGCATAGCTCTTGTGGTGTACCAAGCAGAGTCCCGCAGACTGTGGCCTAAAAGTTAATTAAACACACAACATGCTGTGTGGAAGATTGATTTGGCGACCTAAAAATATAAGTCTATACAATGATTTTACCTAAACAATTATAAATATGCTAGTTAAAACCACAACAAGAGCATACGAAAATACGAGACATAGAGATAGGTAGATGAACTTTTAAACATGGGGCTCCCGGAGGTACCACACAGACTCGTAGGTCCGCAGAGGTATCCCCGCAAGAAGTTGCCCGTAACATGAAGGGCTACAGTTGTAATTGATAATTAAACAATGCATGTACATTACTGGGTACACCGTGCATGATACATCACATAGCTCTTGTGGTGTACCGCAGGTCCGCAGAGGTATCCCCGCAAGGGAGGCTCCCGTACACGAGACTTAACTAATTAACTTAATATAAGTTATTATACCTCTAAGTTGAAAGGAAGAAGGTTATCTCGGATGAAATGTTATGTGCCTCAAGTGGGCACTACTCCTAGTGCTAGTTTGGGTGAGGAGTATTATCCTCGCATGGACCGTCATCACTGAATCCTTGCGAGAGGCAAGGGCCTTGCGCAGGCCTCCGTCTCGGGAATGTGTCGCCACTGCTTAAAGCGGGAGAAGAGTAGTAGGCAAAAATGGGCCCACTAATATTTCAACCAAAAATGCTTGTGGAAGAAAAGACCATACCTAGTAAGATTATGACTATAGGGTTGTGTGCTGTTTTACGTGAAGACAGGATGAGCGATTCCTGATGGATTCCCTCGTCACCATCTTATGTGATTCTTAGTATGCTGAATTAGTAGTTGCCGCTTTATTTATGCGGGCCTTCTTCGCTTAATTAGCTTTTAGTTTTTCGAAACAGGAACTATTTTAGGCCACAAATGGCTGGTATCTACCTAGCTATTAAACACGGCTGTCATTGAGAACAGATGCCCTAAGACATCAATACTGATGACAGCGCTCATACATGTTACTTCTCCGATCTCCGAACTGGATAAGAATCCGGACATCCCGCTCCATAACCACATAAAACGTTACAAGACATAGGTTACTTTTCACGAAAGCATTATTAGACCATTGTCCGATCGTTATGGTGGTGGTGAGAGAGATGAACACCCACCATAAATGTCCTTCCTGTAAGGGCGTGGCAGATCTAAATATCATGCTCAGACATTCTTATGGAATTCAGTGGGGATACGTATCTCTCCCGTCACCGGGTCCTATCGAACTAACCATTTAACCTGTCGTTAGGTTTATATACAAGTTTCCCAGTTTTGCACTACGGTGCGGGAGGTTTGTTCAGTAATAAAAATAATAATTAATATATGTTTTCGCAGTGCTTTCCTACATTGGCTAAAGTGCTAACTACTGAGTATCCAAAGATACAAGGGAAATGTATGTGACACCACACCCTGGCCATCACCGCTCGGAAACCCCAATAGTTTCCCAGAGCCAGGACAGCCCATGGTGCGGATAGGGACATCCAAACAATTAAGAAGCCACAAGGCTGAGTGGAGCATGAAGAGAGACAAAATCTTGGAGTTATAAGTCTTACCGGAGTGCGGGGGGCTAGATTATCGTACTGCCGGAAGAGAAGAGTATATTACAGAGTATGCAATGAAGAAAGTGCCTCTAATCATTTTGGACCTATCCTATCGAGCTGAATAGAAAAGGTTTAGTCAGTAGCATGCCGGGCTAAACAGAGTTATAGCATGGACAGCGACCTTAGTGAAAAATTGTTGGTGGCGGGAGAAGGTGCTGCATATATAAGTGTTGCTGTATAGTGTTTCCTACGTGCATTGCAGTCCTATATTTTCTATGACAAAGCAAAACGTATGAACTGATGGCCACTGGCCATATATATATACATAATCTAACCAGAACAATCAAAACGGTATCAAATGATCAAAGTTATATATATTAGTACAGGTTAACGAACCAACTATAGTGCGGTTACCAACACAATGAGGAAAATGAGAATAACTATAAACAAAATACAGAAATTATAACTAGCGGTCCTAAGGCGTTACAGTACCTTTTAGTCATTGGGACAGTTCTTACGGATACACTATAATTAACGAAACACATATACAGAAATAATTAAACTGTGAAGTATAGTTACTTGAATAGTCGGTAGTCATTCTTAAGTTAGGCTACCGTGTTACTGAAATTGATACGTCATTCCGTAGTTTGACGTGCGTTGATGCATTCTCAGGAAGCTGGAAAATTTCTGCAGGTTGGTTCCCGCAAGCTGTTTTCCGCAAACAAGACTCCCGCCAGAACACTCATGGTGGGAGGGGTACATCTCTCAGCACTGTAAGCCTAATAGGATGTCTAACAACCATTCAGCAAAAGATACGATAGTACTACTGTGGTGAGGAAAGTTCCCATACACCGATGGCACGGATGGAAGGTGTAAACAACCCAATCACAAACTGGGGTTGTCAGAGGCAAACGAAGATGCAAAACAAAGCTTCACAGTGCTGGGTACGTCAGCCAGCTCTGAAGATGCACCGGGCAGAGTGTACTTGCTGAGGTCGAAAGTCAGAAGAACCTACACGATATTAGTGCGGTGACAGTTGAAATACCACTTTAGGCGTGGCCGGCAAATCCGGCAAGTCATCCATCAAAGAACATCCTGCCTCTACATCTGTAGAGTCACATATTCAGGCCGTAAAGGCCTCACCGCAAATTTGTGTTCCAAAGTAGATATTGATATTCGTGAACAGTAATCAGAAAGTTCTAAATTGCTCCCGTAAGAAGCGAGTTTACAAAATTGTTCTTACTGCGGTGGGTTGGCTACTGCTAGCTACGGGAGAAGAACAGAAAACTGAAGTCATATGCGTAATATCTGTTGATCGCAGCTAGTACAGGTCCAACCTGCTCAGCCCCTGGCCGATGATGCTCTCGATCTCTGGATCGCATCTCCTTTTATACTCCTCGTGACGTCACAGGCGCAGGCTCCAAGCAATCATTGTTCGAGCAACAGCCAATCAGCGCATAGCTAATAATAGCGCAGCCGAATGTTCTAGAACATTCTAGAAGTTCTGCGTCCACGTGGTTATGACGTCACGGCAATATTTTGAAGATAATCAAGAAGGGTTTACCGTGGATAACTCAGCCATTTCGTAATCGATTTTGAAATGGTTTACAGATTTAAAAAGCCAGTCGAATTCTGGTCTTGATTAATGCCAGATTTAATGGGAATAGGTAATCAAAAAGGATTACAGGGTACTATCTCGGTACACTAAAAGCGCCATCCTATCTTGGCCGTAAACTACATGCCCTATAAAAAATAGCATCTATGCGCATAATGCGTTTTAACGAACTTAATCGTTTTCGCAACGCGATCTCTCTCATAGGCTCATATACTCTTATGGCTCTACCCAGGGGGGGGGGGGGCGTGTTCAAGAAACAAATCCTGAACGGGCGGCGCATACCCAGCTTAGCTGGTACGGCCGGTACCCGACCGGTCGATCCGAACTACACCACCCCCTCCTAGTTTGACATCCATAGCAAACGATTGTGCATAGCGGATCAACGCATGAACATACGCTAGGCGGGAATTATAGACTTCCCGGGTAGGCGCGTGGCCGGAGAGTAGTGACGCAATAGACGCGTATTCAAGAGACAGAGCACATAGGGGTGCCAAGAGGAGGGGGGAGTTTTAAATTTTGACCTGGAATTATTTTTCTAGGCCTTTCTGTTTTTTTGTTTTGTTTTATTAATATTACGGTGCATGCTGTAACTTTATTTAGTAGATAATTCTAAACAATAGCTCGCATGGGTGTTCTCTCCGAGTGTGGATAATCATTATCTCCGCAGAGAACACCCAAGCTCCAAGGTACCACAATTTATGTTTAAATATATAATATAATAATAAGAAAAGACAAGGTATATATAAACCATGTAACATACCCTCACGAGGTATTTATTTAATCACACCGAATTACCTGCGCACCCCGGGTAAATAAAGGGGTACGCAACACGTGTCTCTTATTATTTATAAAAATATATATTTGCGGCCCATTATTGCGGGTCCGCAACGGGCAGCTCTCGCTGGCCCCATATCCATCCTGACATCTGCGACAGGAAGAAAAATAATAAGAAAAATAGGATATATAATAATAATAACTTAAAAGTTAGTTTACCAAGCAGCCTCAGCGTAGCGGATTATGACATTATTGCACTGCGGGATGTTGTATTCTTTACGTCGCACACGACGTTCTTACAACATCGGAGTCCGCAGTGCTCATTTCGTGTGGGACACACGAGGGCACTGAAGTGTGTGGCTGTGTCGGATAACGGTAGTCATCCTAGGGATGGGATTCAATCGATCTAACATATATAATAAGAAGAAAAGTATTTCAAAAATAAAGTAATAATTAATACATTTCCGCGAATCACACTATTGATGTTTCTGCTGTATCACACATGGTCACACCTCTGCAGCAAAATTTCCCCATTGAGTCTGGGTCCCGCGACTGATGGTGGTGGGTCGCGGTGGATGCACTGTCATTGCTGAGATGCTTTCACTATTACTGGCACTGTCGGAAATATCTGAAGTGATGGTGGCGGAAATATGCGCGTCCATAATGTCTCTCACAGTTACAGCCGGTTCTAATATATCCGTCCGTAAGGCAGCGGCGGTACTAGTGGTTGCTAATGTCTGTGATGCTGTAGTGGTGGTAGTCGTCATGGTGGCTGTTGTAGCTGTCGTGGTGATGGTGGTGAGCTGTACCATATGCTGAGGTCGTGATGTGGGAGCGGACACGGCAGGAGACGACATCTTCCGAAACTTAGCATATTTTAACAGACGACGTGTGGTGATGTTAGGCACGGGCTGAATGTGCTGTGTGTGGGCGATTCATCTCTTTCCCACGTATGGACGCTCCGGCGTAGTTCCCTTTCTGATTGCTGGGTCAGAAAGGCTAGGAGGCGGATGCTGGATAACACGGGTCGGAGTTATACTAATCGTTGCAGGCTGCGACGGTCCTGGTCCCTCGTCTATGGTCAGTCCCGGCGGAGATGGTGACTGCGGGTGGTTTGAAATGTCTATTTCCGCAGGTGTCATAATCACTACCGAAATCGGCTGACTGGCTAACACTGTCTTCGACACTACGGTTTCAGGTATAGTGACTGTAGCCGGATGGCTAATAACTGATGCGGGTGCTGCCGGACTGGATTTTGCGGGAGACTTTTGCTTCTTACTCCGCTTTAGGACTGGTGTGGATGAAGTAACTGGTACCGGCGTAACGCCTCCTGATGCGGCTGTGGGAACTCTATAAACATCCTTTGATGGTCAACCCACATTCAATCCAACTAATAATTTCCCCTCCCCCCCTCACCCCACCTCAACCTAGAACCTCCCCTATAAATACCATGTTTAAACACAGCATTAGTCATGTCCTCTGACGAAGGTAACAACAGCCGAAAGGATCCTAAGGACCACCTTATTATAAGTTTTGATAATAGTTTAAGCCAGATTAGTGTTTTATAACAGTTTTGCCAGATTAGTGTTACATAATAGCTTAGCCACTTTAGTGTTTTAGTGCAAATAATCTAGGAAATATGGCCTCCAACAGAAATCAACAAACGTAAGTTTTTATTGTAATATATATACTGTAATAATGTTTTTGTTTTGCTTTCAATATAATATATCTTCGTAAACAGACACCATATCTTCCAATCTTGTTTTTTAACCACACACACGCACAAGCGCACACACGCACACACACACACACACACACACACACACACACACACACACACACACACACACACACACACACGCACACACGCACACACACGCGCACACACGCACACACACACACACACACGCGCGCGCACGCACCTGTCCACTATGAATCCAGAGGATAACAGGCCACAGACCAGGAGCCAAACAGAGTTACACCCAAAGTCCACACCCACACCAATACAAACCACACAATCAGTCAACCCTACAGAAGAACACACAACTACAACGCACAACCCAACAGCAACCACCCCGCCGTCACCACCACCACCACAACAATCGGCCACCTCTGCAGCCACTACTAACACCACCACATTAACAATAAAAGCACACACGGATGCAGAAACACAGACACGCCTACCACCAATCTTCAGCAAAGCCGATTTAGAGCACCCGGTCAACCAACAGCACGAAAACACATTTCAGCAACTATACAAATCCCTATACAAAACAGAACAACTGCAGCACCACATACAGAACATAGAACATGCCATCAAGAACAACACACATATCGTTAAGCCAGACATAGCACTAGCCATCGTAGACCCCAACACAGAAACCACTGCAGAGATCGACTCCATCTTAAAAGCCGCGGCTAACAGCATCCAACACGCAATCCTAGAACATTACTACAAAAAACTACACTACCACAAACAGCAAGCACACATAATTGAAGGGAATCTGTTAGACTCACACACATACGAAGCGGACAGAGCTGTTGCTAAGGCACACAGGATAGCTGCTAAGTTCGCCACAACCAGTATAAAGACACACAAAACAAACACAAACAGGACACACAATGACACACACAAACAAAGCACACAAAACCCAGTCATGCGAAAGGCAAACATCCCGCCTTTGATGGATCTACAACATCAAATAAACCACACGCAGAAGCAAGCACGCCCAGCACAACACGCACCAACAGAGAGACGCCACAGACCACCGCTGTTGCCAACACATCAACCAGCACAAAGACAACACTCAAAGCAAAACCCACATACATACACAAGACCACAAACACCACAGAACAACCAAACCACAACTCAATGGTTTAGACCTACACCGCTCAAACAGCAACCACAGATCAACACAGAGAGACAACCGAGGAGTAACCCACTTCCCCTGCCAAAAAACGGGGGAGCACCACACATACAGAACAAACCACATTCACCACAAATCACCTTCAAACCAGGGCAAGTTGGACCAAAACAAACATCACAAACCAACCGCCACTACACAAACAACCGACACTTTATAATACCCTACTCAAGACAACCACCTCCCATCCACCACGCACATCCATTACCACCAAGAGAGCAGATGTACCTTCCCAGAACACAACCTATCACACACTCAACACACCAACCCAGAACCCAACCCATCCAAACAACATCACAGACAAGTACAAGCACACCACAAACCAAATCATATGCCGAAGCCATAAAACAATCCAAAAACGAAAATGTGAAAAAACTACTCTTAGAAATAATCGGCCAATTAGACGTTTAACATCAGGTACACAACTACAAAAACGCAGAAAACAACGCATCATCAACAAACAAAAAACAACACCAGATATTGTCGTTAACCTGTCCAATCACAAACTTACCAAAACAGAAAATTCCATTCTAAACAAAGGCCTTTCATTTGTACCGACACCACACCACATATCACCAGACACACAAATACATTGCATAGATCAATTCATCAGGAAGTTAGAATGCAAATACTACTTTTACAGCAACAACCTTGAAAAACCCACAGCACCATCCAAATTCAAACTACCCTCAGAATGGAGACCAAGCACAACACCCAATGCCATCAACAAACTCCGGTCATCACTCACCAAGCTTATCACCAAACCACCCGACAAGTCACCACGATCCAACATCACACACCATGAGAAAACAGCCCTCAAAACATTAGCTAATAACACAAACATAGTCATCAGACCAGCAGACAAAGGCTCCGCAATAGTCATTCTCAACAAAACAGACTACATTGCAGAAGTACACAGACAACTTACAGATGTCGCATACTACACCAAACTCAGTGAAAATCCCACTTTAGAATATAAAGACACCATAGATGCATACATTAACGAACTTCTAATCACCGGAGCCATCACAGGACAGACACACAGATATCTCACCGAATTCAAAGTCAGAACTCCACGCATCTACATTAACCCTAAGATACACAAAGGCAAAATACCACCATCCAGACGCCCGATTGTATCCAAATGCGATGGCCCCACGTCACGCATTAATGAATTCACAGACCACCTACTAAAAGACACGGAAAATGATATCCCAAATCTACTACAAGACACCACTGCATTCATCCAACATATAGAAAACACTACAGTGGATGCTGGCTCAATCCTATGCACAATGGATGTCAGATCACTATACACAAACATCCCACACGAAGAAGGCATGCAGATTGTCACAGAACATTACAGACATACACTTGAAAAAACAAACACAAACAACAATAACCACACACCTGCACACATCTACCCAGACGAATTGGCCCAAATAATGAGATACATTCTTACAAAAAACAGATTCCAATTCAATGAAGACTACTACATACAAACACATGGAACAGCCATGGGAGCCAAGTTTGCTGTCAAATATGCTAACATTTACGTGTACACCATAGTAAGCAGAATGTTATCAACATGGATGGGCAGCACTCCATCTCACTTAGTTAGATACATAGATGACATATTTTTCATTTGGAACACCAGTGAGAACGAACTACTTGAATTTCACGCACACATGAATAAAGAGCATCCCACAATAAAATTTGACTTGGAATATTCAACAGAAAAAATCCCATTTTTGGACACAATGGTATACAAAGAAGATAACAAGCTTAAATTGGACCTATACAGAAAACCTACAGACAAACAACAGTATCTTCACAAACAATCAAGCCACCCTAAAAACACAAAACATTCCATAATCTACAGCCAAGCATTAAGATACAAACGCATCATCACAGATCCCACTAGATTAAAACAACGCACACAGGAACTCACAGATGCATTCATCCACCGGGGATACAAAGAGACAGAAATTAAAGCCATCATAGAAAAAACCGAGAACACACAGAGAGAAGACATTCTTTACAAACAACCCACACAAAAACAGCCTAGGCCAGCTTGCATACTACAATACCACCCATCATTAGAACACATAGGCAAATCCATTCGGACCTACTGGGAAAAGTACATCTTGTCTTCACCAATCTTAGCACCAATTTTTCCCAACTACCCAGTAGTAGCATTCAAGAAAAATAAAAGCATTAGGGACCACCTAGTCCACTCTAGCCTAATTAAAATAAAAAATCCAGATGCTAACAATAAGATCGTACCGACACTAGATGACACTCACGACATAGTAGGGACACTCCAACAATGCAACAACAGCAATTGCATCACATGCAAACAATACATGAACACTGCTGACAAATTCACTAGTTACCTCACTGGTAAAGACTACAAAATCAACACACAAATGAGCTGCAATACCACCAACATTATTTACCTCATAGAATGCAAACAATGCAGCTCTCAATACATAGGAGAAACAAGTCAAACACTCAGCAAACGACTCACACAACATATCCATGCAATCCGACACCAAACAGACACGAGAATCTCATGGCATTTCAACCAACCAAGACATTCTATGAAAGACATCACGATAAGACCAATTGAAAGAATTTTTACAGATAACAAAAAACTAAGATTAAACAGAGAACACTACTGGGTCAAAGAACTCAAAACGATTCACCCGTTCGGAATAAACAAAAAAGCATAACACACTCACTCACTCACTCACACACCCACCCACCCACCCACCCACCCACCCACCCACTCACTGGCTCACTCACTCCCTCACTCACTCCCTCACACACTCACTCACTCACCCACCCACTCACCCACTCACCCACTCACTCACTCACCCACTCACTCACTCACTCACTCACTCGCACATAGGAGGTTTGACGGAAGTTTGCAGACTGGCAGGTATGCATAGGTAACTATGTAAATACCTGGGTCGGCGTTTTTAAATACTAATCGTTGCAGGCTGCGACGGTCCTGGTCCCTCGTCTATGGTCAGTCCCGGCGGAGATGGTGACTGCGGGTGGTTTGAAATGTCTATTTCCGCAGGTGTCATAATCACTAAAGAAATCGGCTGACTGGCTAACACTGTCTTCGACACTACGGTTTCAGGTATAGTGACTGTAGCCGGATGGCTAATAACTGATGCGGGTGCTGCCGGACTGGATTTTGCGGGAGACTTTTGCTTCTTACTCCGCTTTAGGACTGGTGTGGATGAAGTAACTGGTACCGGCGTAACGCCTCCTGATGCGGCTGTGGGCAGGATTTCACGTCTGGCTGCCGGCACGTTGCTTACGGTAGCCTTGGGAAGACGATGACTAATGGGATTCTACGAGTAGTGTTCTTCGTGCGGGCCATTTTCTCGGTCGGAAGAACTTTGACCGGGAACCGAGATTTGAAACTGGTAGCTAAAACGGCACGATCCTCATTCTCTTCTCCAGGAACTAATGTTACTTCTAACGCAGGGTGATGATATCGGAGCGTGTGCGTCACCCCGTAGCGAGTAGCGGTGTAGAGATACTGGCACGTCACACAGAAGGCTGACTGGAAGAGATGATCCTTATTAACGTGAAGTGTGCGGTCGGATCTTCTAGGAAAAGTTCTAGTACAGTGCTCTCCGCTAGCTAATAATGAGCTGCACTGGAACCGTTTTGGAACCGGTACCAATTCTTCTTCAGACGAATCCGATAACACTAAATCTTCAAGGAGTGCCATCTCGTTCCCGCATGGTAGTTGGCTGCGGGAACCTTATTCAAAACCTAATGCCCTATCTCTTCATTGTTTTTAACTTTCCAGGCCAAGTATAATAATGAAATAATAATAAAACAGCAGAATTTGGTTTGCGACACAAAAGAAGCCTAATGCTATCTGTTCTTCCCTGGTGTCGAGTTTTGACGGGAAGACAAAGTTTCAGAGCACACTTTCTCCTTTTATACTATTTGGTGATGCCACAGGAGGCGGATGACCACACCTAAAGGTTTTAACAGGTGATTCGGTCATTCTTATTTGAAAGTTTCCCCTTTTTCTGGCCTAGATATCTAGGGATCAGTTCTTCCCGTATAAAGGGAATACTTTTAATTTTAGAAAGAATGGCTCGTTAAACTTGTCTTAATTTCGCACATTTAACAGCCTTCGATCAACATAGAAACGTAGTACTACTTTTTCTTGTCGGTGTCTCGCCTTTTAATTAGCGTGAGGCTGTTCTCCAGATTTTATGCTTATAAACTTGCCTATTCTAATTTTAGGCTGGAGCGCTCGATGGGGTGTGTGGGAGCCAGGTGACGTCTGCGATAATCTCCCGGACTCACCCTCGCCACTTCTCCATCACGCTGTGGTAGTCGTGTCTTTGGGCGGCTCTTTTGTTTAAAGCGTTTGATCCAACTTTCTGGAAATAGCAGTACATGTCACGTGGCTCTAAAACATGTGGTTGATCGGAAACATATATGCTGTTTATGGCGATGGCTAAAATGCTGTTGCTGAGGTGTAGTCGGTTGTAGATGCGAGATATAGAAATATATATGTTACATCAAGATCTTTATAATGTCCCGTATTTGTGCGAGTTCTTTAACATGCGTCTTGGTATGTGTCTGTAATTGGTAGTTCGCAGCCCATGTTGATTATAGACTGGAACACAAGGAAGAGAAGTCAGATTTTCTTATGCCACTTTACCTGCCCGTGCGCTAATGATTTGTAGCACGGTAGAGTAGTTGCGTTCTTAATCACAAATTCAACAGTAAAGTCGTAAGTAATTTGATGTGTGGTTTAAACAGATCTATTCAGGCGGTAGATCAATGTTACTGATCCCGTCAAGATAGCTGTGTTTTCCGAGCAGGAGGGCTGGCCAAGCAGTCTCCTCAATGAGTAGAACTAGCTCCGTCCTGGCCTAGACCAGACACATTAATACCATTTAAGAATGGTTAAATTACAGTACAACTCGAAAACTGTGTGCCACAGTTATTACAATTTACAATGCCGTCGTTCGGAGATTGTGAACACAGTCAACCTGAGTGTCTGTGTTTCTGACATGGTGGTGATTTGAATCTGATACGCGTGACTGGTTATCTGTAAATGATACTTGCGCTGTGGTGAAGGTGACGTGTTTACGGCTGTCAGGTGCGGGAGTGGGGAGGGAGTGGCGGCGTGAATGTCAACTTTATCGAACCCTGAGGGTATTTCACTCTGTAATGGCCGAGCCCGTGGGCGGGACAGAGTTACTTTAAAGCGTAGATGACCTGTCGGATGCTGTCGTAACTTTGATCAATCCATTGTCGAATTCAACTTTTCGGTAGTAAAATCCTACTTGTGACTGACGGACAATGCAGGCATCTTGCTCTCTTAATAATATCGACTGTTATTACGTATATATCAGGCCCATCTTAAGAATGTATGGGGCTCCTGGGCAAAGCAGTGTACTGGGGCCCCTAATTGGCTAACCACACACCACTATATCGTCAATTCTCCCCCACAATGCATTAGTAGCATGTTCTTCAATTAGGAAATTTGCGGCATTTATGTCAGGAAATTGTTGGATGATGGTTTTAAAATCTATATTTTTCAGAATGTCGCTTTCCATGCTTAGAGAAACAAAACCTGGTTATGATGACCCTTTTAGGTCAAAGATCACAGATATTATTGTAATCATCTAAATATGGTATATGTACAGTACAGATAAAGATCATCGTATCGTAGGTATCACTCACTGACCATTGTTGATCTCGCCGATATAAACATGGTATACCAATATGTTCAGAACCAGAAAAGTTAACCTGGGCAAAGCAGGCAGGTTTGAAGTGATTACCATTATTGAACAACTCGTGATGTTTTAACATCGTCAGATTTACAGTTTATTTAGCCCTTTAATGACGAAATTTATTTTTTTTTCAATTCAATTTTCTCTCAGGAAATGTCCATTTGCAGACCAGGAGAATACAATTTTTGAAAATGCACCACTGGAATGACTGGCTCCTTTATAGAGTCAGTCATCCCTGTGGTAAATTGTCAAAAATTGCATTGTCTTGGTTTGCAAATGGACATTTCTCAAGATCACTGCAGAGGCCGTTTTGGACCGGTATAGCCATTAAAGGGTTAGAGCCCAAATGAAACAAGTATCTTCCATAGTGAGACAGTAATTACAGTGTGTAACATTAAAAATAATCATTTTGTTTGCCAACTGACAGCTTCCATATCATGATATCATGCTCTTTATCTAGGAAATTTGCGGCATTTTATTTCCGAAAATTGCTGGATGATGGGTTGGAAATCTATGCTATTCAGAATGTCGTTTTCAATGCACATGACAGAGAGCAAATTCAGCCGCTGCTGTCCCATTGTGCTACGGAGATTATTCTTCAGAAGTTTCAGCCTTGAAAACGAACGTTCCCCAGTACAGTTTGTCACCATCATGCACAAGAATATTCTGAGGGCAATTTCAACATTGGGAAAGAGAGATTTCAAATTATCAGAAATGAGCTTGCTGTACATGTCCGGAGGATTCTTGACTTCTTTATCGAGGAGAATGTACTGTTTGAATTGTTTGCATTCATTATGTAATTCATTGCAGTTAAGATCTTCGTGATACGCATTAGCCAACTCTTCACATCTTTGGACAAGCCCATCACTGTCAATTGTTTCTAACTGACTGAAGAAGGAGAAGAGATTTCCAATATTTTCGTATGCTTCTGCACGCTTAGTCAGGTGAGAATTCAGGGAGTCCAGAATAGGAAGATATGTTTCCACCTTGAATTTTTCACTTTCGTGGAAAAGTATCTCATCCGCTGACCCATCATATCTGGAAAGACGCACACTTCACTTTCTTGGACGTTTGTCTATGTCACTATAGTTCAAATCTGGACACTTGCTTTTAGCCTTCGTTTCATAGTCAATGAATTTATCCCTCATTTCCTGAAGAAAGGCTTTAAGAGACTTTAGCAGATCAATGGCAACGAGTATGTCAACATCTTTTGACTGCAAAATTTTGCTTGTTTTGTTTACCCGTTCAAAGATATCATTCCAAACAATTGTCAAAAAGATAGTCTCCAACTTCTGCATTTTCTTGCTCAACCCTTCCGCTTCACGTCTTGTGCTCCATTCCTGATTGGCGTCAACTGCAAGGGCATCCAAAGCATCTTGGATTTTTTCAAAACCTACATGAAGAGCAGAGACAGCATCGAAATGTGCTGACCATCTTGTGTCAGAGAGACGTTTGACCACGCTAAGATTCTTTCCCAAGGGTGATGTCAGAACAGCCCACCGATGTGTGGAAGCAGCGAAAAAGGAGTACAAACGCTGAACAAAGTCGAAGAATAAGACAATCTGTGGACCACATTCTGCTGCTCTCATTCTCACGAAGTTCAAACTGTGTCCAGCACAAGGTACATAGATAGCAAATTCATTTAGTTCACGGATCCGTGCTTGCAATCCTGTATACCGTCCTGACATATTCGAGGAGTTGGCATATGACTGACCACGACAGTTTGATAATGGAATATTGTTCTCTTGCAGGAACTCTACAACTGTGTCTGCTAAATTCTTAGCCCCATGAGAAAATATGGGGATAAATCTCAGAAAACGCTCTACTGACTCACTTCCACGAAGATACCGGACAGTGAATGACAGTTGATCAATATGGGAAATGTCTGGAGTGGAATCGACACTTATTGAATAATACTTTGACTGTTCGATTTCTTCTAGAATTGCACAAAATACCTGTTGTCCCATAATTTCAATAAACTCTTCAAAAATATTTGCCGACAGATATGATGGGTTCCCTTTTCCAGCATTTCCGTACACCTTTAAATGTTCCTTCAGAAAAGGGTCAAACTCACTCAATAGCTCTAGCATGCCAAGAAAGTTTCCGTTTTTTGATGAGCCAATAGTTTGATTGTCCCCACGAAAGGCCAACCCTCTAGAGGCAAGAAAGCGGATAACAGAAACCACACGTTTTAACACTTTATGCCAGTACTCTTTCTGAGAACGATGCTGACTTAGCAAAGCAGTATCCACACAACCACGTTCTTTGTGCCGAATCGAATATTCCAACAGGCACCTGCGATGTTCCTCTTCATTTTCGTGCTCTTCAATAAGATTGTTGTGTTTCCAGTCATTAAAGCCCGATGTAGAGAAAGGGGATTCTTTCTTGGACAATAGACGACATGGGAAACAATACAAACAACCTTTGGTGGGTGAATATATCAGCCATTCACATTTTATAAACTCGCCATTCCGCAGTTTACGCTTGAATAATGTGTTTGTTAAACATCTTGTCTGAGCTTTTTCGCCTTCACCATACACACGACGGGAATTAGAAAAGTCACAATCGTGATTTTGACATTTTGTCTGCCCATTGTGAATCCAGTGGTCTACTGTAACAGAATCTGTTGTGTTCCATAGTGCTGGATCTGTCAGAGATTGATGATAAATTGCGGCAGCTACGTTTACAGATTCTTCTTGTCTGTCGTCTTGAAGTTCAGCAGGTGAAACGGCTTGTGTATCTGGAACTGGGTGATCAGATGAAGAGGTGCTTGCCTGATTGGAAGTAACTGTTGATGCCTTATCAATATCAGGAGCAATAGCTGTTGTAACAGGAGTGAACCACGACGATAACTTTGACAGTTTGTTCAATTTTTCTCTATCCTCTGTAGCCTTTTTCCTCTTCTGCACTCCACTAGCGTATGTGCGCTTCATTTCTATAAAAAAAAGATGCAAAAAAGCCCCCCTCCTCCTGGCTTAAATACGCTACTGCGATCATGGATCGACTCTCGAGCAGCAGATTTGAACCGAAATATATGTACAGACGATATATGTGGGTCCTACCGCGTGACGCACGTGGCCGCGTGCTTGTTACTTGACCTTGTAATACTAATACACAGTAATAGGGTCTACCCGACCGGTACATATACTGCATCTGCATGGATATACACATTTACCGGTTTTAACATACTTACGTGCCGTGATGGGAACGGAACAAAGATGAATAATAAATATTTAAAATTAACTAATGTAACACAATTTCACGATCGAATTTCCCAATTTTCTCTACAGAGTACAGACTGCTGACTGCAGAGAGTACGTACAGCAGACTTATTAAATACTTGTCCGGTTGCCCCGTGATCACCGTCACTCACGTCACGTGCAGTGACGTTCTGCAGCCTGTATATCGTAGAAGCAAAAATGAATCAAGTGCGCCGTCTCGCCACACATTCGCCGCTAGCCAGTTGACCTAGATTCAATATAGTGAATATACTACGCATCTGGCATAGGCACTCGGACACATCTAAATCTCTTTTGACAGCAGTCACGGGCGGCGGCACTGCTAATAAACGATAATTTTTTTAATTTATTTCAAATGGATCGGGGCCCCTAAAGTTGTGGGGCCCCTGGGCAACTGCCCACTGTGCCCATGCGGTAAGACGGCCCTGGTATATATGAAGTATGTAGATTTAGATGGTTCCATACGATGTCGGTAAAAGGGAAAGGGGAGGACCGTTGGACAAACGTTCCTCCCGTGACGCGTACTGTAGATGGCTGTAGTGCATTCCATATATCCACATGATCAGTTCTCCCGTAACTGGATAAGAGGACGTACGCGGGAGATTTGTTGGCTGTTGTCTGTTGATGATAATGCTGTTGTCGGGATGTCCGGACTGCTGTATGATGCTGATGTTATAAGCGAAGTGGGCGCATCCCAGTTTTCCACGCTGGTGAATGCCAAGTCTGTTGTTATTTGCGGGAGGTGTAGTCTGCGGAAGATATTATTTCTCCCGTAATTTGTGTGGGATGAATTTGTTGCGAGAATTTTTATATCTATCGGAATTAATTAATACCGGTAGGTGCTGATAAATGCTGTTGTTGCTGATGTTGAATGTCTTTGTTATGCTGAGTATAACCGAGCAAGTATGTGCTGTACGCGCAATGACGAATTGACGTATCCAGTCTTGAAGGCAGGTGTGTTCTGTAGCTGTTGACGTGCTGGCTGTTGTGTGATGTCCTGACTGCTCACGGGGCTGTATGGTAGGCCAATTGGAGGGGGTGGCCTTTGGACAGGTGGGTGTGGTCATCTCCCATTACACGACGGTTGGTGTCTTGTCATAGTTATTAGACACCGGGAAAATTTGAGCCGAGAGTCTGCTGAACAGGCTGCTTTCCTGGCCACCGCGTGGGTTAATGGTGGTCGGTGCGGTGCGGGATGCCACCTCCTCTGTTGCAGCAGTCTCTCTCATATCTGAAGAGTGACGGTCAACAGACGACGAGTGGAGTGTGAAATAGACTGGGCCGGTGATGTCCGAACTTGGTGTATAGATGAGGGACGCCAGTTGGATTTGGGGTGTTGGTGCGGCGACGGATATGGGTGCCACTTGGGTGGGAATGGGTTTGGCGCTTTGGGGGGGGGGGGCGTGGTCGGGTACACCTCGTTGTACAGTTCTGCGGTTCTAGACACGCCAAGGCTTCATCCAGCCTCTTCACCTCCATGCTATTCACCACATGTTCCACCCCAAAGGAAGCATGGCTTGGGTCAGCCTCAGCTTCCGCTTGTGGTAACTCTATGATGGGGGGGGGAGCATAGCATGAAGTGGGTGGCAATGGGAAGAGATCGGAGGAACAACTTTTCCATCCGGTCCCTTGGACAAAACAAACACGAAATTCTTCAGATACGACTTCCCAGATCGAGTAGACCCGTGCTGAGGAGGGAGAGGGCGAGTACGTATCTCGTCATCGTAGTCAGCATTAGCTGCTTGTTCACCCATGTTCTGGCTTGGTAGAACCGGGGTTGAACTGGCACCGCGGTGCTCTGCGATAACCATTGGAATACTAATTTCCGTAGAAATATCTGTCTGGGTACCAGTGTCACAAGAAACGCCCAGTCCGAGCTCTGGTGCTGGATCGTCACTGACACAAGGTTTAAGTCGATCAAAGTGGATGACTGAGGTCAGGCCATCTGAAGCACGGATACAGTAGGTTACATTCGACGTCTTACCTACTACTACATAGGGGCCTTTCCACTGGTAACTCAGTTTACTTGACACGTTTGCAGACCGTCATGAATCATGTACCCAAACCATTCTTCCTGCTTCGTACGGATCTCCATGCACTCTCTGGTCATGCCATGTCTTTTGCCGCCGGTGTGCAGTGGATAAGGTTTCTTTCACTAACTCATGGGCGTGTTCTATCATTTACTGCAAGAGTTCGACATAGAGAGATGGTGAATTTTTCTCTCCTGGTATTCGAGGCATGGCCAGATTCAGGGGTAAGGCTAATTCACGGCCTAACATTAACCAAGCAGGGGTGTAGCCTATGCTGGAATGTACGGAAGTGCGGTAAGCCATGAGTACATATGGGAGCCGTAGGTCCCAATCTCTACAATCAAGGCGTGCTTCCTTTGTAAGCATCTTTGTGAGAGTTCTGTTGAATCTCTCTACCATCCCGTCACTCCGGGGGTGGTATGGAGTCGTCCTTGTCTTGACGATACGGAACGATTTGCAGAGCTCTGATATGAGCCGGCTCTCAAAATTACTTCCTTGATTGGAGTGCAACTCATAAGGTATACCAAAGCGGCAGAACACATCGCTGGCCAAGACCTCCGCTACGGTGGATGCCTCTTGGTCCGGCAGAGCAAATGCTTCTACCCACTTCGTAAAATAATCTTGTAATACGAGGATGTATTTATTTCCATCATCCGTCATATTCAAGGGTCCGAGCACGTCGATAGCCACTCGCTCCCACGGTGCACCAACAATCTTAATTTGAGATGGTGCGATATGGTGTTGGCCAACATCGTGTCTTTGGCATGGGATACAATTGGCAACCCATGCCTTGACACTATCACGAATCCTGATCCAGTGGAATCTCAATTTGATATGGGCAACAGTCCTTTCCATGGCCAGATGCCCGGCGTTATCATGTAGCTGTTTCAATATAATTTCACGATAACTCTCCGGGACTACCAAACGGTCATTAATATATAGAACGTTGTTTATTAATTGACATTCTTCGAACCATTGGTAATAATATTTTGCCGTGGTGGATAGAGGTGTTACCAATTCCTTAGGAGGACGTAGCCCGCCTGAATCCATGCGTATATATTTCGTGTCTGTAGGTCTGTTGTTTGGAGGTGTGCAATTTTGTCTGGATTACACTCTGCACAACTCAATTCGGGGAACTCCGGAGATGGCTGTGTTGACTGTGTCACGGTGGCAGCCTCTTTGTATTCAGCCTCCGTGCCGATTCTGCTGAGGGAATCGGCATTCCCATGGAATTTGCCGGGACGGTGAACAACGTTGAAGTTATAGGCCTGCAGGGATTCCTGCCATAGTTTGACGTGCGTTGATGCATTCTCAGGAAGCTGGAAAATTCCTGCAGGTTGGTTCCCGCAAGCTGTTTTCCACAAACAAGACTCCCGCAAGAACACTCATGGCAGGAGGGGTACATCACTCAGCACTGTAAGCCTAATAGGATGTCTAACGACCAGTTAGCAAAAGATACTATAGTACTACTGTGGTGAGGAAAGTTCCCGTAAACCGATGGCACGGATGGAAGGTGTAAACATCCCGATCACAAACTGGGGTTGTCAGAGGCAAACAAAGATACAAAACAAAGCTTCACAGTGCTGGGTACGTCAGCCAGCTCTGAAGATGCACCGGGCAGAGTGTACTTGCTGCCGTCGAAAGTCAGAAGAACCTACACGATATTAGTGCGGTGACAGTTGAAATACCACTTTAGACATGGCCGGCAGATCCGGCAAGTCATCCATCAAAGAACATCCTGCCTCTACATCTGTAGAATCACATATTCAGGCCGTAAAGGCCTCACCGCAAATTTGTGTTCCAAAGTAGATAGTTTTCGCAACGCGATCTCTCTCATAGGCTCATATATGCTTATGGCTCTACCCAGGGGGGCGTGTTTAGGAAACGAATCCAGGACGACCAGTCGATCTGAACTACAGAAACATTTCCCCAAGTTGTGTTCGATTACGGTTAAGCAATTGTCGAAATATAAGCTGATACGATTTGCTAAATGCAAAGACTGAACGTTGAAAAATAAGAAAGGTTTATAGAGATCAAAGTTATCTTAACCTTTGACCTGGTGGCCTCCCTGACAACATCATACATCCGCTTGATATAAGCAACCATGTTCCCAAGATGTGTTCCATTAAGGTTAAGCAATCCTTAGAAATAAGCTGATAAGTTTGTAATGTTGGAAAATAACAATGTGTTGTGGAGGTCAGAGTGAATTTAACCTTTGACGTGGTGGCGTATCTGTCGACATCATGCATTTGCTTGGTATACGAACCAGCAAACCAGAAATCTAAGCTGGGAAGATTATTCACGAACACAAATGTTACGTTGAAAATTAACAGCATTGTAGAGGTCAGAGTGCCCTTGACCTTTGGTTTCGTGACCTCCCTGTCACCAACCTCCATCCTCATTGGCATAGGCAATAGCAATCCAGAAACAGAAACTGAGAAGAAGCACACAAACTTAACCTTGAAGCCACCGCGTCGGAAAGGTTATACATATATCTAGCATTCTGTTTTGCAGGCGAGAAAAAAATGAGAAGAAATTACAAATTCTATTTTAATTATGATGTAAAATGTCAAAATGAATTCCATTATGGTGTAGAATATGCAAGCATTACATACAGCAGATATGTAAAGCTTGATTGAAATTTCTTACGTTGTTGGTGACGTAAATGTCAATCGAAAATCTTTGACATTCTATGAGGTTATGGTTATAGTGTGTTTTGGTCTCATTGTCAGTGAAGGTCTATGTTTGCGATGTTCTGCGAATGCCATTAGAAACGCCTGTACAGAAAGCCTTGAACTTTGATGTACTCATGCCAAAATCTACAAAGCCTGCAGAGGATGCCACTGTACAGACCTGTCAAATGTGCTATGCACTGCTCTGAAAGGGGGAGAACTGGATGCATTGAGAACCAAGTATAGACTGTGGTAGCTAGGGAGAAGCACGTAGATTGAGAACCAAGTAGAGAGTACGGTTGCTAAGGACTCAGATTCAGGATAAGAAACAGTTGTCAAGGAAGAACTGTAGCTACACATTGTTTTCAAACTACTGCATCCACAGAAGACAGTGCATCATCATAACGGTAAAAAAAAAAATCACGTGAAGTAAGTTAAATCCAAACGCATAGTAACATATGGAAATAATGTCAAAATTTATTTTTCTATGATGCAGCCTGGATGTAGTCATGGTAAAGGATAAAACTGTAAAGCTTTATTGAAATCCGATAATCCTTAGCTGACAGAAATGTCCGTTGGAATACTACCGATTATCTAATTCTCAGATCGGAGATTCTCGGTACACCACATGCAACAGACACCAATCAAATTATCTAAGGACACAATTACATTCCATGACTGTTGAGATAGGGCTACTACTGTGGTGGGTGGTCGGCCAGCGTCTGACGACTGGCGCCGGCATCACATCATTGCCAAACATGGTCGATTGTTGGTGTCTCTGGCTGCTTTTCTAGAGCGGTTTTACAAATGCTCGGGTGTGTCTCGGCGACACATTTTTCCTTGTCTCCATGCCTGGTGTTATCCTTCACTTCGGCCATGACTTTGTCTAGCCTAAGTATTACTACGTCAGAGTCACAGTCGGACTGGGGGTGGGGGGTGGGGGTGGAGGGGAGGTGGCATCTCATTATCTTGTGAATAACGAGGTGGTGGTGGGGTAAACGGTGGGGGTCGGAGTCGAAAGTTGAGTGTAATGATTTTGGCATTCAGACTTATTCTATTACATGCCAACAAAGCGTTAATATTTACACAGCGGTAGACTTCCCATAGTCCATAGAACAGCACATAAAAGTTGTCATTAACTTTCCTCCTAAAATTCCGAATCATGCACAGATTCACACTAATACTTACTCTCACATGGGCATGCATGCATGCGCAACGACAGAGATGTCAATGAATAATTATGGAGAGAGAGAGAGAGAGAGAGAGAGAGAGAGAGACAGAGAGAGAGAGAGAGAAAGAGAGAGAGAGAGAGAGAGAGAGAGAGAGAGAGAGAGAGAGAGAGACGGTGGCAATATTTATATACAATGTAATGAAATTCGGAGTCAGTCAGCCTTCCGCGGATATGTTTGTGGGTGGAGGCCGGACCGAGTTTCGGGCGTGCTTTTGTATGTATGCTTTCTTGGCCTTGTGACTGGATTGAAGTTCCCACATATCTTGCGCCATCTTTGCACTCATGAGGTGTGCTGCAATTCTCGGCTGACCTACATGCCAGATGCACTTGAAACTGCACCAAATTAATGTATACTAAATTTTATATTAAGAATTTTAAATACTCTTTTTAGTGCATAATTTATTGGGAATTCCTAATCTGCAAACCGTCTTTCGATCGGTGGAGTAGTTGGAGAATTGTGCGAGATTGAAGTTTCCAGCCTCTACTTTGGGAGGAAGTTTTGGTGAAGATGCCATTGACGTGCCAGACTTGTGTCACGTGACCTGGTGCCTGGTGACCTTTTCTAGAAGTTGAGAGGCGTCGAATTATAAATAGGCCTGATTCAGTAATTATGCATGCTTTTCTTGTCTAAGTTTGATTGTCTTACTACGTGTGTGTAGTTGAAGAATTTTCGACAGAGGGGAATAGGCATTACGTTTTATTTTAGTCAGACTGCACCCATCTCGTTATACGGTTACAAGCTCGCCTCCCCCTATCATGAACAACCGCGCATCTCAGAAGTTTAGTACCAATATAACTATAGAGTTACCATCACTAGTGGAGCAAATAACAGTATTGTTCTGAGAACGTTTCACAGTTGACAGTTCTTTTCGCAGTGTACACGCCAGATGCCCTATTGGCGTCTCTGCATACTCGTTAGGCACACCTGGACTTGTTAGGCCGGTTTTGGCCCATATTCGATCAAGAATGTAGAAACTGAAAAATAACTCATTTGGCGGACATTTTTCCATTTTTGAGAGGTTATGTCACTTCCCGATAGGACTTTCCTTGCAGTCTGCTGCATATAGCAATGGTGGACTCCGGCAAATTGGTATTCGGAAACACGTATACATAGTTACTTTCGAACTGATCCTGATAAGATTGAATTGACGGATTTATCCGTGGATTCCAGATAGCAGAAATCTTCCCCACTTCATTGAGTTAACGTTTACCAAACTGTCCTTGTTGGTTGGTCATTCTGAAGTACTGGATGCTGAATATGTGGGAGACTCATCAGCTCTCCTTTCCACTAGTCAATCTTCGTCAGACCCTGCATTGGTATTCTGCCATGTATGGAACCTAATTTCAAAAGATTTGGCGCTGTCTTGATAGTTTGAGTTTCAGGACAGTGGTTCGATTCTTGGTCATGAATCCAGACAACATTTTCCAAGGAACTTTTCGCAGTCAGCTGACAAGCAGTTGTTAGTCATCACATTGAAGAAGCGTGGAACCTCTCTTCTAGCATATTGTTCTTACGTGGACAGTTGATGTTACAAGTTCGTGTTCGGCCGATAGTATTGTTAGTAGACCCCGAGGCATCAATCTGTTGATGAAGGGTGAATGGTTTGGACGAAGAACGTGGTGCTCCAAGGGTGATTCATGTTTTATGGGGTTCCAGGTGATTCTAGCCGAGAAGTGGATATTAATTACCACCACCCACCCACCCCACACCCACACCCTGGGACTCAGACCTTGTTAGCCTTCCGGAAGGATATATATATATATATGGACACAGTGTTTTATTATTAGTTTATTATTCATTTATTATTATATAACCAGATTCCTATATTACGCTAACCATAAGGTTTTTAACACATACAAACATACAATAATTAATACCACTACTCTTCTGGGAAGAGTTATTTACTGTCCTGGATTAGCAGTTTTGACACAATAATCCGACGGATTCGCTATTTCAAAGTATTAGGATTGCTAGTATTTGAACTCCAGTTCATGTTTTTGATTGGATTACCTAAATCAAGATACTTTTTTTAACTTCATGGGCACTGGCGGTACCTACTATTCTTCTTATTACGTTATCAACCTGGAATCTGCACACTCCTTTCACATCTCCTCGTAATTACCTTAAGATTTCCATCATACGACAACCTCCGACCGACCGATATTGACAGACAGTAATAACATGTCCTTCCTTGCAGACAGCCCTCATAGGATAGTGTATGGGTTCACATAAGGTTCAGATACTGATTTCTGAGTTGACATTTGGAGGGATGACCACTGCCTGAGCGACGATTCTTGACGCCATTGTGACAAATGAAACGTTGTAATATTTCTCTTTTTTTACCTTTCTCAGAACCTGTTGTAGAATTCCTCGTTACCGTCCTTTTCGTATAGATCATCCCAACTGGAACATGCATTTCCATGGTATAGGTCACTAGCATTTATCGGGAACCGGACAATCTTTGCTGGATCATATCTCTCCACGCTATGTGCACATCTAGACGGTGCTCCGTCTGATTCTTCTCTGGAATGAATTTACTAGTATAATTTACTTGATATCGCTTGAACATTAAGGTTATAGAGCTTAATCGATAGTATTTTACAGTTTCGGTCCTCTTTTAGCCTTTTGTCATATGAGACTGTCATTGGGGACGTATCTCACTCAAGTAATGTTGTGCAGAGCTTTGCCCGCCATTGTAATACCATCATTAAAGACGTCCCTCGATCAAGTACTGTCATGCAGAACTTTGTCCGCTATTGTAATACTACCACCGTGGAGTGGATTTTTATGCTTGTGTAATTCTGTCAGTTGTTTGCACTGGTCACCTCTCATTGGAATGGACTGCGTTAGTGCATCAGCGAACCTGGTCACCATTTCGATCATCTTCATTCTCTTTCCCATTCTCTTCATTTAGTCATTTTATTTGTAAAGATAGGCTTTTTAATTGATATAAGAAGACGTTCCTTACCTTGTGGTTTTGGAGCAGGTTACTTCTTATTTATCACCATTTCTTTTTAGTCTGTTCTTGTCCATAATATAACATTATTTCAAACCTAATGAAATACTTTTCAAGATTCAAGATGTAAAATTATTTATTTTCAAATTTAATCATTGTCAGAAATTACAACAAGCACGCCTATGAAGTGGTGGACTCCTAACATATAAACATTAATAGCAAAATATAGTATGACATATATAATATGATGTAGCATAAACCGACATATATTACCTGAAATTACATGAACAGTAGGTATATACATGTAGGATACAACCAGTAAAACAGGACAATTACATTCATGAACATGAAGGGATGGAGGGTGGGAGACGTATCCTAGATAATATCTAGATAATATAATAATAGTTTCTCCTGTTTATGAAGTTGTATCCAGTCCCTTTTTCGGGCATTCATCCGTCAAGTCAGGCCTGTGTAGAGAATCTTAGCTTGCATGCAAACTATCAGGTTAGACAGTTTTTCGTCGCCAGGTAAAAATAATGACTTTTCAATTTTATTTTACATTTCCGTTATTACCACTTATTTATTCAACATAATTATCTGTTAGTTACACATCGTTATCTAGTTTCAGTCTTTATTCATATGTGGTTTGTCCTGAAATGATACAGGCGTTTGTAATTATCATTGTTTCGTAAATTATTGTTCAATAAATATTATTATATATCATTGTTGATCAGTGTTGAATTGCCACTTAAGTAGTTCCCCAGCGATCAGAAGATAGCTTCCGCATTCCCTCCTCACCCACCAACTACAATTAGTCTACTGAACGGCAAGGTATTCAAAGCGGACGTCACAATCGAGGTAAATTCTTTGGGTGCGAATGCACACTTTATCCCATGAGAACCAAGTGGTTCTGCTGACCCGTTACATGACCGGAAAATGTCTGTGGCTGATCCAGCTCCATCCCGCCAGCCAGAAGGTCCCTGAGGCCCCCCTGTGGCTGCGGAGGACACACCGGGTGGATGCGTTTCATTGTACGATGGGAGTGACCGCTCATGATCGTCGACGAGGTGCTGAAGTGGAGTGGCGGGGCAGCAGTAGCGGCGGGTGCAGTGCGCCACAATGAACAGTAAGTAGTAACAATTCGAATGATTGCAATAATGAGGATAGAAGCAGTATATAACTACACAATAGTTAGCCAACAGAGCAATGACAATAATGACAAACAGTGTAATACGATAGATTAACAACAATGATAAATGTTCATAAAACCATGGCATGGTCGCAGAAACTCCATCGTGGCAGGATCTACACAGCAATAAAAAATAGGTGGCCTATCTGCTGCTGCACCTTTGCTGGATTATCGTGGGTTTGACTGTAGCGTGATACTGCTGTAGGCCATACATTCGCATAATTTGACTGCTGCTAGTTAGCGTTCGCCTTGTCGTCTTTCTCAGTTCATTCCATTAAACTGCTGGGATGGGTGATCTGAATGTCTATAGGACATATTCTCTTAGAGCGAGTTGCCGTCTGGAAAAAACTCTGCTGCTAAATTTTCAAAAGTTTGTCTCCGTTTCCGTCTAATCAGTTCTTTATCTCTTTATCTCTCATGCATTGGATGCAATGCAAATGACGTTTCTCATAGTCTGTTGTGATATTACTTTATTTCTAATGCCAACATTTTCTGATCACATCGTATTGACTGCATGGAAAGCCGACCTACCTAGGTCTCTGTGGCCACCCAAGATTTATACCGCTGAGAGAGAGAGAGAGAGAGAGAGAGAGAGAGAGAGAGAGAGAGAGAGAGAGAGAGAGAGAGAGAGAGAGAGAGAGAGAGAGAGAGAGAGAGAGAGAGCCTTGATTATAAGCTGACACACTGATATTTAGTGTCCAGTCATGGTCAGCATGCGCGCCTGATAGGCCAGTCGCACATTTAAACAGGTGGTGGTTCTTTAGCCCTAACTCAGCACACGTTTTCTTAATTTTCGAAATTCCTTTGCATACAGCTTCCTGATATTTTAGACTCATATTTGAAACTAAGCAAATGGTGACATGGTTACATATACCACTTTCTCTACTCGAAGAGGCCATTCGTATCTCGTGAGCTCTCCTTTGATACAAGATTGAGAAATGTATTCTCGAAGAAGCCACGTCTCTATTTTTAGATTGCGAAGAGGTCTATAATATCAAAATCATGACTCTTGCTCTATGACCCGCATATGCTGAAGATTTTCACTACTCTTTCTTATGGTATGTTCACCTGTTGACTGAGATCATATTCGCCTGTACGGCACAAGATGGTAAATCAGACATTTTATTTATCTCTGGTCCTGTTGTTTGAAACATATCTGACTTGCTACTCTACTATAAACTTCCAGGAGCGGGGTGAGTGTTGCTCTCAGCTCTGTGGAGATGGATATATACTATGACTGCACTATTCACTTTCTATTTCGCACCTTCATTAAATTTATATTACAGTTTTTGTTACACATAATTTACATGAACAAATATTAACAGATTTATGATTTAAATATATTTCTAATAACTTCATGTATGTTTACTTCATTAACTTACGAGTATCGGGTCTATTCCTTTCATATCATAAACCAAACTATTGTATCACTGTACACTATTTACAAATCTATATCCAAATCACAAACTATTACATAACTGATTCAAGCGTACATATTTGCCAGACTAATTATAAATGGACTTCGAAACATATTTTTCAATACGAATTACATAACTGTGAGCAAGCGTGTCCATCACACGACTGACTATATTTTGATAAAAACGCGCACTCATTGAGAATATTCTAGATTAAGCTTCTTAGGACATGCCATCTTGGATGCCCACGCATGTCAGCAAAGTTCTTGAGGCTTTTTGGGTCATGTCATCTCTCCTACATGCGCCTGCATATCCGGTCGGTTTTAATGGAGCCAATCATTACATCATGCTCAACCCTACACTGCCATAAAAGGAGATTACATCAATGTGTTTCTCGTATTTGCTTCCCAGCGCACTTAGTCATTAGGACTCATGAACTCGTCAGGGATCATCTACTGCTCGTCTGGCGTGGCTGCTGGTTGAGAGTCGTTTGCTGTACACCAGCTATCTGTTGTTGCCAAATATGGTAATCACATCAATTCATCTCACATGTATTGATTCCCACGTACGCACACGTCAGGAGTGATGGACTCATCGGGGATCGTCTGATACCCGTCGGCATTATAATCGAAATCGATTCAACTTGATGTTGACCCTGATGCATTAATCTAAACGTACACCGGAGCCGCATTGAAATACCCAGCATGACTTCCTTGCATAGCAACTCAAATAGGTTATACCCAAAATAAACACTGGTTTTCAGAGTAAACATGTACGTTATATATATCTGACGATTAATAATTGCATAATGGTTATCGTAGACATCATGTCCTGTGTGGATTCTATGGTCGAGATGGAATAGCCATCCACTACAATTTTTGTACATGTTATTTTCGTTTCGGACTTAAGACGCCATGCCAAAATGTATGGGTTCATGACGTTCACATATCCAGACATTCACAATGTGTAGCAGCATATTCATCGGACTTTAACATGTCATGGTCTTTCCAAGTGCTGGACATTGCACAGGCTTGCACGTATGCAGGCTGCTGTTGTATCATGCATGCTTGTGGGTCCGTTACTAGCCCTCTCTTTCCCATGCCTGTGCCATGATACCGAGAGCGGATTATAAGCACCGCTAATGAACATACACCAGCCATAGCATACTAGAAGTCAGACATGTGTTTCTGACGCATTATCTCCTTACAATAAACAATTACTAACCACTGTGCATCATCCTTCTACATCATAGTATGTTATACATGTGATTTACTGCTCTACGTCATATATCTTGGATTGTGATTGGTCTAAACCACCATATAGACGAGCAGGAACAATTCAAGAAGGTGGGGCACTGCCTGCTTTTTATGTTTTTATTAGCTGATGTCGCAGCTTTGGCAGAAGGCCAATGCGATTGACTGCTGGATCTGCCTAGTCAACTCGCTGCAGGTATGCAGCACATGAAGTCCTTCCTTCTGAAATTCACCCACTATGATAATGAACACAATCTTGGTAAGAACTCTTTGCTCTTCTAGCTGGCTTCGAACGTAGGAATTAATTAGTGAATCATACATTTTATGTTACTATCCTGTTAAGACAGTTATCATATGAGCGCTACAGCTTATTTTCCAGCCTTCATGCCATGCCTAAAATACTTCAGTTATACTAAAAGTCTGTATTTGCTTTTGACTGTTTGTTCTTGAATCGTCTCAGAAATTTATAAGGATCACTGCTTCACAGACATAGCATCTTCTGATAGATGTTTTAGCCCCATGGTATCATAAAATAAGTGATTTCGTCCATCCCTGTAAATTCAAGCGGCAATATCATCTTAAGATTCCTAACATGTTTAACCCAAGACCTGGGGTTGGGGTGGGGCATGTGTGCGCATGTGGTTATGCACGCGCATGCATGTGTGTGTGTGTGTGTGTGTGTGTGTGTGTGCGTGCGTGCGTGCGTGCGTGCGTGCGTGCGTGCGTGTACACACGCATGTGTGTGCGTGGATGCGTGCGTGCGTGCGTGCGTGCGTGTGTGTGTGCGCGCGCGTGTACGTGCATGTGTGCATGTCAGACTCTCTTATTTCACGTACCTGCCCAGAATAACTTAAGATTAAGGTTGATTCAAGGAAAGGCAAGTGAGTAGATAAAAGTCGATTGAGTACCTTAAACGATATAAGAATCACTGATCGTGCAGCATTCAATTTGTATTGCGAATTTCAATTAGAGACTCAAGGGCCTCGGCGCTCACCTGAACCATTATCATTTAAACCATTAGCATGTGAACAGACATCATTCCTTAAATTCATCAGAAGGTAAGCATAAAATACATAATTGGAATTCAGTATGTATGGTATTTAGCAGGAAATTAATGATGGACTCTGACCACACAAGCAGAACCTTAAAAAATCCAATACAACCACCAAGTACTAAATTTTGATTAGTCATTGACCACATTTTATCACACGCCAGATTCGCTTGAAAATTTTTAATTGCCTTTAGTTATTGATGAAATCTAACGAGTTTCAGCCTGGAGCGTAAAGCAGTTCCTGAGATGTCATTTTCAAGAAGACCAGAAAAATGGACCAGTCAAAATTCTGAATGGAAGCTCTGGAGCAAATCACCATAGGGCATAATGTTCATCCAACTAATTTTCATTGAAATCCACGAAGTTGTTCCTGAGAAGAAGCCATTTAAAACCATTCCTATTCATTTCCTATATGATTTCTGGAAGCTATGAAAATCCAAGGTGGTCTACCACCTACTATGGAGTAGTAAACCACTAATATCATAACACGATATGAACTCTAAAGCACTTTGCTTATGCATGTACTACTTATAAATTGGATGCCTCTGACGTTCGCGATGTACAGAATACACCAGAAATCTGAAGGAACATCTAGCAACTAATAACGAGACCAGCTCCATCTGAGTGCCCCTAATGAAAAGGCGTGAAGCACCGAAATGAACTGAACTGCTGGCCACCGGAAAATCGAAATCGAAATTCTGAATGACACTTATGGAGATTATCATCATGGGGTACATCTGGCCAAATTTGGTTAACATCGGGCCTTCGATTAATGATGAGTAGCATTTTATTCAATTTCTGGAAAGATTCTCAACCCAAAACTGACAAACCAGAATTCTGAACAGTAGAAGATCTGAAACCTAGCACAATAGAAATCTACCAGCCAAGTTAGGTTGAAATCCAGCAAGCAATTACCAGTCAATTTTTTTGGTACAATCTAAGATTTTCACCCCAAACATGACCAAACAAAATTCTAAATAGAGCTCTGGAGCCTGCCACCTTTTAGCCAAATTTGATTGAAATCCGTCAAGCGACTAAGGAGAAGATACGTTTTAACAATTTCCATTAAATTGCTTATAAATGGGTAGGATTTTCATTGAAAACAATCGATCAATCATGAGCAATAAGCTGTTCAAATACGCAAGTTACATGCTCATGTAAATAGTCATGTTCGGACATTAGGGTTTCCGCAAAATGGGCACTGACATGCCACGAGGATTCAGTGCAATTAAATAATCAAAGATCTTAGATGTACTACACCAATCCAGTTGTAATGAAGATGAGCTGCGACTAGTGACTCTACTACTTGCAGACACCAAGCTGAGATATTAGTTAAGACAGTGAAGTCTGCAGAGTATGAGACATCAGTCGGCTTCCCACTGTGCTTTTTACATGCTACCTTGCAGCATCATTGCAATTTCTGCAAGACCAACCTCTACTCCCGCCCCAATGTCCATACAGGGTATGCCGCCAGAGATGAAATATGCTGATGTGGACTTCATAGATAAGGAAGAGAACTACTTAATGAACCACTCCTGATAGCTGTAAGCAAACTAAAAGTGACGCTATGAATGAAGCAAAAACAAAGTCCATCCACATATACCTATCGACAAAGAAGCTAAAGAAAATGATGATCCACTTTATTCCTAGAGACAGCTATCAGGATAGCTGTATTATCAATGAGTAATGTAATGATTAAGTATTGTTAGATCTGGGAGAAAGGTAATGTAATGGTGAACGATGGAGGAAGAGTAAATTCCTGGACTCACTGCTCTGCAGTACAGCTGACATTACTGCTCGATGTGTCATGGGAGACATAGCTTTTCAGTCCTTCTAGAAGCTGTGGATTCGTATATCAAAGATGCACTTGCCAAAAAGACTACCTTTGTACAAAGCAACCCGCATGTCCTTGATGCTCTACAACTGCAACAGCTGTGTAGCTCCAATTGAAAATTTCCCTTTCTCCGAGATCTAACAATACTTACCATTACATTACTCATTGATAATACAGCTATCCTGATAGCTGGCTCTAGGAATCTAGATTTAGCAAGCTTTACCGGCTCCTGGAACCGGGTAGCCGTTTCCCAACAACCAGGTACCTGCCTGCCAGAGACACTCATATTGTTTGCATAGCTACCAAACAAGAGAATACCCATGGCTTGCCTCCGTGGGGCTGGGAGGCAGGGTCCGTAATGTAATGGTATGTATTGTTAGATCTCCTTCGATCATACTTACCATTACATTACTCATTGATAATGCCAGATTTAGTCCGAAACCTGGTGGGAAGGGGCAAGCCATACAAAGCCTCTTTTGCACCTCGAGAAAGAACCGGGACCTAAACTTGTCATATGGAGACCTAAAAGGACCGACAAGTTCTGGGACCGAATCACATTCGCATCACCGCTCCCCCACCCCCACCCCATTTCTCCGAAAAAAGGGAGAGAACTCCCGAACATGCATCTCGCCTGAAACACATGTGCGAAGAGGGTTAACAGCTCTTGACACATATACGCCTGGGAATGAAAATGAATACATAAGATGAATGATCATGATATATAAACATAATACAAAAAACTGTTAAACTTGAATTACCTCATGAATTATGGATTCCAGACATGGAACCATCAACCAACACACTTTCGACGAAACATGCTCCATACGGTTGAATTCCTCTCGCTTGACCATGTCTATTCTTACTACATTTGCTTTTCAAAGTTATCAAAAGGAGATGAACAGTGTGGCCACTAGACTATCGTTTCAAAACAGCTAAAGCGAGTGGATTAGCAGAGTCTGATATGTCCCTTATATAGTAATCAGTGAAAGAGGACTCACAGTGCCATTGTGCAATGGCCATGATGTCCTCTAATGGGACACCATTGAATAGGGTGGTCGAAGGGGATATTCCTTTAACATCATGAGCCCTCCTAGCACATTGTACCTGGTGCCCAGTCGTAATCTCGTGGGTAGTTTGAATGCATTCGACTACCCAACAAGAGATAGACATGGATGCAGCACCATATGGCTTCTTATGGCAGATCCACAGATGCCTATCATTTGACCATAGAGAGTTCGTCCATTTGTTGTACTTGGTCAAAGCATGGACTGGGCACCAGGCACTGGCATCATGGTCAAACCTAGTTAGCTTTGGTATATGATTGGTCTGCTGGGATATTTCAAAGATTGGTTCTTTGACATAAACTCTGCCCTTGGCAGCAATCGCAGACCCTCTCCGTAGACAATGAATTGGTCCCTCTCTGCTGAAAGCACATGGATCGCACTGAGCCTTCTTGCTGAGGAAGCCACCAATAGAAAAACGCCTTTTGAGTCAGATGCTTTAGACTAGGCGAACCCAAAGGTTCGAAAGGGTGCTTGGCCAGTACATTAAGCACCAAAGATAGACTCCAGGCTGGAATGACTACTGGTTGTCTCGGTCAGAGATTGCTCATTCCCTTTACTATCACATTCAACTGGGCCACCTCTGGATCATCCCTGTTGGCTAAACAAGGGATAACTGTTGCCAAAACTGACTTGTATCCAGCAATTGTGACAGGAGCTAGTCCTGTAAAGAACAGCTCGGAGAGAAAGTCTGCTATTTGCTGAATAGTGGATTGAAAGGGATCAATACCCTTTTCTTCACACCTCTCTGCAAATTTGTTAACCTTGTGGTTATATGACTTGAAACTCGCAGCCTGTTGAGACAAACCTTCTGATGTCGAACGTTGTTTGATAACATCCACGCAGTCAATTTGAACATTTTGGGCCGCTCGTGTAGGAAGCGGCTCTTGGCCTGGGAGATTATGTTTGGAATCTTGGGCAGCTGCACTGGATTGTCCACCAGCATATCCAGAAGATCTGTGAACCATACCCGTCAGGACCAAAATGGCGCTATCAGCAGGACCAGGCACGGCTCCTCCCTGATCTTCCCCAAAACCTTCGGTAGAAGAATGGTGGGCGGATACACGTAAGCGTGCATCCCTCTCCAGCTTAGCACCAGGGTGTCTGTATCGTTTGGTTACCCCAATGCTCGAAGATCCTTTGTAGAACTGGAGGGTTGAGACACCATACTGTTGGCAGAATTCTCTGTCTGCGAGACAAAGCATCCACCAGAATGGTCAATCGCCCCGGAATGTGAGCTGCTTTCAAAACAACTGTGTAATTCCTGGACCATTGAATCAAGTGCCATGCCTTCATACACAGTGTGGGTCACCTGGTCGCACCTTGGCGATTTATGTATGATACTACTGTCGATTTGTCCGATCATATCAATATCACCTTGCCCCTGACTTCTGGAAGAAACTTTTTCAATGTCAGTTCCACTGCCATCATTTCCAACAGATTGATATGCAGCTGCCTCTCTTAGAGAGTCCATGTTCCTGAAACCTGGTGTTCTCCCAGGCATGCCACCACCCCTCCAGCAATGCACCCGTGTACACGGACATCTGGGGTGGGTAGGGGAAGCAAAACTCCTACTAGGAGATTCTGACGCTTCTTCCACCATACAAGATGCGACATCATTGGCTCCAAAACTGGTACCAGCTTTGACAGGGGTTATGTTCTCCACTTCCACAGATACATCAGATACAACTGGATAGCTCTTCGCATCAGAGCAGCATATGGGATTACCTGCTCTATGGAGACCATCATGCCCAGCATCTGAAGAAACCTCCTCGCCTGAATGTGGTTTCCCAATCGAAAACTCTTGAGGATGGCTAACAGAGACACCACAATGGGCTCTGACGGGTAAACCTGCCTTCCTCGAGATTGAATCGCATCCCCAAATCAACGAAGTGTTGAGTGGGCGTCAGCTCGGATTTCTCCCTGTTGACTATCCAGCCTAGATCTGAAAGCAATTTAAGAGTCAGAGCAGTATCCATTCCTAAACTGGCTGGCGCGTCCGCTGTGATAAGCCACTCGTCTCTGTAGGTGTGAAGCGCCATGTTCTCTCTTCTGAGAAATGCTGTCACCGCTAGGACCACTCTGGTGAAAACCCTTGGGGCTGTCGACAAACTCCCATACCTGATTCTGAAATGCGAATCTCAGAAACCTGTGACAACCCATGTTCATTGGAATGTGGAAATATGCATCTTTCAGATCGCTTGACACACCACATTCCTTTCTTCAATCCTGCCATTACCGATATCGGAGTTTCCATCTGAAACCGAGGCATATGGATAAACCAATTCAATGGCCTGAGATTGAGTACAGGTCTCCAATTCCCCCCCCCCCACCCACCCCACCCCTGTGCTCTTGGCGACAAGGAACATGTTTGAATAGAAGCCTGAAGTGCCCTGGCTTGCTGGTTTTATTGCTCCTTCAGAAGCAAACCTGACACTTCATTTTTAATGGGTTCTAATTTGTCTGTCTCCCTTGGAACGGGAGTCCAGACGGGTGCCAAAGGCAGATTTTGTGGCGGGTAATCCCACTACTCTGGCATGTAACCCTGGGATATCCATCCCAGGACCAGACTGTCTGACGTCACACCACACCAAGCCTCGACGAAATGCATGCGCCTTCCACCCACTATAGGCGCATTGATGCCTACTGCGTGTGTCTGACTCCCGATCCGCCACCCCCACCCCACCACCCTCTTAGCGAGAGAGAGAGAGAGAGAGAGAGAGAGAGAGAGAGAGAGAGAGAGAGAGAGAGAGAACCACTTTGGTCTTGGCTTGACTGGTCTAACCGGCACCACTGTTCCTGTCACACAGGCGCAGTCCAGATGGATATGAAGGGAGCTACCATACTCTCAGGTACGATCAGCTCCCTTTTGTCTGCCCTTGGAGGTCTTACCCTTGCCCTTCCTGCCTCTCAGCCGATCAGGGTCACTACTAGGGTGGGCAAGAGCCTCCACAACCTTCCTCGCCTTTTAGCCACAGGCGGCTGAGAAGGCCCAGCAAGAGCAGAAGGAGCAGGCTTGGCTTTCGCCTTGCTCTTATGTTCTTATGTTTCTTCTGCTTCTTGGAGGCAGGTTGACCAGTTAGCGGTTTCATAACAGCCCCTAGTTCATGCGCCTGACGCACTAGCTCCAGCTGAAGGTTAACCACTAACTGACTCTGCGCAATGTTAGCCATGTCCTATAGGATGGCCTGCGCTTGGCCACCAAAGATGCTAGGACCGTTCAGGGGCATTCCAAGCAAATGCTCCCTGACAGCCATAGATGGACGCATATGGTCAAGGACCATCTGCCTCCTGGACTTGGTTACACGTACCTGCACCCTGGCCAATGCGTCCATTGACAGCACAAGGCCGTCGTTAACGCAAGAAAGTGCAACAGGTGGCACAGTGTGGCCTGCCCCAGCTTCAGCCCACACCGATTGAAGCAAACGATAGAAGTGATTTACAGCATTCATTGCTGCCCGCACTCCATCATCGCAAAGGGACAGGACTTCCTCATTGTGTGCTTGGGATTTGTCCACAGGCACTTGAGTGGGACCACCAGCTCCAGCACTCTGGACACCAAGAACCCAGTGGTCATCCACAGTGACCGTTGGTACAACACCATACCACTCGGACTCCCCACAGGGGATACGGTACCTTGCCCGCACCTCCCTAGAGGCCGCATCGAGCTAGCTCTTGGTCAAGAGTTGCTTGCTATAAATAGGCTCGAGCAACTCCTTGAACCTTGAATCCAGCCCAATGGACTGAATCTGAGCCACGGGCAAGACCCCTGTCCGAATCTATGCGACCGATGGATGGGGCATGTCTTCCTCGGTCATGGCCGAGACCACGGAGCCAAGCCAGAGCATCGGACCAGTCCGCCTCCGAGGAAGACACCCCAGCGAACACATCACCCATTGATGTACTCACGGGTCTACCAGCAGTGGCCTCCTAGCAAGGAGCCACTGCTGGAAAGCCAGCAACCCTGGTACCGCAAGGTTCCGCCACCACCCCATGAAACAAACTGTTCAATGGAGTAGGCCTGCATGGAAAACCATGCAAACCCATAGTGGTTATCGAACCGTGGCCATACACGGGCATCAACGGCACCCCGTTTGTGGTTGCTGTACCAGGCGAGATAGGTGAGTACCAAGCCTGGCCAGTCACATGCGTCACCGTGTCGGTTGGTGGCAAACCAACCAGCACTGGACGGGTGTCCAGTACCGATGTGGCCTCAACCACGGCGGAGTGGCTGCCATGGCTTACACCAAGCCAGACAGATGGAGGGCGGTTCAGTCCAGGATGGGATCGACCTCCATGTGCCCCACCCATGGTATCTCTGGCCGCAACAACCTCTCCTCTTTGGCCTCCTCATCCTCAGACCCTGAAGAGTTGTCACTCGATGAGGAAACACTGGAGCCATCCTGGCGAACGGCTCCCATGCCCGACAGATCGGCTACCGTGACTGGACCACCTGGAGGCGGCCACAGAGAAGCAGTACCCACCAGGCCAGAGCCTGACAGGACCGCCAGGGAGCCATATGAGATGCCCCCCCCCTCGGTAACCAGTCCAGAACCCTGTCCAAGGACAGGGTCAGTACCGGACATGGAGAGAGATTGCCCTACAGTCTTCGGTATCAGAGATGACACAAGCGTGGGCAGGACGCTAGCAGGCCCAAACCATGCCGGGGGTGCCATCTCCGAACCCTCCAACTGTAGATGAGGAGCGCCCCCAGAGGCCGAAATGAATGCTCCTCGATTTTTTTTCGAACCGCCTGACCCCCGCGTCAGACCCTGCCAAGTCCTGAGCAAGGCACTTGACTAAAAACTCGACGGGCCACACTGAACAGACATTACACCTATTATCAACGTTACATAAGGATCACCGAAAACAGACATGGTCGTTAAATGCGACCTTGACGAATTTGTGACACTCAGGACATGATGACGTAGTAGGCTTGGCCTGAAAACAAGCACAAAACCTAAAATAAGCAAGCGGTACGAAACAAAAATGGAAGGCAGACAAATAATTTTCAAATATTTTGACAATAAATTAAAAGTTAACGCTCCGGCACCCCTGGATGGATGGTTGCCATGCCTTAAGCTCCGTGATCTGTCAGGCCAGGTGAGCTCAAAATGCTATCCTGCTTGTTATTGACATGTGTTCATGTTTTATCAGTCAGGACACTGTGACATAGCCGCTGTACATGTGATGCCCAGCTGCTGTATATGTGACGACATCCACCATATGTGACGATCAGGCTCTGTATATGTGATGACCAGCCACTGCATATGTGATTACCAGCTGCTGTATATGTGATGACCAGCTGCTGTATATGTGATGGCCATCCACTGCATATGTGATGACCAGACACTGTATGTGACGACAAACCACTGTATACGTGATGACCAGCCGCTGTATATGTGACGAACAGACGCTGTATATGTGACGCCCAGCTGCTGTATATGTGATGACCAGTTGCTGTATATGTGATGACCAGACGCTGTATATGTGACGACCAGCCGCTGTATATGTGACGACCAGGCACTGTATATGTGACGACCAGGCGCTGTATATGTGATGACCAGATACTGTATATGTGACGACAAGCCACTGTATATGTGATGACCAGCCGCTGTATATGTGATGACCAGTCGCTGTATATGTGACGACCAGGCGCTGTATATGTGATGACCAGCCGCTCTATATGTGACGACCAGCCACTGTATATGTGATGACCAGCCGCTGTATATGTGATGACCAGTCACTGTACATGTGATGACCAGTCACTGTATATGTGATGACCAGTCACTGTATATGTGATGACCAGCCGCTGCATACATGACAACTAGCCGCTGTATACATGATGACCAGCTTCTGTAAATGTGATGACCAGACGCTGTATGTGATGACTAGCTGCCAACAACTGGGTACCCGCCTGCCAGAGACGCCCATATTGTTTGCATAGCTACCAAACAAGAGAACAACTCATGGCTTGCCTCCGTGGGGGTGGGAGGCAGGGTCCGTAAGGTAATGGTAAGTATTGTTAGATCTCGGAGAAAGGGAAATTGAAATTTCCTTCATTGTCATACTTACCATTACATTACTTATTGATAACACCAGATTGAGTCAGCAATCTGGTGGGAAGGGGCAAGCCATACAAAGCCTTTTTTGCCCCTGGAGAAAGAACTTAGACGTAAACTTGTCACACAGAGACCGAGAAGGAGCGATAAGTTTGGAACCGAATCACATTCGCATCATCGCTCCACTCCCCACCCCTTTCTCCTAAAAAAGGGAGAGTACTCACGAACATGCATCTCGCCTGAAACACAAATGTGCAAAGAGGGTTAACAGCTCTTGACACACATAAGCCTGGAAATGAGCATGAATATATAAGATGAATGATCATGATATATAAACATAATACAATAAACTGTTAAACTTGAATTACCTCATGAATTATGGACGTGGAGCCACCAACCAGCACACTTTCGACCAAATGTGTCACATACGGTTGAATTCCTCTCGCTTGACCGTCTGTTCTTACTACTTTTGCTTTACAAAGTTACCAAAAGGAGACGAGCAGTGTGGCCACTAGACTATCATTTCAAAACAGCTAAAGCGAGTGGATTGGCGGAGTCTGACATACCCCTCATATAGTAACCAATGAAAGAGGACTCGCAGTGCCATTGTGCAACGGCCATGATGTTCTCTAATGGGACAACATTGAATAGGGTGGTAGAGGCGGCTGTTCCTCTAACATTATGAGCCCTAGCACATTGCACCTGGTGCCCAGTCACAATCTCGTGGGTAGTCTGAATGCATTTTACTACCCAACGAGAGATAGTATCCATGGATGCGGTGCCATATGGCTTCTTATGGCAGATCCACAAATGTCTATCATGTGACCATAGAGAGTCTGTCTGTTTTTTGTACTTGGTCAAAGCACGGACTGGACACCAGGCACTGGCATCATGATCAAACTTAGTTAGTTTCGGTATAATGATTGGTTTGCCGGGATATTTCAAAGATTGATTCTTTGACATAAACTCTGCCCTTGGCAGCAATCGCAGACCCTCTCCGGAGACAATGAATTGGTCCCTCTCTGCTGAAAAAGCATGGATCTCACTGCACCTTTTAGTTGAGGAAGCTGCCAATAGAAAAACCGCCTTAAGAGTCAGATGCTTTAGACTAGCTGAACCCAAATATTTGAAAGGGTGCTTGGCTAGTACATTAAGAACCAAAGATAGACTCCAGGCTGGAATGACTACCGGTTGTCTCGGTCGGAGATTACTCATTCCCCTTCACCATCACATTTAACTAGGCCACCTCTGGACTATCCCCCTGTTGGCTAAACAAGGGATAACTGACGCCAAAGCTGACTTGTATCCAGCAATTGTGACAGGAGCCAGTCCTGTAAAGAACAGCTCACAGAGAGTCTATTATTTGCTGAATAGTGGATTGAAAGGGATCAACACCCTTTCCTTCACACCACTCTGCAAATTTGTTAACCTTGTGGTTATTTGACTTGAAGGTTGACCGCCTTTTCGCAGCTGCGATGAAACTCGCAGCCTGTTGAGAAAAGCCTTCCGATGTGGAACGTTGTTTGATAACATCCACGCAGTCAATTTGAACATCTCGGGCCGCTCGTGTAGGAAGCGGCCCTTGGCCTGGGAGATTATGTTCGAAATTTCGGGCAGCTGCACAGGATTGTCCCCCAGCAGATCCATGAACCACACCCTGCTGGGCCAATATGGCGCTATTAGCAGGACCAGGTATGGCTCCTCTCTGATCTTCACCAAGATCTTCAGCAGAAGAATGGTGGGTGGGTATGCGTACATGTGAATCTCTCTCCAGCTTATCACCAGAGTGTCTGTATCGACGGCATTTGGACCTGGAATCGGTGAGACATAAGTCATGATTTGAGCATTTTCTTTTGTGGTGAACAAGTCCACTTTTGGTTTGCCCCAATGCTCGAAGATCCTTTGAAGAACTGGAGGGTTGAGAGACCATTCTGTCGGCAGAATCCTCTGTCTGCGAGACAAAGCATCCGCCAGAATGTTCAATCACATAGGAATGTGAGCTGCTTTCAAAACAACTGAGTAATGTCTGCACCATTGAATCAAGTGTCACACCTTCATACACAGTGTGGGTGACTTGGTCCCGCCTTGGCGATTTATGTATGATACTACTGTCGAGTTGTCCGACCGTATCAATATTGCCGTGCCCCTGACTTTTGGAAGAAACTTTTCCAATGCCAGTTCCACTGCCATCATTTCCAACAGATTGATATGCAGCTGGCTCTCCTGGTGAGTCCATGTGCCCGAGACCTGGTGTTCTCCCAGGCAGCCCCCCCCCCCATCCCTCCAGCGATGCATCTGTGTACACGGACAGCTGGGGGTGGGGTAGGTGCAGCAAAACTCATAGGATATTCTGACGCTTTTTCCACCATACAAGATGCGACATTATTGGCTCCAAAACTGGCACTAGTTTTGACAGGGGTTCTGTTCTCTGTTTCCACAGAGACATCAGATACAACTGGATAGGTCTTCGCATCAGAGCAGCATATGGGATTACCTGCTCCATGGAGATCATCATGCCCAGCATCTGAAGAAACCGCCTTGCCTGAATGTGGTTTCTCAATCGAAAACTCTTGAGGATGGCTAACAGAGACACCACTCTGGGCTCTGACGGGTAAACCCAGCTCTCCTCGAGATCGAATCGCATCCTTAAATAAATGAAATGTTGAGTGGGTGTCAACTCGGATTTCTCATTGTTGACTATCCAGCCTAGATCTGAAAGCAACTTCAGAGTCAGAGCAGTATCCACCTCTAACCTAGCTGATGTGTCTGCTTTGATCAGCCAATCGTCTATGTAGGTGTGAAGGGCCACGTTCTCTTTTCTGAGAAACGCTGTCACTGCAAGGACCACTCTGGTGAAAACCCTTGGAGCTGTCGACAGGCCGAATGGGAGGACTATAAACTCCCATACTTGATTCTGAAACGCAAATCCTCAGAAACCTGTGACAACTACTGTTCATTGGAATGTGGAAATATGCATCTTTCAGATCGATCGATACACACCACATTCCCTTCCTCAATCCTGCCATTACCGACCTCAGAGTTTCCACCTGAAACCGAGGCATATGGATAAACCAATTTAATGGCCTGAGATAGAGTATGGGTCTCCATCCCCCTGTGCTCTTGGGGACAAGGAACATGTTTGAATAGAAGCCTGGAGTGTTTCGGTTTGCTGGTTTTATTGCTCCCTTCAGAAGCAAACCTGACACCTCGTTTTGTATGGCTTCTAACTTGTCTGGTTCCCTTGAAACGGGTGTCCAGACAGGTGCCAATGACAGATTCTGTGGTGGAAAGTCCCACCACTCTGGCATGTACCCCTGGGATAACCATCCCAGGACCAGACTGTCTGACGTCACACCTAGCCAAGCCTCGACGAAACGCATGAGCCTTCCACCCACTATAGACGCCTCGACGCCTAATGGGGGTGTCTGGCTCGTGATCCGCTCCCCCCATCCCCTCTCTTGATGAGAGAGAGAGAGAGCGAGAACCATTTTGGTCTTGGCTTGGCCGGTCTAACTGGCACCGCTGTTCCTGTCGCAGAGGTGCGGTCCCTCAGGTACGATCCGCTCCCTTCTGTCCACCCTTTGAGGACTTACCCTTCCCCTTCCCGCCTCTCAGGCGATCAGGAGCAACATTGGGGAGGGTAGAGGCCTCCACAACCTTTTTGGCTTTCTTCGCCGGAGGCGGCTGAGAAAACTCAGAAGCATCACTAGGCTTAGCTTTCGCCTTGCTTTTGTGCTTTTTCTGCTTCTTAGAAGGTTGCCCGGTCAGCGGCTTGACTACAGACCCTAGTGCATGCGTTTGACGCACTAGCTCTAGCTACAGATTAACCGCCAACCGATTCTGCGCAATACTGGTCATGTCCTCTAAGATGGCCCATGCCTGGCCACCAAAGATGCTAGCGCATGTCAGGGGCATCCCAAGAAGACGCTCCCTGACAGCAGTAGCTTGACGCATATGGTCAAGGACCATCTGCCTCCTGGACTTAGTTACACACGCCTGCACCCTTGCCAATGCATCCATAGATAGCACCAGGCCGTCATTAATGCATGAAAGCGCCACAGGTGGCACAGGGTGGCCTGCCCCCGCTTCAGCTCACACCGACTGAAGAAGACGATAAGAGTGGTTGACTGCACTCATTGCTGTCCTCACACCCTCATCACAAAGGGGCAGGACTTCATTATGGTGTACCTGAGCTTTGTCCACCAGTGCCGGGGCGAGGCCACCCACTCCAGCACTCTGGACACCCAGTACCCAGCGGTCATCCTCGGTGACCGACGTGACAACACAATACCTGTCGTATTCCCCGCATGGAATACGACAGCTCGCCCGCACCTCCCTGGAGGCTGCAGGAAGCTGGCCCTTGGTCATGAGTTGTTTGCTATAAATAGCATCAAGCAACTCCATAAACCTTGGATCCAATCAAATAGACTGGATCCGGGCTGCAGGCAAGATCCCCATCCTAATCGATGCCACCGATGGACGGGGTCCATCCTCCTCGGCCGTGGTCGAAACCACAGACGCGTCTACCCTGGCTAGACAAGCCAGAGCCTCAGACCAATCTGTCTCCGAGGAGGACACTCCCGCGAACACGTTACCCGTTGACATGTTCATGGCCCTACCAGCAACGGCCTCCCGGCTAGGAGCCATTGCTGATATGCCAGAAACTCCGGTACTGTACGGTTCCGCCGCCACCCCCATGGAACACACCAGTCCACGGAGTATGCCCGCATGGAAAACCGTGCGGACCCGTAGCAGATGAGGAACTGTGGCCAAACACGGGCACCAACGGCACCCCATGTCTGACCGCCGGACCAGTCGAGATACGCGAGTATCACGCCTGGCCAGCCACACCCATCACCATGTCAGTTGGAGGCAAACCAACCATCACGGGACCGGTGCCCGGTAGCGGAGTGGCCTCAACCATGGGCGGAGGCGCTGCCCTGGCTTGCGCTTAGCCAGACAGATGGAGGACGGTTCCGTCCAGGACGGAATCGACCTCCATGCTCTCCATCCGTGGCATCACAGGCCACAGCAACCCCTCCTCCTCGGCCTCCTCATCTTCAGACCCCGAAGAGTCATCACTAGACGAGGAAACTGTGGAGCCATCCTGGCGGACGGCTCCCATGCCTGATGGACTGGCCAATGCTACTGGACCACCCGGAGGTGGCGGCAGAGAGACAGAACCCATCAGGCCGGAGCCCGACGGGACTGCCAGGGGGCCATACGAGATGGCTCCCTCAGTGGCCAGTCCAGAACCCTGTCCAAGGACAGCGTCCGAATCAAACATGGGGAGAGACTGCCAAACAACTTTTGGCAGCAGGGACGACACCAGCGTGGGCAGAACGCCATGCAAGAAACCTTACATAGCAGGACCAAACCACGCCGGCGGTGCCATCTCCGCCACCCAAGGGGCGAAACGGATGCTCCACGACTTACTTTCGGACCGCCTGACCCCGCGTCAGACCCTGCCAAGTCCTGGGCAAGGAACATAAGCATCATATCGACTGACCACACAGCGCAAACGTTACACCTACTGTCAAGATCACACTTAGTACAGCGGAAACAGACATGGTCCTTGAATAGAACCCGTACGAATATGTGGCGCTCGTCACATGATGGCAGGGCTGGCTTGGCCTATAATAAGCCAAACCTACAATAAGCAAGCGGAACGAAACAGAAATGGAAGGCAGACAAATAATTTTCAAACATTTTGACCATAAATAAACTGTCACCCTCCCGCACCCCACCCCGCAACATTACAGCAAAGATCGCATTGATTATGATGACAAGAATGAAGCGGGCAATAATACACCCATACACTGATCCTCAAGGATTCATCACGGAACCAGGAATCCTATCGCATGGCATTCGGGGTATATTTACTAATAAATAAAAATTATACTCCTAACGAAGGCCAAAACGATATGTGAAGAAACAACAAAATGTAAACAAACTGCTGTAGCACATGGTAAAACCGCAGACCACACATCTTAATCAAGAATTTTGAAAAAAACCCGATCATTGCAAACAGATCGTGATAACACGCAAAACTTGAAAATTCCAAAGTTTTCAGGTACCATTTAGTACGCAGCACCTAGAATGAGATGCGCGAATTAATGAAAAATTTTCTTCACAAACATCCGGGAACACCCGGGTGTGGCGTCACCCGCTCAGATCTACGGAGAACGACGTCAGCCGATATTCATGTTAAAAACACCGTAGCTAACACCTATTTTCATATCTGCCGATCGCCTGTTGGAGTTTAAAGAAGGTGATCATCCGGCATATTTCGTTGTTAACACACGTCCCAGATTCTTTGGGGTTAGAAATTGGAACATGCGACACAGACAAAATTTTAGAGACCTAGGTCTTTTAACTATGGAATAACATGGAAATATACGACCTGGTTATCATCGGCGGCACCCATATTAATCCAAATATCCTTAGAAGAACGCACAAGCTATCACAATTAAATCACAGTAAGAAGACTTAGGCTTAAATAATCTTAAGACTTTCCAACTGCAAAAAGCATGTATTCTCTTGTTGCTATGCAAACAAGAATGAGCTTCATGGCAGACGGGTACTCGGCAGTTGGGAGCCGAGTACCCAGTTCCAGGAGTCGGTAAGGCTTTCTAAGTCTATAGTCCTAGAGCCAGCTGTCAGGGGCAGCTGTATATCAGAAGTAATAGAATGGTGAGTATTGATTGAAGGAGAAAGACATGGTCCTTGAACAGAACCCGTACAAATTTGTGGCACTCGTCACATGATGGCGGGGCTGTTTTGGCCTATAAATAAGCACAAACCTACAATAAGCAAGCGGAACGAGACAAAGATGGAAGGCAGACAATTAATTTTCAAATATTTTGACCATAAATTAACTATAAACCCTCCCGCGCCCCACCCCGCAATGCTACATCAAAGATCGCATTGATTATGACGACAAGAACGAAGCGGGCAATAATACACCCATACACTGATCTTCAAGGATGTATAACGGAACCTGGAATCATATCGCATAACATTCGGGGTATATTTACTAATAAATATAAATTATACTCCTAACGAAGGCCAAAACGATATGTGAAGAAACAACAAAATGTAAACAAACTGCTGTAGCACACGGTAGAACCGCAGACCACACATCTAAATCAAGAATTTTGAAACCACTGATCATTGCAAACAGATCGTGATAACACGCAAAACTTGAAAATTCCAAAGTTTTTCTGGTACCAATTAAAGTACGCAGCACCTATTAAATTTATATTACAGTTTTCGTTACACATAATTTACATGAACAAATATTAACAGATTTATGATTTAAATATATTTCTAATAACTTCATGTATGTTTACTTCATTAACTTACGAGTATCGGTTCTATTCCTTTCATATCATAAACCAAACTATTGTATCACTGTACACTATTTACAAATCTATATCCAAATCACAAACTATTACATAACTGATTCAAGCGTACATATTTGCCAGACTAATTATAAATGGACTTCGAAACATATTTTTCAATACTAATTACATAACTGTGAGCAAGCGTGTCCATCACACGACTGACTATATTTTGATAAAACGCGCACTCGTTGAGAATATTCTAGATTAAGCTTCTTAGGACATGCCATCTTGGATGCCCACGCATGTCAGCAAAGTTCTAGAAGCTTTTTGGGTCATATCATCTCTCCTACATGCGCCTGCATATCCGGTCGGTTTTAATGGAGCCAATCATTACATCATGCTCAACCCTACACTGCCATAAAAGGAGATTACATCAATGTGTTTCTCGTATTTGCTTCCCAGCGCACTTAGTCATTAGGACTCGTGAACTCGTCAGGGATCATCTACTGCTCGTCTGGCGTGGCTGCTGGTTGAGAGTCGTTTGCTGTACACCAGCTATCTGTTGTTGCCAAATATGGTAATCACATCAATTCATCTCACATGTATTGATTCCCACGTACGCACACGTCAGGAGTGATGGACTCATCGGGGATCATCTGATACTCGTCAGCATTATAATCGAAATCGATTCAACTTGATGTTGACCCTGATGCATTAATCTAAACGTACACCGGAGCCGCATTGAAATATCCAGCATGACTTCCTTGCATAGCAACTCAAATAGGTTATACCCAAAATAAACACTGGTTTTCAGAGTAAACATGTACGTTATATATATCTGACGATTAATAATTGCATAATGGTTATCGCAGACATCATGTCCTGTGTGGATTCTATGGTCGAGACGGAATAGCCATCCACTACAATTTTTGTACATGTTATTTTCGCTTCGGACTTAAGGCGCCATGCCAAAATGTATGGGTTCATGACGTTCACATATCCAGACATTCACAATGTGTAGCAGCATATTCATCAGACTAACATGTCATGCTCTTTCCAAGTACTGGACATTGCACAGGCTTGCACGTATGCAGGAAGCATTGTATCGTGCATACTTGTGGGTCCGTTACTAGCCCTCTCTTTCCCATGCCTGTGCCATGATACCGAGAGCGGATTATAACCACCGCTGATGAACATACACCAGCCATAGCATACTAGAAGTCAGACATGTGTTTCTGACGCATTATCTCCTTACAATAAACAATTACTAACCACTGTGCATCATCCTTCTACATCATAGTATGTTATACATGTGATTTACTGCTCTACGTCATATATCTTGGATTGTGATTGGTCTAAACCACCATATAGACGAGCAGGAACAATTAAAGAAGGTGGGCCACTGCCTGCTTTTTATGTTTTTATTAGCTGATGTCGCAGCTTTGGCAGAAGGCCAATGCGATTGACTGCTGGATCTGCCTAGTCAACTCGCTGCATATAAAAGAAGTCCTTCCTTCTGAAATTCACCCACTATGATAATGAACACAATCTTGGTAAGAACCCTTTGCTCTTCTAGCTGGCTTCGACCGTAGGAATTAATTAGTTAATCATACATTTTATTTTACTATCCTGTTAAGACAGTTATCATATGAGCGCTACAGCTTATTTTCCAGTCTTCATGCCATGCCTAAAATACTTCAGTTATACTAAAAGTCTGTATTTGCTTTTGACTGTTTGTTCTTGAATCGTCTCAGAAATTTATAAGGATCACTGCTTCACAGACATAGCATCTTCGGATAGATGTTTTAGCCCCATGGTATCATTTCTAACATGTTTAACCCAAGACCTGGGGTTGGGGTGGGGCATGTGTGCGCATGTGGTTGTGCACGCGCGTGCGTGTGTGCGTGCGTGCGTGCGTGCGCGCGCGTGCGTGCGTGCGTGCGTGTGTGTGTGTGTGTGTGTGTGCGCGCGCGCACGTGCATGTGTGCATGTCAGACTCTTATTTCACGTACCTGCCCAGAATAACTTAAGATTAAGGTTGATTCAAGGAAAGGCAAGTGAGTAGATAAAAGTCGATTGAGTACCTTAAACGATATAAGAATCACTGATCGTGCAGCATTCAATTTGTATTGCGAATTTCAATTAGAGGTTCAAGGGCCTCGGCGCTCACCTGAACCATTATCATTTAAACCATTAGCATGTGAACAGACATCATTCCGTAAATTCATCAGAAGGTAAGCATAAAATACATAATTGGAATTCAGTATGTATGGTATTTAGCAGGAAATTAATGATGGACTGTGCCCACACAAGCAGAACCTTAGGTTCCATCTAGGCAAAAAAAATCCAATACAACCACCAAGTACTAAATTTTGATTAGTCATTGACTACATTTTATCACACGTCAGATTCGCTTGAAAAATTGTAATTGCCTTTAGTTATTGATGAAATCTAACGAGTTTCAGCCTGGAGCGTAAAGCAGTTCCTGAGATGTCATTTTCAAGAAGACCAGAAAAATGGACCAGTCAAAATTCTGAATGGAAGCTCTGGAGCAAATCACCATGTTCATCCAAATAATTTTCATTGAAATCCACGAAGTGGTTCCTGAGAAGAAGCCATTTAAAACCATTCCTATTCATTTCCTATAGGATTTCTGGAAGCTATGAAAATCCAAGGTGGTCTACCACCTACTATGGAGTAGTAAACCACTAATATCATAACACGATATGAACTCTAAAGCACTTTGCTTATGCATGTACTACTTATAAATCGGATGCTCCTGACGTTCACGATGTACAGAATACACCAGAAATCTGAAGGAACATCTAGCAACTAATAACGAGACCAGCTTCATCTGAGTGCCCCTAATGAAAAGGCGTGAAGTACCGAAATGAACTGAACTGCTGGCCACCGGAAAATCGATCAATCGAAATTCTGAATGACATTTATGGAGATTATCATCATGGGGTACATCTGGCCAAATTTGGTTAACATCGGGCCTTCGATTAATGATGAGTAGCATTTTAATGAATTTCTGGAAAGATTCTCAACCCAAAACTGACAAACCAGAATTCTGAACAGTAGAAGATCTGAAACCTAGCACAATAGAAATCTACCAGCCAAGTTAGGTTGAAATCCAGCAAGCCATTACCAGTCAATTTTTTTGGTACAATCTAAGATTTTCACCCCAAACATGACCAAACAAAATTCTAAATAGAGCTCTGGAGCCTGCCACCTTCTAGCCAAATTTGATTGAAATCCGTCAAGCGACTAAGGAGAAGATACGTTTTAACAATTTCCATTAAATTCTTTATAAATGGGTGGGATTTTCAATGAAAACAATCGATCAATCATGAGCAATAAACTGTTCAAATACGCAAGTTACATGCTCATGTAAATAGTCATGTTCGGACATTAGGGTTTCCGCAAAATGGGCACTGACATGCCACGAGGATTCAGTGCAATTAAATAATCAAAGATCTTAGATGTACTACACCAATCCAGTTGTAATGAAGATGAGCTGCGACTAGTGATACTACTACCTGCAGACACCAAGCTGAGATATTAGTTAAGACAGTGAAGTCTGCAGAGTATGAGACATCAGTCGGCTCCCCACTGTGCTTTTTACATGCTACCTTGCAGCATCATTGCAATTTCTGCAAGACCAACCTCTACTCCCGCCCCAATGTCCATACGGGGTATGCCACTAGAGATGAAATATGCTGATGTGGACTTCATAGATAAGGAAAAGAACTACTTAATGAACCACTCCTGATAGCTGTAAGCAAACTAAAAGTGACGCTATGAATGAAGCAAAAACAGAGTCCATCCACATATACCTATCGACAAAGAAGCTAAAGAAAATGATGATCCACTTTATTCCTAGAGACAGCTATCAGAATAGCTGTATTATCAATGAGTAATGTAATGGTAAGTATTGTTAGATATGGCAGAAAGGTAATGTAATGGTGAACGATGGAGGAAGAGTAAATTCCTGGACTCACTGCTCTGCAGTACAGCTGACATTACTGCTCGATGTGTCATGGGAGACATAGCTTTTCAGTCCTTCTAGAAGCTGTGGATTCGTATATCAAAGATGCCCTTGCCGAAAGGACTACCTTTGTACAAGGCAACCCGCATGTCCTTGATGCTCTACAACTGCAGCAGCTGTGTAGCTCCAATTGAAAATTTCCCTTTGTCCGAGATCTAACAATACTTACCATTACATTAATCATTGACAATACAGCTATCCTGATAGCTGGCTCTAGGAATCTAGATTTAGTAAGCTTTACCGGATCCTGGAACCGGGTAGCCGGTTCCCAACAACCGGGTACCTGCCTGCCAGAGACACTCATATTGTTTGCATAGCTACCAAACAAGAGAATACCCATGGCTTGCCTCCGTGGGGCTGGGAGGCAGGGTCCGTAATGTAATGGTATGTATTGTTGGATTTCCTTCGATCATACTTACCATTACATTACTCATTGATAATGCCAGATTTAGTCGGTAACCTGGTGGGAAGGGGCAAGCCATACAAAGCCTCTTTTGCCCCTCGAGAAAGAACCGAGACCTAAACTTGTCATATGGAGACCTAAAAGGACCGACAAGTTCTGGGACCGAATCACATTCGCATCACCGCTCCCCAACCCGCACCCCATTTCTCCGAAAAAAGGGAGAGAACTCCCGAACATGCATCTCGCCTGAAACACATGTGCGAAGAGGGTTAACAGCTCTTGACACATATAAGCCTGGGAATGAAAATGAATACATAAGATGAATGATCATGATATATACACCTGTGCAAAAGTTAAGCACCACCCTATTTTTACGCACATGCGAGGGTATATTCATGTGCTATGAAGAAAGCAATAGCATAAACATTTATGTACCCATCCATCTTAGTGCAAGGGGTAATAATGCAACTAGAGGAATGCTGATTATGATGGTGGGGAAACACTGTATGATTTTGTTTGAACTTGAAAACGAGGCCTGAATATGGTTACGTTGACACAACTGACAACTATTGCCCTACAGTTGACACACGTGGCTAGATTGTCATTAATGGTGTCTGAAAACGAAGTTTAGCATCTGTTCACGAGTTTGAGACTGCCATTATTAATACCGGGTATATCCACCTTGTGCCTGGATGACGGCCTGGACACGACGTCTCATGCTGGTCACCAACCGACTGATACGCCATTATGGTATTCGTTGCCATTCAAGATGGAGTGCGTCTGTTAATTCCTGTAGGTTCTGCACAGGAGGATCCCTCCTTCTCACCATGTTTCCCAGAATGTCCCAGATATGCTCAATAGGGTTCATGTCAGGGCTCCTTGCTGGCCATGGTAGGGTTTCGATGGCATTCTGGCGGAGGTATTCATGCACAGCTCTAGCACGATGTGGTCGGGCGTTGTCATCCATGAATATAGGGTGGGTTCCAGGTGCATGATTTACAAAATGAGGGACCACAACTCTATCCAGTATGGAATCTTGATATCTTTGTCCATTTAGTGTTCCAGGTACAGTCAACAGATGCAGCTTACAATCAAATGAGATGCATCCCCATATCATAACGGAACCTCCACCAAATGGAACTTCTTCCATGATGTTACGTTGGTCGTACGCCGTGTGTCTGGACCTCCATACACGAGTTCGACCATCTGTGGCATGAAGCAGGAAATCGACTTTCATCGGACCAGTGTACCCGTCTCCAGGATCTCATGTTCCACTGTCTTCTTTCGTTGCACTACCTCAGACGCTCCTCTTTGTGGTGTGCAGTGAGGAGAGGACGTCTGACAGGTCTCCTAGCTTTCATGCCAGCAGCATACAGTCTCCTTTTGACGGTAGACATTGACACTCTATTGCGCGTTTCCCATTGCTGGCTGAGCACTCTGCTGTTGGTGAATGGAGCTCTCCTAACAAGGCGTACTAGGGCTCGATCATCACGGGCAGTAGTCTTCTTCGGTCTTCCAGATCTAGGCCTGTCCTTCACCTCGTTAGTTTGCCCATGTTTTGCAATCAAACGACTGATTACAGTATGGTTAATGTTCAGCTGTCTGCCAATCTCTCTGCATGACATACCAGTGGTATGCATGCCTATGATTTGCCATTTCACACGATCACTTAACCTTCGTCTTGCCATAGCGGTTCACAATCAAGAGCTAATTCTCTCTGTACAAATAAACCACGGTCATGAACACAAAATTCCTAATCTTGTCGCCTAAATCTGTATGTAATGTTCTACACCGCAAACTGGACTTTTACATAACTGAACACGTGTGCTGTTTCCCGGCACGCACGGACATCAAGCGGTGTGAAGTCATGCATGCATGTGCATTTTGTACTTGGAATTATGTCAGCTAACGCGGGGACAAAAAGTATGGCAGCCTAGTTGTACCATCATGTTTCTACGTTCTATTGTTTTTGCTGGTGCTTAACTTTTGCACAGGTGTATATAAACATAATACAAAAAACTGTTAAACTTGAATTACCTCATGAATTATGGATTCCAGACATGGAACCATCAACCAACACACTTTCGACCAAACATGTCCCATACGGTTGAATTCCTCTCGCTTGACCATGTCTATTCTTACTACATTTGCTTTTCAAAGTTATCAAAAGGAGATGAACAGTGTGGCCACCAGACTATCGTTTCAAAACAGCTAAAGCGAGTGGATTAGCGGAGTCTGATATGTCCCTCATATAGTAATCAGTGAAAGAGGACTCACAGTGCCATTGTGCAATGGCCATGATGTCCTCTAATGGGACACCATTGAATAGGGTGGTCGAGGCGGATATTCCTTTAACATCATGAGCCCTAGCACATTGTATCTGGTGCCCAGTCGTAATCTCGTGGGTAATTTGACTACCCAACGAGAGATAGACATGGATGCAGCACCATATGGCTTCTTATTGCAGATCCACAGATGTCTATCATTTGACCATAGAGAGTTCGTCCGTTTGTTGTACTTGGTCAAAGCATGGACTGGGCACCAGGCACTGGCATCATGGTCAAACCTAGTTAGCTTTGGTATATGATTGGTCTGCTGGGATATTTCAAAGATTGGTTCTTTGACATAAACTCTGCCCTTGGCAGCAATCGCAGACCCTCTCCGGAGACTATGAATTGGTCCCTCTCTGCTGAAAGCACATGGATCGCACTGAGCCTTCTTGCTGAGGAAGCCACCAATAGAAAAACGCCTTTTGAGTCAGATGCTTTAGACTAGGCGAACCCAAAGGTTCGAAAGGGTGCTTGGCCAGTACATTACGCACCAAAGATAGACTCCAGGCTGGAATGACTACTGGTTGTCTCGGTCAGAGATTGCTCATTCCCTTTACTATCACATTCAACTGGACCACCTCTGGACTATCCCTGTTGTCTAAACAAGGGATAACTGATGCCAACACTGACTTGTATCCAGCAATTGTGACAGGAGCTAGTCCTGTAAAGAACAGCTCGGAGAGAAAGTCTGTTATTTGCTGAATAGTGGATTGAAAGGGATCAATACCCTTTTCTTCACACCTCTCTGCAAATTTGTTAACCTTGTGGTTATATGACTTGAAACTCGCAGCCTGTTGAGAAAAACCTTCTGATGTGGAATGTTGTTTGATAACATCCACGCAGTCAATTTGAACATTTTGGAGATCTGTGAGTCATGCCCGTCAGGACCAAAATGGCGCTATTAGCAGGAACAGGCACGGCTCCTCCCTGATCTTCCCCAAAACCTTCGGTAGAAGAATGGTGGGTGGATACACGTGAGCGTGCATCCCTCTCCAGCTTATCACCAGGGTGTCTGTATCGTTTGGTTACCCCAATGCTCGAAGATCCTCTGTAGAACTGGAGGGTTGAGACACCATACTGTTGGCAGAATTCTGTCTGCGAGACAAAGCATCCGCCAGAATGGTCAATCGCCTAGGAATGTGAGCTGCTTTCAAAACAACTGTGTAATTCCTGGACCATTGAATAAAGTGCCACGCTTACATACATACACATTGTGGGTGACCTGGTCACACCTTGGCGATTTATGTATGATACTACTGTGGATTTGTCCGATCGTATCAATATCACCTTGCCCCCGACTTCTGGAAGAAACTTTTTCAATGTCAGTTCCACTGCCATCATTTCCAACAGATTGATATGCAGCTGCCTCTCTTAGAGAGTCCATGTTCCTGAAACCTGGTGTTCTCCCAGGCAGGACCCCACCCCTCCAGCAATGCACCCGCGTACACGGACATCTGGGGTGGGTAGGGGAAGCAAAACTCCTACTAGGAGATTCTGACGCTTCTTCCACCATACAAGATGCGACATTATTGGCTCCAAAACTGGTACCAGCTTTGACAGGGGTTATGTTCTCTACTTCCACAGAGACATCAGATACAACTGGATAGCTCTTCGCATCAGAGCAGCATATGGGATTACCTGCTCTATGGAGACCATCATGCCCAGCATCTGAAGAAACCACCTCGCCTGAATGTGGTTTCCCAATCGAAAACTCTTGAGGATGGCTAACAGAGACACCACACTGGGCTCTGACGGGTAAACCTGCCTTCCTCGCGATTGAATCGCATCCCCAAATCAACGAAGTGTTGAGTGAGCGTCAGCTCGGATTTCTCCCTGTTGACTATCCAGCCTAGATCTGAAAGCAATTTAAGAGTCAGAGCAGTATCCATTCCTAACCTGGCTGGCGCGTCCGCTGTGATAAGCCAATCATCTCTGTAGGTGTGAAGCGCCACGTTCTCTCTTCTGAGAAATGCTGTCACCGCTAGGACCACTCTGGTGAAAACCCTTGGGGCTGTCGACAAACTCCCATACCTGATTCTGAAATGCGAATCTCAGAAACCTGTGACAACCCATGTTCATTGGAATGTGGAAATATGCATCTTTCAGATCGCTTGACACAACACATTCCTTTCTTCAATCCTGCAGTTGCCGATATCGGAGTTTCCATCTGAAACCGAGGTGTATGGATAAACCAATTCAATGGCCTGAGATTGAGTACAAGGAACATGTTTGAATAGAAGCCTGAAGTGCCCTGGCTTGCTGGTTTTATTGCTCCTTCAGAAGCAAACCTGACACTTCATTTTTAATGGGTTCTAATTTGTCTGTCTCCCTTGGAACGGGAGTCCAGACGGGTGCCAAAGGCAGATTTTGTGGCGGGTAATCCCACTACTCTGACATGTAACCCTGGGATATCCATCCCAGGACCAGACTGTCTGACGTCACACCGCACCAAGCCTCGACGAAATGCATGCGCCTTCCACCCACTATAGGCGCATTGATGCCTACTGCATGTGTCTGACTCCCGATCCGCCACCCCCACCCCCCTCTTAGCGCGAGAGAGAAAGAGAGAGAGAGAGAGAGAGAGAGAGAGAGAGAGAGAGAGAGAGAACCACTTTGGTCTTGGCTTGACTGGTCTAACTGGCACCACTGTTCCTGTCACACAGGCGCAGTCCAGATGGATATGAAGGGAGCTACCATACCCTCAGGTACGATCAGCTCCCTTCTGTCCGCCCTTGGAGGTCTTACCCTTGCCTTTCCTGCCTCTCGGCTGATCAGGGTCACTACTAGGGTGGGCAAGAGCCTCCACAACCTTCCTCGCCTTTTAGCCACACATGGCTGAGAAGGCCCAGCAAGAGCAGAAGGAGCAGGCTTGGCTTTCGCCTTGCTCTTATGTTTCTTCTGGATCTTGGAGGCAGGTTGACCAGTTAGCTGTTTCACAACAGCCCCTAGTTCATGCGCCTGACGCACTAGCTCAAGCTGAAGGTTAACCGCTAACCGACTCTGCGCAATGTTAGCTGTGTCCTATAGGATGGCCTGCGCTTGGCGAGCAAAGATGCTAGGACCGTTCAGGGCCATTCCAAGCAAATGCTCCCTGACAGCCGTAGCCAGACACATATGGTCAAGGACCATCTGCCTCCTGGACTTGGTTACATGTGCCTGCACCCTGGCCAATGCGTCCATTGACAGCACAAGGCCGACGTTAACGCAAGAAAGTGCAACAGGTGGCACAGGGTGGCCTGCCCCAGCTTCAGCCCACACCGAGTGAAGCAAACGATAGAAGTGATTTACAGCATTCATTGCTGCCCGCACTCCATCATCGCAAAGGGACAGGACTTCCTTATTGTGTGCTTGGGATTTATCCACAAGCACTTGATTGGGACCACCAGCTCCAGCACTCTGGACACCAAGAACCCAGTGGTCATCCACAGTGACCGTTGGTACAACACCATACCACTCGGACTCCCCACTGGGGATACGGCACCTTGCCCGCACCTCCCTAGAGGCCGCAGTGAGCTAGCTCTTGGTCAAGAGTTGCTTGCTATAAATAGGCTCGAGCAACTCCTTGAACCTTGGATCTAGCCCAATGGACTGAATCTGAGCCACGGGCAAGACCCCTGTCCAAATCTATGCGACCGATGGATGGGGCATGTCTTCCTTGGTCATGGCCGAGACCACAGAGCCAAGCCAGAGCATCGGACCAGCCCGCCTCCGAGGAAGACACCCCAGTGAACACATCACCCATTGATGTACTCACGGGTCTACCAGCAGTGGCCTCCTGGCAAGGAGCCACTGCTGGAAAGCCAGCAACCCTGGTACCGCAAGGTTCCGCCACCACCCCATGAAACAAACTGTTCAATGGAGTAGGCCTGCACGGAAAACCATGCAAACCCATAGTGGTTATCGAACCGTGGCCATACACGGGCATCAACGGCACCCCATTTGTGGTCGCTGTACCAGGCGAGATAGGTGAGTACCAAGCCTGGCCAGTCACATGCGTCACCGTGCGGGTGTCCAGTACCGATGTGGCCTCAACCACGGGCGGAGTGGCTGCCATGACTTGCGTCAAGCCAGACAGATGGAGGGCGGTTCAGTCCAGGATGGGATCGACCTCCATGTGCTCCACCCATGGTATCTCAGGCCGCAACAACCTCTCCTCTTTGGCCTCCTCATCCTCAGACCCTGAAGAGTTGTCACTGGATGAGGAAACACTGGAGCCGTCCTGGCGAATGGCTCCCATGCCCGACAGACCGGCTACCGTGACTGGACCACCTGGAGGCGGCCACAGAGAAGCAGTACCCACCAGGCCAGAGCCTGACAGGACCGCCAGGGAGCCATATGAGATTACCAGCTGCTGTATATGTGATGACCAGCTGCTGTATATGTGACGGCCATCCACTGCATATGTGATGACCAGACACTGTATGTGACGACAAACCACTGTATACGTGATGACCAGCCACTGTATATGTGACGAACAGATGCTGTATATGTGACGCCCAGCTGCTGTATATGTGATGACCAGTTGCTGTATATGTGATGACCAGACGCTGTATATGTGACGACCAGCCGCTGTATATGTGACGAGCAGGCACTGTATATGTGATGACCAGGCGCTGTATATGTGATGACCAGATGCTGTATATGTGACGACAAGCCACTGTATATGTGATGACCAGCCGCTGTATATGTGATGACCAGCCGCTGTATATGTGATGACCAGGCGCTGTATATGTGATGACCAGCCACTCTATATGTGACGACCAGCCGCTGTATATGTGATGACCAGCTGCTGTATATGTGATGACCAGGTGCTGTATATGTGCCGACCAGCCGCTATATATGTGACAACCAGCCGCTGTATATGTGATGACCGGATGCTGTATATGTGATGACCATCCACTGTATTTGTGACAACCAGCCACTGCATACGTGATGACCAGCCGCTGTATATGTAATGACCAGCCGCTGTATATGTAATGACCAGCCGCTCTGTATGTGATGACAGCCGCTGCATATGTGATGACTAGCCGCTGTATACATGATGACCAGCCGCTGTATGCATGATGACCAGCTGCTGTATATGTGACTACCAGCTGCTATATACGTTTTGACCAGCCGTTGTATACATAATGACAAGCTGCTGTATACGTAATAACCAGCTGCTGTATATGTGATGACCAGACACTGTATATGTGATGACCAGTCACTGTATATGTGATGACCAGCCGCCGCATGTGATGGCCAGCCGCTGTATATGTGCTGACCAGCCGCTGTATATGTGATGACCAGTCACAGTATATGTGATGACCAGTCACTGTATATGTGATGACCAGTCACTGTATATGTGATGACCAGCTGCTGTATATGTGATGACCAGTCACTGTATATGTGATGACAGGCCGTTGTATACATGACAACTAGCCGCTGTATACGTGATGACCAGCTTCTGTAAATGTGATGACCAGACACTGTATATGTGATGACTAGCTGCCAACAACCGGGTACCCGCCTGCCAGAGATGCCCATATTGTTTGCATAGCTACCAAACAAGAGAACAACTCATGGCTTGCCTCCGTGGGGCTGGGAGGCAGGGTCCGTAAAGTAATGGTAAGTATTGTTAGATCTCGGAGAAAGGGAAATTGAAATTTCCTTCATTCTCATACTTACCATTACATTACTTATTGATAACACCAGATTTAGTCAGCAATCTGGTGGGAAGGGGCAAGCCATACAAAGCCTTTTTTGCCCCTGGAGAAAGAACTTAGACTTAAACTTGTCACACAGAGACCGAGAAGGAGCGATAAGTTTGGGACCGAATCACATTCGCATCATCGCTCCCCTCCCCACCCCTTTCTCCTAAAAAAGGGAGAGTACTCACGAACATGCATCTCGCCTGAAACACAAATGTGCAAAGAGGGTTAACAGCTCTTGACACACATAAGCCTGGAAATGAGCATGAATATATAAGATGAATGATCATGATATATAAACATAATACAATAAACTGTTAAACTTGAATTACCTCATGAATTATGGACGTGGAGCCACCAACCAGCACACTTTCGACCAAATGTGTCACATACGGTTGAATTCCTCTCGCTTGACCGTCTGTTCTTACTACTTTTGCTTTACAAAGTTACCAAAAGGAGACAAGCAGTGTGGCCACTAGACTATCATTTCAAAACAGCTAAAGCGAGTGGATTGGCGGAGTCTGACATACCCCTCATATAGTAACCGATGAAAGAGGACTCGCAGTGCCATTGTGCAACGGCCATGATGTTCTCTAATGGGACAACATTGAATAGGGCGGTAGAGGCAGCTGTTCCTCTAACATTATGAGCCCTAGCACATTGCACCTGGTGCCCAGTCACAATCTCGTGGGTAGTCTGAATGCATTTTACTACCCAACGAGAGATAGTATCCATGGATGCGGTGCCATATGGCTTCTTATGGCAGATTCACAAATGTCTATCATGTGACCATAGAGAGTCTGTCTGTTTTTTGTACTTGGTCAAAGCACGGACTGGACACCAGGCACTGGCATCATGATCAAACTTAGTTAGTTTCGGTATAATGATTGGTTTGCCGGGATATTTCAAAGATTGATTCTTTGACATAAACTCTGCCCTTGGCAGCAATCGCAGACCCTCTCGGGAGACAATGAATTGGTCCCTCTCTGCTGAAAAAGCATGGATCTCACTGCACCTTCTAGTTGAGGAAGCTGCCAATAGAAAAACCGCCTTAAGAGTCAGATGCTTTAGACTAGCTGAACCCAAATATTTGAAAGGGTGCTTGGCTAGTACATTAAGAACCAAAGATAGACTCCAGGCTGGAATGACTACCGGTTGTCTCGGTCGGAGATTACTCATTCCCCTTCACCATCACATTTAACTAGGCCACCTCTGGACTATCCCCCTGTTGGCTAAACAAGGGATAACTGACGCCAAAGCTGACTTGTATCCAGCAATTGTGACAGGAGCTAGTCCTGTAAAGAACAGCTCACAGAGAGTCTATTATTTGCTGAATAGTGGATTGAAAGGGATCAACACCCTTTCCTTCACACCACTCTGCAAATTTGTTAACCTTGTGGTTATATGACTTGAAGGTTGACCGCCTTCTCGCAGCTGCGATGAAACTCGCAGCCTGTTGAGAAAAGCCTTCCGATGTGGAACGTTGTTTGATAACATCCACGCAGTCAATTCGAACATCTCGGGCCACTCGTGTAGGAAGCGGCCCTTGGCCTGGGAGATTATGTTCGAAATTTCGGGCAGCTGCACAGGATTGTCCCCCAGCAGATCCATGAACCACACCCTGCTGGGCCAATATGGCGCTATTAGCAGGACCAGGTATGGCTCCTCTCTGATCTTCACCAAGATCTTCAGCAGAAGAATGGTGGGTGGGTATGCGTATATGTGAAACTCTCTCCAGCTTATCACCAGAGTGTCTGTATCGACGGCATTTGGACCTGGAATCGGTGAGACATAAGTCATGATTTGAGCATTTTCTTTTGTGGTGAACAAGTCCACTTTTGGTTTGCCCCAATGCTCGAAGATCCTTTGAAGAACTGGAGGGTTGAGAGACCATTCTGTCGGCAGAATCCTCTGTCTGCGAGACAAAGCATCCGTCAGAATGTTCAATCACATAGGAATGTGAGCTGCTTTCAAAACAACTGAGTAATTCCTGCACCATTGAATCAAGTGTCACACCTTCATACACAGTGTGGGTGACTTGGTCCCGCCTTGGCGATTTATGTATGATACTACTGTCGAGTTGTCCGACCGTATCAATACTGCCGTGCCCCTGACTTTTGGAAGAAACTTTTCCAATGCCAGTTCCACTGCCATCATTTCCAACAGATTGATATGCAGCTGGCTCTCTTGGAGAGTCCATGTGCCCGAGACCTGGTGTTCTCCCAGGCAGCCCCCCCCCCCATCCCTCCAGCGATGCATCTGTGTACACGGACAGCTGGGGGTGGGGTAGGTGCAGCAAAACTCATAGGATATTCTGACGCTTTTTCCACCATACAAGATGCGACATTATTGGCTCCAAAACTGGCACTAGTTTTGACAGGGGTTCTGTTCTCCGTTTCCACAGAGACATCAGATACAACTGGATAGGTCTTCGCATCAGAGCAGCATATGGGATTACCTGCTCCATGGAGATCATCATGCCCAGCATCTGAAGAAACCGCCTTGCCTGAATGTGGTTTCTCAATCGAAAACTCTTGAGGATGGCTAACAGAGACACCACTCTGGGCTCTGACGGGTAAACCCAGCTCTCCTAGAGATCGAATCGCATCCTTAAATAAATGAAATGTTGAGTGGGTGTCAACTCGGATTTCTCATTGTTGACTATCCAGCCTAGATCTGAAAGCAACTTCAGAGTCAGAGCAGTATCCACCTCTAACCTAGCTGATGTGTCTGCTTTGATCAGCCAATCGTCTATGTAGGTGTGAAGGGCCACGTTCTCTTTTCTGAGAAACGCTGTCACTGCAAGGACCACTCTGGTGAAAACCCTTGGAGCTGTCGACAGGCCGAATGGGAGGACTATAAACTCCCATACTTGATTCTGAAACGCAAATATCAGAAACCTGTGACAACTACTGTTCATTGGAATGTGGAAATATGCATCTTTCAGATCGATCGATACACACCACATTCCCTTCCTCAATCCTGCCATTACTGACCTCAGAGTTTCCACCTGAAACCGAGGCATATGGATAAACCAATTTAATGGCCTGAGATAGAGTATGGGTCTCCACCCCCCTGTGCTCTTGGGGACAAGGAACATGTTTGAATAGAAGCCTGGAGTGTTTCAGTTTGCTGGTTTTATTGCTCCCTTCAGAAGCAAACCTGACACTTCGGTTTTGAATGGCTTCTAACTTGTCTGGTTCCCTTGAAACGGGTGTCCAGACAGGTGCCAAAGACAGATTCTGTGGTGGAAAGTCCCACCACTCTGGCATGTAACCCTGGGATAACCATCCCAGGACCAGACTGTCTGACGTCAAGCCTCGACGAAACGCATGAGCCTTCCACCCACTATAGACGCCTCGACGCCTAATGGGGGTGTCTGGCTCGCGATCCGCTCCCCCCATCCCCTCTCTTGATGAGAGAGGGAGAGAGAACCATTTTGGTCTTGGCTTGGCCGGTCTAACTGGCACCGCTGTTCCTGTCACAGAGGTGCGGTCCCTCAGGTACAATCCGCTCCCTTCTGTCCACCCTTTGAGGACTTACCCTTCCCCTTCCCGCCTCTCAGGCGATCAGGAGCAACATTGGGGAGGGTAGAGGCCTCCACAACCTTCTTGGCTTTCTTCGCCGGAGGCGGCTGAGAAAACCCGGAAGCAGCACTAGGCTTAGCTTTCGCCTTGCTTTTGTGCTTTTTCTGCTTCTTAGAAGGTTGCCCGGTCAGCGGCTTGACTACAGACCCTAGTGCATGCGTTTGACGCACTAGCTCTAGCTACAGATTAACTGCCAACCGATTCTGCGCAATACTGGCCATGTCCTCTAAGATGGCCCATGCCTGGCCACCAAAGATGCTAGCGCATGTCAGGGGCATCCCAAGAAGACGCTCCCTGACAGCAGTAGCTTGACGCATATGGTCAAGGACCATCTGCCTCCTGGACTTAGTTACACACGCCTGCACCATTGCCAATGCATCCATAGATAGCACCAGGCCGTCATTAATGCATGAAAGCGCCACAGGTGGCACAGGGTGGCCTGCCCCCGCTTCAGCTCACACCGACTGAAGAAGACGATAAGAGTGGTTGACTGCACTCATTGCTGTCCTCACACCCTCATCACAAAGGGGCAGGACTTCATTATGGTGTACCTGAGCTTTGTCCACCAGTGCCGGGGCGAGGCCACCCACTCCAGCACTCTGGACACCCAGTACCCAGCGGTCATCCTCGGTGACCGACGTGACAACACCATACCTGTCGTATTCCCCGCGTGGAATACGACAGCTCGCCCGCACCTCCCTGGAGGCTGCAGGAAGCTGGCCCTTGGTCATGAGTTGTTTGCTATAAATAGCATCAAGCAACTCCATAAACCTTGGATCCAATCAAATAGACTGGATCCGGGCTGCAGGCAAGATCCCCGTCCTAATCGATGCCACCGATGGACGGGGTGCATCCTCCTCGGCCGTGGTCGAAACCACAGATGGGTCTACCCTGGCTAGCCAAGCCAGAGCCTCAGACCAATCTGTCTCCGAGGAGGACACTCCCGTGAACACGTTACCCATTGACATGTTCATGGCCCTACCAGAAACGGCCTCCCGGCTAGGAGCCATTGCTGATATGCTAGGAACTCCGGTACTGTACGGTTCCGCCGCCACCCCCATGGAACACACCAGTCCACGGAGTATGCCCGCACGGAAAACCGTGCGGACCCGTAGCGGTTGAGGAACTGTGGCCAAACACGGGCACCAACGGCACCCCATGTCTGACCGCCGGACCAGGCGAGATAGGCGAGTATCACGCCTGGCCAGCCACACCCATCACCATGTCGGTTGGAGGCAAACCAACCATCACGGGACCGGTGCCCGGTACCGGAGTGGCCTCAACCATGGGCGGAGCCGCTGCCCTGGCTTGCGCCAAGCCAGACAGATGGAGGACGGTTCCGTCCAGGACGGAATCGACCTCCATGCTCTCCATCCGTGGCATCACAGGCCACAGCAACCCCTCCTCCTCGGCCTCCTCATCTTCAGACCCTGAAGAGTCATCACTAGACAAGGAAACTGTGGAGCCATCCTGGCGGACGGCTCCCATGCCTGATGGACTGGCCAATGCTACTGGACCACCCGTAGGTGGCGGCAGAGAGACAGAACCCATCAGGCCAGAGCCCGACGGGACTGCCAGGGGGCCATACGAGACGGCTCCCTCAGTGGCCAGTCCAGAACCCTGTCCAAGGACAGGGTCCGAATCAAACATGGGGAGAGACTGCCAAACAACTTTTGGCAGCAGGGACGACACCAGCGTGGGCAGAACGCCATGCAAGAAACCTTGCATAGCAGGACCAAACCACGCCGGCGGTGCCATCTCCGCCACCCAAGGGGCGAAACGGATGCTCCACGACTTACTTTCGGACCGCCTGACCCCGCGTCAGACCCTGCCAAGTCCTGGGCAAGGAACATAAGCATCATATCGACTGACCACACAGTGCAAACGTTACACCTACTGTCAAGATCACACTTAGTACAGCGGAAACAGACATGGTCCTTGAATAGAACCCGTACGAATATGTGGCGCTCGTCACATGATGGCAGGGCTGGCTTGGCCTATAATAAGCCAAACCTACAATAAGCAAGCAGAACGAAACAGAAATGGAGGGCAGACAATTAATTTTCAAACATTTTGACCATAAATAAACTGTCACCCTCCCGCACCCCCACCCCACAACATTACAGCAAAGATCGCATTGATTATGATGACAAGAATGAAGCGGGCAATAATACACCCACACACTGATCCTCAAGGATTCATCACGGAACCAGGAATCATATCGCATGCCATTCGGGGTATATTTACTAATAAATAAAAATTATACTCCTAACGAAGGCCAAAACGATATGTGAAGAAACAACAAAATGTAAACAAACTGCTGTAGCACACGGTAAAACCGCAGACCACACATCTTAATCAAGAATTTTGAAAAACCACCGATCATTGCAAACAGATCGTGATAACACGCAAAACTTGAAGTTTTCAGGTACCATTTAGTACGCAGCACCTAGAATGAGATGCGCGAATTAATGAAAATTTTTTTTCACAAACATCCGAGAACACCCGGGTGTGGCGTCACCCGCTCGGATCTACGGAGAACGACGTCAGCCGATATTCATGTTAAAAACACCGTAGCTAACACCTATTTTCATATCTGCTGATCGCCTGTTGGAGTTTAAAGAAGGTGATCATCCGGCATATTTCGTTGTTAGCACACGTCCCAGATTCTTTGGGGTTAGAAATTGGAACATGCGACACAGACAAAATTTTAGAGACCTAGGTCTTTTAACTATGGAATAACATGGAAATATATGACCTGGTTATCATCGGCGGCACCCATATTAATCCAAATATCCTTAGAAGAACGCACAAGCTATCACAATTAAATCACAGTAAAAAGACTTAGGCTTAAACAATCTTAAGACTTTCCAACTGCAAAAAGCATGTATCCTCTTGTTGCTATGCAAACAAGAATGAGCTTCATGGCAGACGGGTACTCGGCAGTTGGGAGCCGAGTACCCAGTTCCAGGAGTCGGTAAGGCTTTCTAAGTCTATAGTCCTAGAGCCAGCTGTCAGGGGCAGCTGTATATCAGAAGTAATAGAATGGTGAGTATTGATTGAAGGAGAAAGACATGGTCCTTGAACAGAACCCGTACAAATTTGTGGCACTCGTCACATGATGGCGGGGCTGTTTTGGCCTATAAATAAGCACAAACCTACAATAAGCAAGCGGAACGAGACAAAGATGGAAGGCAGACAATTAATTTTCAAATATTTTGACCATAAATTAACTGTAAACCCTCCCGGGCCCCACCCCGCAATGCTACAGCAAAGATCGCATTGATTATGACGACAAGAACGAAGCGGGCAATAATACACCCATACACTGATCCTCAAGGATGTATAACGGAACCAGGAATCATATCGCATAACATTCGGGGTATATTTACTAATAAATATAAATTATACTCCTAACGAAGGCCAAAACGATATGTGAAGAAACAACAAAATGTAAACAAACTGCTGTAGCACACGGTAAAACCGCAGACCACACATCTAAATCAAGAATTGTGAAACCACTGATCATTGCAAACAGATCGTGATAACACGCAAAACTTGAAAATTCCAAAGTTTTTCTGGTACCAATTAAAGTACGCAGCACCTAGAATCAGATGCGCGAATTAATGAAACATTTTCTTCACATAAACATCCGAGTAACACGGGTGTGACGTCACCCGCTCGGATCTTACGGAGAACGACGCCAGCCGATTTTCGTGTTAAAAGACACCGTCAACCAACACCTAATTTCATATCTGCCGATCGCCTGTTGGGGTTTAAAGGAAGGCGATCATCTGGCATATTTCGTTGTTAACACACGTCCTAGATTCTTTGGGGTTAGAAATTGGAACATGCGAGAGACAAAATTTTGAAGACCTAAGTCTTTTAACTATGGAATAACATGGAAATATACGACCTGGTTATCATCGGCAGCATCCATGGTAATCCAAATATCCTTTTAGAGAGTGCACAGAAAAAAGACTAAGAATAATCTCAAGACTTCCAACTGCAAAAAAGCATGTGTCTCTTGTTGCTATGCAAACAAGAATGTGCTTCATGGCAAACGGGTACTCTGCAGTTGGGAGTCGAGTACCCGGTTCCAGGAGTCGGTAAAGCTTACTAAGTCTATAGTCCTAGGGCCCATCTATCAGGGCTAGCTGTATCAGAAGTAATAGAATGGTGAGTATTTATCGAAGGAGAAGAGATGGCTCCCTCGGTAGCCAGTGCAGAACCCTGTCCAAGGACAGGGTCCGTACCGGACACAGGAAGAGACTGTCCTACAGCCGTAGGAATTAACAACAACACCAGCGTCGGCAGGATGCTATGCAAGAAGCCTTTCATATCGGGCCCGAACCATGCCAGAGGTGCCACCTCCGAAACCTCCGACTGCAGATGTGGAGTACCCCCAGGGGCCAAAACGGAGGCTCCATGATTTCTTTTTGTACCGCCTGACCCCGCATCAGACCCGGCCAAGTCCTTCTGGGAAAGGAACTCAACCAACACCTCGATCGGCCACACTGAACAAACATTACACATATTACCAACATTACAGGAAGAACATCGAAAACAGACATGGTCTTTGTATGCAACTTTCACAAACTTATGGCATTCAGAACAAGATGGCAGGGTAGGCATGGCCTAAAAAATAAGCACAAAACCTAAAATAAGCAAGCGGAACGAAACAGGAATGGAAGGCAGACAAATAATTTTCAAATATTTTGACCATAAATTAAATGTTAACCCTCCAGCACTCCAAACCCGCAACGTTACAACCAAGATCGCATAAGCTGGCGACAAGAACGATAACGGATATTAATACACCCATATACTGATCCTGACGGATGTATCACATGGAACCAGGAACCATATCGAATAGCATTCACAGTATATTTAAAAATAAATTTTAAATCATACTACTCAAACGAAGGCCAAAACGATACATGAAGGAAACAACAAAATGCTTAAACAAACTGCTGTAGAACATGGTAAAACTGCAGAACACACAACTTAAATCAAGAATTTTGAAATCATTGATCAATGCAAACAGATCGTGATTACTACGCAAAACTTAACATAATTCTAAAGTTTACTGGTACAAAAAGCATGCAGCACCAAGAATAAGATGCACGAATTAATGAAACATTTCCTTCACCATAAAAATCTGAGAAACAACACGGGTGTGACGTCACCCACTCGGATAGTACGGAGAACGATGTCATCCGATTTTCATGTTAAAAAAATGTATAGTCAACATCCAATTTCATATTACTGCTGATCACCATTCGGATTAAAAGGAGGCGATCTAACTGGCATATTTCGGTGTCACACACGTCCCAGATTCGGGGTCAGAAATTGGGACATGCGACATGGACAAAATTTTAGAGACTTAAGTCTCCATACAGCTAGAAAATAACATGAAAGAATACAACCTGAGATTCAGAAGCTCCTTCCATGGTTAATCCAATATTCCGTGAAGTGAAAACAGCTAAACTTGGCACAGAAAACACTAAGAAATTTCCAAATGCAAAAAGTATGTATAACTCTTGTTGCTATGCAAACAAGAATGAGCCTCACTGGCAGACGGGTACCCAGTTGTTGAGAGCTGGTTACCCGGTTCCAGGAGCCGGTAAAGCTTTCTAAATATAGATTCCTAGAGCAGCTAGCTAGCTAGCTTGTATTATCAATGAATAATATAATGGTAAGTATTGATCGAAGGAGAATCAAGATTCTTTATACACATAAACACCCTTTCAGACCATATAACATCTTCCCATATCAAATCTTTCACACCTAAACACCATTTCAGGCAAATAGACACTTTCCCATGCCTTCACCTATCACGGCTTTCATCAGGTTTTTCACTAATAACCACCATTTCAGAACATCTGATTCCACCCCTGGGCCATCCTACACTACAGCTTCCACATTCTTCATAATGACTGGCACAAATCTCTGCTCAACAGCCTGGCCTTTATAGGTGTATATGCTACAGTCTGGTGACAAGGGTTGACATTGTTACTGTCACATTTGCTTACAGCAGCGGCAGTAAACAGACCACTACTAATTAACCCTTTAATGTAGGATTCCAGCTTCTCAATCAATCATATTATGTCATAATTAACTATGTGACGTTTGACATTATAATCTATAACACCATGAATGACGTAAATAAGGTTGTCACAAATGCTTAGTTGATGATGCACTCAGCGTTGTTGTCTGAATTTTATGTCTTTACTATATAATAAACATGCTGTTGAATATTTTGCAACTAATTTGACTGGATGCAATGGTCAACACCCAGTCAGATTAGTTTCAAAAATTGCAAAAGCTTACTTGTAGTTTTCTGGAAATTTATAAGCATGGAGTTCAAGAGTTGATTCCAACATGGACAAAATGTGGTGGAGCTTATCTAAAGATGGGCGGGGCATAGCTAAAACTGAATTAGTCCATTATCAAGATTGGTCAAGAAACTTTACACTTTTGCTCAGTCAGTGTCCATTTGTTGGCCGAGAGAATCCAAGTTTTGTAATGTTATCACTGAAATGACTGCTTTGGTCATGAAGCAAGGTATTCCAGTGATTTATTTTCAAAAATAGTCTTCTCTTGTTCTATAGATGAAAGCTTCCGCATAACCATTACAGAGGTAAATTTTTGCTCACATGACCATTAAAAACCACTGTGCACTCACTCATCCATTAGATCTACAGTACAGCTCATAGAAAAGTTACCCTATTTCCAAAACAAAAACAGAAACATGTTAGTTAGCACAACTTTTAACATAATATAAGAAATGTCCTGTTGAAAATCTGGACTTAATTTGGACTGCCTAAAGAAGCAATGGCTTCCAATCAAATTAAGCTCAAAATATTCAACAGTATGTTATATTTTGCTTTTGCAAACAGTTAGTTATTTCTGGGGTGGACTGTAGATATCTGATAGATCAATGAGCCGGCTGGTAAGATACAAGTGCGTATCGGTGGGTGGTAAGGGTGGTGGCAAATTACACACGCACGCACGCCATACACACATCACATGACATACTATCAGATAGTAACTTATTACTTACTTACGCACACACGCACGCATGCCATACACACATCACATGACATACTATCAGATAGTAACTTATTACTTACTTACGCACACACGCACGCATGCCATACACACATCACATGACATACTATCAGATAGTAACTTATTACTTACTTACGCACACACGCACGCACGCATGCCATACACACATCACATGACATACTATCAGATAGTAACTTATTACTTACTTACGCACACACGCCATACACACATGACATGACATACTATCAGATAGTAACTTATTACTTACTTACGCACACATGCACCCATGCCATACAAACATCACATGACATACTATCAGATAGTAACTTATTACTTACTTATGCACACACGCACGCATGCCATACACACATCACATGACATACTATCAGATAGTAACTTATTACTTACTTACACACACACGCACGCACGCCATACACACATCACATGACATACTATCAGATAGTAACTTATTACTTACTTACGCACACACGCACGCATGCCATACACACATCACATGACATACTATCAGATAGTAACTTATTACTTACTTACGCACACATGCACCCATGCCATACAAACATCACATGACATACTATCAGATAGTAACTTATTACTTACTTATGCACACACGCACGCATGCCATACACACATCACATGACATACTATCAGATAGTAACTTATTACTTACTTACACACACACGCACGCATGCCATACACACATCACATGACATACTATCAGATAGTAACTTATTACTTACTTACGCACACATGCACGCACGCCATACACACATCACATGACATACTATCAGATAGTAACTTATTACTTACTTACGCACACACGCACGCATGCCATACACACATCACATGACATACTATCAGATAGTAACTTATTACTTACTTACCCACACACGCACGCATGCCATACACACATCACATGACATACTATCAGATAGTAACTTATTTCTTACTTACGCACACACGCATGCATGCCATACACACATCACATGACATACTATCAGATAGTAACTTATTACTTACTTATCCACACACACACGCCATACACACGTCACATGACATACTATCAGATAGTAACTTATTACTTACTTACTTAGTTTATTTAATGGATCTTTCCAGTTTTAGCTATGTCCCGCCCATCTCTAGTTAAGCTCCACCCACACTTTGCCCATGTTGGGATCGATCGATCCCTCAGCTCCATGACTATCACTTTCCAGAAAACTATACAGGTAAGCTATTGAATATTTTTATACTAATTTGACCGGGTGCTGCTGCTGCTACCTATGTCAGAATATTCAAAAGAATTTTTATTAAATAGTAAAGACAAAGCAAAAATAGTGATGAACTTAGCTACATCATTCATGGTGTAACTGGTTATGATGTCACCCTACACGTCATGCAGCTGATTATGACATCATCATATGATGTCATTACACTAGCAATAAATTAATCTTTGACATCTCCAAATTTCTGATTCATCGATATTCATTTGCAGGCTAAGAAAAGACTATTATCTAAAAATTTCCAACGGGAACAATAAGCTCGGTTAATGCCGACAATCCAATCTAAGGGTCATTTTTCAATAATAATATATGAGCACTGCATAAGCCTTTTTAGTCAGCTTAGATTTTAGATATTTAGTCGGCTGGCTACTGTGAATGGGGAAGGAATGGTAGACATGTTATACATGCCATAATAAGGGGAAGTAATTCCTGTCACACTTACAGATAATACAGGTCACTTATTCCAGAATGATCTCCCTGTAATGATAATTTGCAACGCTTGATAGAATTTGCATTATATTAAACTCATCTTGAAAAGTTAAACCCTCAATGATACTTGGCCAAGAAAATGTATATTTTCTCATAAAAAATTACATCTTGCATACGAAAACGTTATTTTATTTTTGAAATTGTATCACTGGAATGACTGGCTTGATAACAGTGAGAAATCTTCAAATATAGTCTTCTTTTTGACTGCCACTGGAAATTTTTCAAGACCACTGAAGAACACATTTTTAATTTTTGGTAGCTTGATTGTCAAAGGGTTTTTATAATTAGATTGGACCCTCATAATACCCAAACCAGCAGTCAGTTTAGCTATTTACAATATATTCAACAATTTTCATATACGTTTCCGCAAAACACATTAATCGCCAAATCGATCAGTCTTTCTAATTATGGTGGCCCTTTATCACTCATGGCACCCAAAAACAGCTTCTGTACTAGTCTTGAGAAATGTCGATTTGCAGATCAAGAGAATAGTATTTTTGAAAATTCACAACAGGAATGACTGGCTCGATAACCGAGCCAGTCATTCCAGTGGTAAATTTTCAAAAATGCTATTCTCTTGGTCTGCAAATCAGCATTTTCTTTGGGAAAATTGACATTTTCTTGAACAAATTTAATGCCTAAAGGGTAGGAAATGTCCATACGCCATCCATGGAACATCTTTTAACAACCTACAACTGGAATGACTGGTGCGATAACGTAGCCAATCATTTCAGTGATACATTTTCAGAGTTAGTTTTCTCTTGGCCCGCAAACAGACATTTTCTGAGAAAACTGAAATTTTCTCTTCTGAATATGAATATCAAAGGGTAAAAACAATGTTTAACTTCTGCATTACTAGGCTTGAATCGTATATAGCATCCATTTTAAACATGACATAAGGGGAAGTAATTCATGCCATTCTTACAGGCCACTTATTGCAAAATAATCTCCCTTGAATGATAACTTGTGATAGACAATTTTCAAAGATTTTTGACCAAATTTGGCCATAAACGATAACTGGGCTGTAATGATACATTTTTAATACCTGTCAATAGGGAAGCAAAAATAGATGTAGAAAATAAAAACCGAAAAAGTTATTTATATGATAATAATTTAGTTCCGATGCATCGTGATAACCAATAATCTTGTTCAAGTACAATAGCAACAAAAACATTTAAATAATTTAACAAACTTAAATTAATTTTTTATGTGTCTATTGCACAACACAACACTTATATACACATATTAAAATTTCAATCATAATAATTTTAGGAAACTACAGTACAACTGTAAACTACAGCTGACTGCTGAAAGCCGTCAAACCATAATTTCAATGGGCAATAACTCTGGATAGGCTGAATATTTTGAAAAAATGTGACTGAAAGTTGTTGGTGGCTTAGCCACCAACAACTTTCAGTCAAATTGGTTTCAAAATATTCAGCCTATCCAGAGTTATACCCCATTGAAAATGTAGTCTGCAGAAATTCAGCAGACAGACAGTTAATTTCAAACATATCATACAAGAGAAATCCATAGCGATCAAATTGGACGGATGATACTGATAAGGATTCGATTTTGACAAGTTTTTTGTCGATTTATTTACACACAATTAAAACAGATTATATTAATCAAACTCTCTGAACATTATAATACGCTTCGTTGAATAAGAATTATTTGGGGATATTGTTTTGTTCTTCACTCCTGGAAGGATATTGGTCATAATTTCATTGGTCAATTAATATACAAATTACAAATAATTGCCCAATCAAATATATAAAGAATATAAAAGAAGTCACTTCTCTTTAGAGAAAGTAAAACCATGAATTCACTGTTTCTTTTAACAACTATAATATGGAAAACATGAATTGAATACTGATGGTTTAAAAGGCATTCGGTTTTAAAAATATGTCGTTGTGGCGTGGAATAATACAAATCACGAAAACAATTGAGCTAGATATAAATTTAAAAATACACTCTAAACTACCGGTTGGTGTAGAAAATTTCATTGTTCTCTTAAAATTTTAACAAGCATTATATTATTGCATAACATATATTACAATAAGAACCATCAATACTGATTTGCAAATTTAAATTTTAAATGTGAAGATTGAGTTATCTAATCAGTTAATACCGTAATAGTCATAATGATCAAGGGAGCTAACTCAGGGTCACTGAAAATAACCTCATAAAGCAAGGAATATATATATTTTTGAAAACCGTACAGCGATCTGACAGACCCTTCCCCGAGACATTCACAATAGCAGTAAATATTGTTAAAAAAACAGCAGAAGTATTAGGGTATTTATAATGATATTAGGTGAGTTATCTCCCATTCTGGAGATGGTTCCCCAGAAAGGTTAACCTATTTAGAAGCCTGAATGAGTAAATATGTTAATTATCATACGAGAAATAAAATGTCAATTGAATGAATGACAGATGCACAAGGTCCAAGATGCGCTCATCAATATGGCTGAACCGCCAGGATACCTGTTCTTGTATAAAACGTATCTGCCACAATACGGGTGCGGCCAAATTGCGGTTTCTTAATATCTTCTTTAGGGATCACTTCGCCTAAGCGCCAGCCATATTCCCATGAACTACACACTGGAAAACTGTACTTGTCTTCAGGTTTTTTACCAGAACGTTCATTTAGATACATGTATCGACCCTTCCCTTCCTTTGTAAAGCCATCATAGAGATTACCACGAATTTTTGGCGTTACTGGCCGCATTTCCGCTGTTATGAGAACTTTATCTTTGGTAATCCTTGCATTGATGTTTGCGAGATGATCGTATCTTGGTTTGCACTTGTTATAAGTGGGTGGTTTGTATCCCTCTGGAAGCTTCTTCAATGAGTCAGCATTTGCGTTTCTTTTCTCCCATTGTGCACGAAACACCTCATGCTGACGCGACCTGTAACACAGAAAACATGAACGTGTACGATTATCACGAAAACAGGACTGAAGATGAACACACAGCGATTCATTAACCTTTTGAACTCTGTCTGAATTCCCAGAATCCCAGATTCATGATCACTATGCAGACAAGCTGTTGAATATTTTGAAACTAATTTGACTGCTGTTGCTTCCAGTTCAAAAGGTTCAAATGATCAGCAATATTTTTGAAAACTTATCATTGGAATGATCGAGCCAGTCATTCGAGTAGTAAATTTTCTAAAATAATCTAATCTTGACATGCAAATTACCATGTCTCAAGACGACTGCAGGCCTGTTTGACCAGTAAATGGTTAACGGTAAAAAAAAAAATTGGCCAAATTTGGATACGAAAATTTAAATCTTTGCCTGGAGTGAATGTCAGGATAAGACTATTTTCAAAAAGTTACCACTGGATTTACAGGCTCAATTAACGAGGCAGTCATTCCAGTGGTAAATTTTCTAAAAGTCTTATCTTGACATATAAATGGACATACAAGTCTCAAGAAGACTGCAAAAGCCATTTTGACCATTACTGGTAAAAAAACAACAAAAAAAAGAAATTGTGTTTGGTGAATATCCATTTTCAGTCCACGAAACGACAATTTCTGAAAATTGATCATTGGACTAACTGGCTCAGTATTTAACTGTCAGATGGCTGAATTTCTGCAGATTACATTTTCCATGAGATTTAATGCTAGTTATGCTGAATAATGTGAATATTTTGAAAACAATTTGACTACATGTAAGCCACCAACAACTTTCAGTCAAATTGTTTTCACAATATTCAGCAGGACCAGAGTTATTGGCCACTGAAATTATTGTCTGGTAGCTAAACATTTTCAAAAATAGTCTTCTCTTGGACTGCAAATGGACATTTCTCAAGACCCCTGCAGAAGCTGTTTTTGGTTGATATGAGCGTTAAAGAATTAAGCTGGGATTCCATTAACGCGTATGTGTATCCAAATTTTGTTTGCCTCCCATTACAAATACATAGTATGATTTCATATGTCTGTATGCGTATGTGAACCCTGTCCGTATCCAAATCTGATCGCTACATGTAGTGATTTTATTCGGATACGGACAGCATTCGGATGTGGGATTCCTTGAAAATTACGTTTTCATTACGTTATTCATGGGCTTTCCCCAAATTGACACTATTATTCTGTACATGTGTTCCAATATATTAGTTATAGTAAGCTCATTGGAATGTGAAACTCACTGAAAGGATGATAGACTATTATAGTAGTAGTAGTAGTAGTAGTAGTAGTAGTAGTAGTAGTAGTAGTAGTAGTAGTAGTAACAGCAGCAGCGGTGGCAGTGGTAGTGGTAGTGGTAGTAGTAGTAGTAGTAGTAGTAGTAGTAGTAGTAGTAGTAGTAGTAGTAGTAGTTTTTATTATTGTCAAGCATTAGTTCTATGAACCCTGTCTTTGACAACGCACTGCCACTAGTAGTAGTAGTAGTAGTAATAGTAGTAGTAGTAGTAGTAGTAGTAGTAGTAGTAGTAGTAACAACAGCAGCAGCGGCAGTGGTTGTGGTAGTAGTAGTAGTAGTAGTAGTAGTAGTAGTAGTAGTAGTAGTAGTAGTAGTAGTAGTTTTTATCATTGTCAAGCATTAGTTCTATGAACCCTGTCTTTGACAATGCACTGTCACTACTAGGGTCTAACTCATTCATCATCTGGAATGTAATTTTACCTTTTTCAATTTTTATGATGTGAGTGGGGTTCAAACATGGCAATTCTATGGCACATTTCGCCTAGCAATTGTGAGGCGAGTACTCTACCACCATACCAGCATCCAGAAGACAAAAATCCTCTTTCACCAGACTGGCTTTCAACCACCCGTCTCACAACCACATGAATTACCTGGAATTTTGATGGTGTCCATAGCAGATATCTAACGTTTACATTTTTCTGAGATCCCTCCTGCTAGATCACTAGGCACTCGCAAGTATGTTGCTTTTATTATTGTCAAGTATTAGTTCTATGAACCCTGTAGTAGTAGTAGTAGTAGTAGTAGTAGTAGTAGTAGTAGTAGTAGTAGTAGTAGTTTTGCTTAGTTTTTAACGCACTGGCAACGCGATGACTTCAATTTCTGTGCTAACCCTGCCTACGGAGTGCACCCGTTAGTTTACTTTTTTGATCATCATTTCCCCGGTCGGGGATTGAACCGCCATCCTGCAACTCTGCATAGCATCAGCAACCAGACATATTTCCACTGGACCACCGTGCCAAGACAATAATTTTAGTTTTAGCGGACCAGCTTTAGAGGACTAGTAGTAGTAGTAGTAATAGTAGTAGTAGTAAGCCAAATTGTTAAATTATTTATCTATTATAAATAGATAATCTTGAATTCCGTCTAACTGTTCCAGAGGGGTTGTGTTACTATCAATTTGACCTGTTGACTCCACAACGGTTTCATCATCATTTTCTCAGGACATACGCCTTAGGCTTTTCTACTAGTCCTGTCGATATCTTACAATTTATGCTTGTCCTAGCGAATACGAAGAAAGGTTTTAACATGCCCAGAAGCCGCCAGCTGTGGTGTGCTGCCTACAGCTGCTAGACACTGGTTTAAGCTTAGACACTGGTTTTGGAAGAGTTGCGCTACAATCAATTCCTGCATGCAAACAGACACATGGGCAGGATGGCATAAACACCACTTTTCTTTCACAAGACGTGGTGATAACAACCATCAATCAATCAATCATCATAGTGACAGACTTAAGCATGAAGCAGCTTGTGAGTCCCAAGTTAGAGTTATTGAGTTTATTAAGTTTAACTAGTCGTAGTAATATGTTATCTCGCTGAAATGTTTGTCTAGCCTGGTTTTGAAAGTATCTAGGTTTTGGGCTAGCACAATGTTTTCTGGTAGCGTGTTCCAATGTGAGATTACTCGTTGTGAGAAGAAGTTTTCTAGTATTGTTGCCACAAAAATTGGTTTGAATCTTGAGTTTGTGACCACACGTTGTCATGTGTGCCGTATGATTATTAGTAAAGAATTGACCTGCATCTGTATTGTACATCCCGTGTATAATTTTGTATGATTCAATCAGATCACCCTCCTGAATCTTCTATATTTCAATGACATGAGACTAAGTGAGCTTAATCTGTCTCTGTAGCTTAGGTGTTTGAGGGTAGGGATAAGTTTTGTTGCTATACGCTGAACACTTTCTATTGTTCCTGATTGCCTTAATAAGTGAGGTGACCAAACTGAGTTGTAATATTCTAGAATGGGCCTGACCAAAGACTTATAAAGTAAGATGAAGTTGTTTTGATCCATGTGGGAAAAGGTTTGCTTAATAACAGCTAGTGTATTGTTTGCTTTTGATACGATTTTGTTAATGTGTGAATCAAAAGAAAGTTTGTTGTCTATGTAGATTCCTATGTCCCTTTCGACAACTGACTGAGAAACAGTTCGGCATCTGTCAGTGTCAACCATACAGTAAACTGCGTTTTTGGATTATTAGTGCCAAAATGGACAACCTTTGTTTTGTCATGATTGAATGTAAGTTGCCAGGTTTGGGACCACTCACAGACATTGTTTAAATCGGTTTGCATATTTGTGGTTAGTGGATTTCCTAGTAGTTTTGTATCATCTGTGAACATTTTGCAAGTACATTTGACTAAGTTTGGTAAGTCATTTATGAAATTTAGAAACAATGCAGGACCAAGTATGCTACCCTGAGGTATCCCACTAGTTACGTCTGCCCAGTCTGAATTTTCTGAATGGTAATGCATTGTTTTCTGTTTGAAAGAATGTTTTTATCAATTTAATTATTTAGCTTTCTATACCATATGCACTAAGTTTCTTTATGAGTCCTGTGTGTGGAACTGTGTCAAATGATTTTCTAAAGTCTAAGTATATTGTGTCGACAGGTTCGTTGTTGTCTAGGCTAGCTGTAACGATTTCTGAAAATTCTAATAATTGTGTTTTACACGACCTACTAGATCGGAAGCCATGCTGACATTTTGTTAGTAAATTGTTTGAGTTTTTGAGATGTGTCATAATTGCATCTTGTGTGAATGATCCCAGCACTTTACATATTATAGGTGTGAGGCTGATGGGTCTGGTTCTCTACATCTTGTTTGGATCCTTCTTTATGTATCACTGTTACTGTTACCATTTTCCAAATGTTTGGTAATATACTTTCTTTTATTGATTTGTTAAATAAGATGCTTAGTGGTAAGGATATTTCACTGGCTGTTTCAGTTATCGTGGAGCATCCAATTTTGGTGAGGCTCTAGTTTCGGTGAACTTTCGTTACGCATGCGCTGTGTAACAAAATACGTTCTCATGACGTCATAATTTTGTAGTCAGACGGTACAGTAATTGTCGGTCACGTTTACCGCATTTAGCCTCAAATGCACATTAAAATGCTAAGTGAGCACTACATCAACTTTAGCATGTAAAAAACGGCTGATTTTCTTATTACTTTTGATCATATGCCTTTAAATCATTGTATTTTAAATAAAAAACATACATTTTTTGTTTCAAAAATAGTAAATTCTTCCCCGTCGTATGTTTTATTTATACCATGTGACCAATGCCAAAATCCATACTGGACCGGGTGGTTCAAAAGTCAATAGCGTGGTGCCTGTTCTTAGCACATTTTATCAAAATCAATGAGTATATGCATAGTATTATTCAATAACTTATGCATATTTGCATTTGATGCTTCAGTCATTAAGTCATCACAACTAGCTCCAGTCTGAGGAAACTTTCCACCACCATCACCAAAGAAAAAAATAAGAAAATGACAATAAAACAGTTCCACATTCTGACAAACTCGGACATTCAGCATTTTTTGCTCCATGTGGTAGCTGTATTGTCCAGAAACAGTAATTTGAGCGAGCCTGTAGGCGGTATCACCGAAACAGGATACCATCGGTTTTGTTTATTTTGAAGTACGTCATCGCCTAATGGCGGCATGTTTTGATATTTCGTTTTAGGGGATTTTCGAGAAGGGCTATCATACTCTCCTCCACTGGCGGTAATCCTCCACTCGTGGCAGAGATCCACTTGAGGCAGTGAGATAATTCACGTCTTCCAGGCAATGCAAGGGAAACAACTCCAACACAATCTAAGGCCAGGGCCCATGCACTAAGGCACTGTTACACCCAGCTTAAACCTAAAAATCACCATTGTATACTTATTACTGAATAAATATTACTTTGGAATTAAATAGCCGAAGAGTGGCTGCTATGACCATGGGTGTAGGAACGTATCTTCACCTGGGGGTGGGTGAGTGGGGGGGTTGTGGGAGGGGGCAAAAGTGTGGGTGAGGCCAAAACCTGGGGTCGCTATACGGGATACACTATGCGAGAGGAAAAACCCAGGGGGACGATAGCGATCAAATTACGCCGTACGGGAGTTGTTTCCCTTGCATTGACAGGAATACGTAAATTATCTCACTGCCTCGAGTGGAGCTCTGCCGCGAGTGGAGGATTACCGCCAGTGGAGTGGGTATGATACCTCTATTCAGATTTTCTTCTAACATGGCGCTGGATAAGGGATAAAGTCACTAACAAATTAAGCAAATTTATTTTTAAATATCTATTATATTTATTAAATTATATGCAATTTCTGCTTAGGCACCCCGAAACTGGATACTCCACGCTTTGGGCAGGAATTTGATCTGGCCAAGAACTCTTGTTTGGATTTTCAAGGACTTTAGTTGTTTTTCTATGTTAGATTTTGTGATTTTCAAATTTGTTAATCAATCAATCAATCAATCACATTCTATTTCTGTAAGTAGGCTGCTACTAGCCTGTTATGACAGATTTTAAAAACAATTAAATTTGCTTATATGTCAGCATGATAGTAATCTGTGTTTATGTCGGCAGCATAATAGTTGTAATATACCGGTTGGGTAGCCCACAGTTTATCAAGTCGCCCCTCAAATGATGCTATTGTTGGTGCTTCTATTACATGGGATGGGAGGCTATTCCATATGTTCACCACTCTATCCTTAAAGGAGTATTTTAGGATGTTTAAGCGGGGCCGAGGTTTATACAATTTTAAACTATGCCCTCTGGTTATAGATTCGGGACTACTGCACTTTAAGGGCCGCCAGTAATGGCCGCCGAAATCTCGCAAAATACCGTGACTTCCGGTAATCCACGAGATTTCAGTGGTTGCTAGGAATCCTCTTGTTTCAATTGTGATTGACTAAAGGCAGTCACATGTTCATGATTATGACGTCATCGGCATTCCAAAAGTAGAACGTGCTTGATTATGACGTCATTAGCGTTCTAATATTAGAATTTGTTTGTAAACAAACGGATTAAAGAGAGATTATTATGATAGATATTTATTTATATTTATGTAAAATGTAAATGTAAAATAATATGTGTAAATCATATGAAATATGTCAAATTCTAAATGTATCAGATACGACGACTTATATGAAATTACTAGAGATCAACATAATTTAATATCATGGCTAATAAAGCAAGGATTGTTATTTGACTTTGAAGGAGTTTGTGATAAATGTGGTAGTGGTTTTGTGTCGTTAAAACAGGATTTAAGTAAAAAAGACAAATACGTCTGGAGGTGTAGCCGAAGAAAAAAAGGTGAATGCCATAACAAAATCAGTATAAGACAGGATTCGTGGTTTGCCAAATCTCACTTAACATTAGCTCAAATCATAAAACTTACGTATTATTGGACCAAAAATGAAACAAATTTCAATAGTATATTTGAATTAAATATAGGAAGTGATCATACAATTGTGGACTGGTTCAATTTCTGTCGTGAGGTGTGCGTGGAGGTGCTAATTAAGGACAATGAAGTGATAGGAGGTGAAGGCAAAACTGTTGAGATAGACGAAAGTAAGTTTGGAAAACGAAAGTACGAGAGAGGTAAAAGGGCTGACGGTTGTTGGGTATTCGGGGGTATTGAGCGTGATAGTGGAAGGTGTTTTTTCGAAGTTGTAGATGATAGAACAAGGGAAACTTTAATTCCCATTATTAGAAAGTATATCAGAGCAGGAACAACTATAATTAGTGACTGCTGGAAACCCTATGCTATTTTGGGTGAAATCGGATATAAACATTTCACGGTCAACCACAGTGTAGAATTTGTAAATTCGGAAAACGGCGCGTGCACTACCAAGATAGAAAGTACGTGGCACAGTCTAAAATTATCGTTACCTAGGAGTGGTACACGTAAAACTCTTTATCAAAGTTACTTTCAAGAATATATAGTTAGGAAAAAGTATCTAAAACATAGTGAGGATTCTTTTCTATGTTTTCTTGAACTAATAAAGCGTGTATATGTCATCAAAGATAAAGAAAACGTTTCACCACCGCCATCTGCAGATCACAGCTACACAAATATGTAATAAGGTATGTTTTAATTTATAAATTTTTGGGGGAATCCCTTTTTGTATTATTGGAAAATCCCTAGCAACCAATGAAATCTCGTGAAATATCGCGAGATTTGATATTTTGCGATATTTCGGCGGCCCTTAAAGTGCAGTCTAGCCATAGATTCTTGTCTTAGTTCAAAGAAAGCGCATACATCTGGGTCATACGGTTTTGTTATTATTTTATAAGCTTCTATAATGTCGCCTCTTAATCTACGATATGCAAGTGTTGGTATGTTAAGTTTTCTAAGCCTCATTTCATAGTTTAGGTGTGACAATCCTGGAACAGTTTTGGATGCTCTGCGCTGGACATTTTCTAACAAATCCATATCATATATGCTTTTTGAGATATGGACTCCAAACCTGGTTAGCGAATTCTAGATTGTTAAGCTAGAATTTAGTGTTTGCGATTGGAATTTCTGGAATATTGTCTAAGTTTTCCATTGTGAAAACACTTTCCATGTTGCAAAGATTGCATTTGGAATAGTTTCATAATTTGTATTCCCCAAATTTATCAAAAATTACCTTCCAGCTGCAGGTGCTTTTTCTCTGTTTGAAAAGGCTATTCGAGCCTGAGTTTCCTTGTTGATAGCTTCTTCTATAAATTTCTGAATTTGTGTATTTGCAGGATAATTACGAGCCATTATACTTATCAGTTCTACTACTAGTTTTATGTAAACAATGTTAGATAACGACGGAAATGATCAACACTGCCATTAGCCTCAATTTAGCGTGTTACGTTGTCAATGGTAACATCGGGCTTGTTCAAACACATTTTCTCTTTCGGAAGCTTAATAGGATCTAATAGGATACGATTGGGCAGCTCCAATTAGGTAGACCAATCGGTGAGGAGAACGTATATCCTCTAAATCACCGTGCGCGAAATCAAACTAACTAGTTCGCGCAATTTCACGTGTGGTTGTACGAGATGTGTTAAAAGAAAAAATGGCTCCACATTATCCAGAAGAAATCGATGTTTTTAGTGTCCCTCATTCGAGAATGAAGGAGCTTGTCGAGCAGTATTTACAATTGGTAGGTAGAATTGTCTATATTACAGAAACAATGAAGCAGAGTAAGTTAGCTCTTTGCTAGATATATAAATTTAGTTCGGAACCAGTTTTCGAAACTTCAAAACAAAATCTAAAGGTTGTTATTACACCACAAAAACATCCATTACCGTTCAATCACTACTTGCTAAATCAATTATCTGCATTTAGCTATCAGAATAAGATCTTTATGCCTGCATACACACCTCCCCATGCCTATTCCTATTAATATGGACCCTCAACCAGGCTACTGGTCGAGTCCATCTCCAGCCTACGAACAGGTATAGACTGGCACCAGTCTATACTCACCTCATAGTGACGCTTGTCGCTAAGAGTGCATGCGCATTAGCAGAACAACTGCTGAAAATATTTATCTAAGTTTTTTTTGCTTTGCGCTGTGTCAGCTATACATCGTTCGTTGCCTTTATATTATTGGAAACTATGCCTAATATGAAGTCAATCCTCCCTAAGTTACGTGTAGGAAGTATATTCGTGGTTATATGGTATCTTATAAACGAATTTCATATATTACCGGTTTTTGTGAAAGATTGTTTTCGCTTCGTGGTATCTTGATTATTATGCCTATCTTTATTCATCATCATCATCATCATTTAATAATGTCCAGTCCACACCCAGAGCCTGTAACAAAGTTATTTCTAGTGCATTATAAGGATTATCATTTATCCCTTGCAAGTTTCTTGTCAGTAGGGATTTTGCTTTGTGATTTGAACTTTCCTGCCGTTTAGGAAATGAATTTTGTTAATTTTTCGCTTACAAGGATCGTGTGTGGTAGTTCCGCGCCATGCCCTTTGGCCTGACCATGGCTCCCTTCCTTTTTACCCATCTAGTTTCAGCCGTGGCAGGAATTTTACACCGTCGTTCTATCCATCTTTACGTTTATATAGACGACTGGTTGGTAAAAGCAAGGTCTTCCTCAAATCTCTCAGGTATTCTTCCAGAAGTTTGCAGTCTGGCATGCAATCTAGGGTGGATTTTAAATATAGAGAAATCAAGCCTAGTTCCTTCTCAAATCTTTACTCATCTAGGCGTTTCTTTCGACCTGACCCAGGGTCTAGTCTTCCCCTCAGATCCAAGGATAGAGGCTTTATCAGTGCCAATGGAAATCCTCGCTTCTTCTCCAGTGGTAAGAGCAAGATTCTTTTTAAGGGTGATAGGACTGATGGTCAGCGTAGAGAAGGTGATTCCTTGTGCGGCCCTGATGAGAAGACCATTCCAAATGTATTTAATGTCCGTTTGGAAGCAGTCAATCCATTATATTTACCATCAGATTCCCATCAGAGAACATTTGATCCCTCATCTAGATTTTTGGAAAGACCGTTCTTTGCTTCTGATGGGTGTTCCACTGGTAAAGTCCCCTCCTCAGGCGATTATCTTCACAGATGCTTCTCAAGAGGGTTGGGGAGCAGTCTGGGATTCCCTGTCAGTTTCCGGCCTTTGGTCCCTCTGGAGGAGTCGACAGCCCAGAGCAACATTCTGGAGTTGTGGGCTGTCAAGAAGGCTCTCCTTTCATGGTCAGATCTTGTGATAGGTCTCAAAGTCTCGATTCGGTCGGACAATTCGACAGTGGTGTCTTATATCAACAGGCAGGGAGGTACAAGGTCGTCTGTCCTTTGTTTAGAAGTGTGGAATCTTCTCTTGTGGTGCCGCAGGAGGCAGATCTTTCTGGTATCCTCCCATGTCCCAGGCAGTTTGAATTTTCTGGCGGATCAAATGTCACGTCCCGGCAAGTTCGCCCACACAGAGTGGCAGTTAAAGACGTCGGTTGTCAGATCGATTTTCAACCTTCTGGATCGTCCTCAAGTAGATCTGTTTGCGACCTCTCTGAATGCCCAGATCTCCTCTTACATGTCTCCTTTTCCGGACAGTCAAGCCCTGGCGGTAGATGCCCTGTCTCAGTCCTGGACAGGGATGTTCGCTTATGCCTTCCCTCCTACTATTCTGATCCCGTTAGTGTTGAAGAAGGTCAAGGACCAAGTTTGCGAGATTCTTCTGATAGCTCCCTTTTGGCCCAAGAGGATTTGGTTTGTAGACCTTCTAGATCTTCTGGTAGACTTTCCTCGTCTTCATCCAGTATCCCAGAACCTTCTATCTCAAGTAAGAGGTCGTTGTTTACATCCAAATCCAGAAATCCTCAATCTGTGCGTTTGGAGAATCTCGAGTCTGAAGGCCTCCAGGATAAGGTTTCTTCAAGATCTCAGGAAATTATTGACTCTGCCAAAAGGGAATCGACCCGTCGAGTTTACAAGGGTCGTCTTAAAATTTTTGGTAGATGGTGGTGGTCAGACCAAAGTTTCGTGCCCGATTCTGTTTCTATACCACAAGTTTTAGACTTTTTATCTTATCTGTTTGACTCTTTACATTTGTCAGCTAATACGGTCAGGGGGTATAGATTTTCTCTTGCATCTTCTCTTCCTTGTCTTTTGAATGCCGATGTCAAGGATACTAAGACACTTAATAGTTTTATTAGAGGTCTAGGTAATATTCGTCCTCCGATTGCTAAGCCTTTACCTTCCTGGAATTTGGCTTTGGTTCTTCAAGTTTTGGCAGGTCGCCATTTTGAACCTATTTCTTCTATCAGTCTTAAGCTTTTAACTCTCAAAGCTGTTTTTCTTGTTGCTGTTGCCTCTGCTAGAAGACGTTCAGAGATTCATGCTCTTTCTGCTGAAATGGATAGATTTATAGTTTCAGGTGACGGTTTGGTTTTATATTCCAGAAAGGACTTTTTATCTAAAACTCAGTCTGACCGTTTTCCTGCTAGTCCGATTATTTTAAAATCTTTATCGTCTTTTTCGCCATCCGATAAATTTTGGTGTCCTGTTAGGGCATTAAGAACCTATAAACAGCGAACCGATTTTAAGAGAGCCGATCCATCCCATTTATGGGTTTCCTACGCGGAAGAGTTATCCAAGCTGGTCTCAAAATCTACGATTGCCAGATGGATTTGTGAGACGATTAAGCTTTGCTACGAGATAGCTTCACCGGATCAAATTAATCTCTCCCATATTAAAGCCCATGACGTTAGAGGCATGGCTACTTCTTTCGCTCTTTTTGCCGGTTCGTCTTTAGATGAGGTCATGCAGGTGGTAGGCTGGAAATCTGAATTTACTTTTACTTCATTTTATCTTAAAGACCAGAGTGCAGCAGCTTCCTTCTTTCGTAACATTACGATTTTAACTAAAAAAGCCGAAGACCATTTACCCAGCACTTCCCACCATTTTCGTTAGGCCTGTGCGTCTGTAAGAAATGGTGAGAGTCTTCTTTGGTTTTTATTTATTTCTTTAAGTTCAAGTTATCCTTATTTGTTAATCACGGTGTGATTGAGTTATATGTACTATTATGTTATGTTATTAACATTTGGATAAGATTGGTTTGATCTTTATCCTTGTTTATTGATTCTCAAATCTCCTCCCACCTTATGTTGTCATGGGGCACTGACCAATTCTCCTTCGATCAATACTCACCATTCTGTTACTTCTGATATACAGCTGGCCTTGACAGCGGCTCTAGGATTATAGGCTTAGAAAGCTTTACCGACTCCTGGGAACCGGGTATTCGGCTCCCAACTGCCGAGTACCCGTTTACCATAGAGCTCATTCTTGTTTGCATAGCAACAAGAGCAATACATGCTTTCTGCATTAAGGATTTTAGTGGTTTTTTTTGTGAAACAAAAGATCTAAGTCTTTAATCTGTGATAGTTTGTGTGTTCGTGAAAGGATAACTAAGGACTATGGAGAATACCGCCGAAGATAACCAGGTTGTATCGTTCTTTATTATCCATAGTTAAAAGACTTAGGTCTCTAAATTTCGTTGTGTCGCATGTTCCAATTTCTGACCAGCCATAGAATCTGGGACGTGTGCTAACAACGATATATGCCAGACGATCGCCTTATTTAAACCCCAACAGGCGATCAGCAGATATGAAAATAGGTGTTTGCTACGGTATTTCTAACACGAATATCGGCTGACGTCGTTCCCCGTAGGATCCGAGCGGGTGACGTCACACCCGGTCGCTCGGATGTTTATGTGAAGAAGAATTTTTCATTAATTCGCGCATCTTGTTCTGGGTGCTGCGTACTAAAAATGGTACCAGAAACGTTAGAATGATCAAGTTTACGTGCGATCACGATCGGTTTGCAATGATCGGTGGTTTCAAAATTCTTGAGTAGATGCGTGGTCTGCGGTTTTACCGTGTGATACAGCAGTTTGTTATACATTTTGTTGTTTTCTTCACATATCGAGCTGCTTTCGTTAGGAGTATAATTTATATTGATTAGTAAATATACCCTGAATGCTATGCGATATGATTCCTGGAGCCGTTACACATCCTGGAGGATCTATTATGGGTGTGTTTGATGCCGGCCGCGTTCTTGTCGTCATAATCAATGCGATCGTTGTTGTAAATGGCGGGGTGGGGTGCGGAGAGGTTACGGTTAATTTATGAGTCAAAATTATTTGAAAATTATTTGTCTGCCTTCCATTGGGTCTCGTTCCGCTTGTTTATTGTAGGTTTGTGCTTATTTTATAGGCCAAGCCAGCCCCGCCATCATGTGACGAATGCCATAAGTTTGTCCGTGTAGTGTTCAAGGACCATGCTTGTTTTAGGTGTTCCCTGTGTAATATAGATCATAGGTGTAATGTTTGTGCAGTGTGGTCCGTCGAGATGATGGTTAAGTTCCTTGCCCAGAAGGACTTGGCTGGGTCTGACGCGGGGTCAGGCGGTCCGAGAGTAAATCGTGTAGCGCCCGGTTCGGCCGGTGGGGGTGCTCCACGTCCCCAGCTGGTGGTGGCGGAGATGGCACCGCCGGCGTGGTTTGGTCCGGCTATGCAGGGTTTTCTGCATAGCGTTCTGCCCACGCTGGTGTCGTCCCTGCTACCAAAGGTTGGGGGGCAGTTTCTCCCCATGCTTGGTACGGATCCTGTCCTCGGACAGGATTCTGGACTGGTTACCGAGGGGGCCGTCTCGTACGGCCCCCTGGCAGTCCCGTCTGGCTTCGGCCAGACGGGTTCTGTTTCTCTGCGGCCACCTCCGGGTGGTCCAGTAGTTGTGGCCGGTCCGTCAGGTGTGGGAGCCGTCCGCCAGGACGGTTCCACGGTTGACTCGTCTAATGACGACTCTTCGGAGTCTGAAGACGAGGAGGAGAGGTTGCTGCGGCTCGTGAAGCCGCAGGTGGAGAATATGGGGGTTGATTCCGTCCTGGACGGAACCGGCCTCCATTTGTCTGGTTTGGCGCAAGCCAGGTCAGCGGCTCCGCCTGTGGCTGAGGCCAATCCGGTACCGTGCACCGGTTCCGTGCGGCTTGGTTTGGCACCAGCCGTCACGGGAACGGGTGTGCCGGGCCGGGCGTGGTACTCACCTATCTCGCCTGGTCTGGCAGTCGGACGTGGGGTGCCGTTGGCGCCCGTGTCCGGCTATGGTTCCGCGACTGCTACGGGTCTGTACAGTTTTCCGTGCGGACCTACCCCATAGACCGGAGTGCTTCATGGGGTGGCGGCGGAACCGTGTGGTACCGGAGTGCCTGGCGTGTCAGCCGTGGCTCCTTGCCGGGAGGCCGTGGCTGGCAGGCCCGTGAGCACGTCAACGGGTGACGTGTTTGCGGGGGTGTCTTCATCGGAGGTAGATTGGTCAGATGCTCTGGCGTGGCTAGCCAGGGTTGACCCGTCTGTGGTTTCGGCCACGGCCGATGAAGATGCGCCCCATCCGTCGGTTGCGTCGATCAGGACGGGGATTTTGCCCGCGGCCCGGATCCAGTCAGTGGGACTCGATCCACGGTTCATAGATTTGTTGGACGCTATTTATAGCAAACAACTGATGACCAAGGGTCAGCTCCCTGCGGCCTCCAGGGAGGTGCGGGCAAGATGTCGTATTCCGCGGGGTGAATACGACAGATATGGTGTAGTCCCGTCGGTCACTGAGGATGACCGATGGGTACTGGGCATCCAGAGTGCCGTGGCGGGTGGCCCCGGTCCGGCACTTGTGGATAAGTCTCAGGTACACCAGGAAGAAGTCCTGTCCCTATGCGATGAGGGTGTGAGGGCAGCGATGAGCGCTGTCAACCACTCGTGTCCTCTCCTTCAGTCGGTGTGGGCTGAAGCGGGGGCAGGCCACCCTGTGCCACCTGTGGCGCTTTCGTGCGTCAATGATGGCCTGGTGCTGTCTATGGACGCACTGGCAAGTGTGCAGGCGCGTGTTACAAAGTCCAGGAGGCAAATGGTTCTTGACCATATGCGTCCGGCTACGCACACACACACACTGCTGGGCAAAAAAAGGAGACAAATTTTTTATGATTACTCTTTCATGTTAATAAATACATGTGAAATAAGTGACAATTTTACATAATATCGTATGCATTGTCTGTGTGCAGGGTACCTTTTAGTATGGGATAGCTTTTCCCTTGTTTTTCTTCAGAAATCTCAGCTGTTTGAGCAAGCTGTCTGAAAGCCTTTTACAGTGTGCTGCATCAATGCTGTTCCATTCATGTCTGACTGCTTCCCACAACTGGTCAGTGCTCCCAGATTTTCTGCCAATCAGTTTGGCCTTGATATGCGCCCATATATTCTCTATGGGTTTAATACCTGGTGACTGTCCAGGCCAAAACATCACCGACAGAGAATGCCACTCAAACCATGACTTTGTTGTTTTTGCTGTGTGTGCATGGCACCGCCGGTGTGGTTTCGTCCGGCTATGCAGGGCTTTCTGCATAGCGTTCTGCCCACGCTGGTGTCGTCCCTGCTGCCGAAAGTTGTTGGGCAGTCTCTCCCCATGCTTGGTACAGACCCTGTCCTTGGACAGGGTTCTGGACTGGTCACCGAGGGAGCCGTCTCGTACGCCCCCCTGGCAGTCCCGTCGGGCTCCGGCCTGACGGGTTCTGTCTCTCTGCGGCAACCTCCGGGTGGTCCAGTAGCGGTGGCCGGTCCGTCAGTTTCTTCGTCTAGTGACGACGCTTCGGGGTCTGAAGATGAGGAGGCCGAGGATGAGAGGTTGCTGCGGCCTGTGATGCCACGGGTGGAGAATATGGAGGTCGATTCCGTCCTGGACGGAACCGTCCTCCATCTGTCTGGCTTGGCCCAAGCCAGGGCAGCGGCTCCGCCCGTGGTTGAGGCCAATCTGGTACCGGGCACCGGTCCCGTGATGGTTAGTTTGATGCCAACCGACATGGTGACGGGTGTGCCGGGCCAGGCGTGGTACTCACCTATCTCACCTGGTCCGGCGGTCAGACGTGGGGTGCCGTTGGCGCCCGTGTCTGGCCACGGTTCCGTGTCTGCTACGGGTCCGCACGGTTTTCCGTGCGGGCCTACTCCATGGACTGGTGTGTTCCATGGGGTGGCGGCGGAACCGTATGGTACCGGAGTTCCTGGCGTGTCAGCCGCGGCTCCTAGCCGGGAGGCCGTGGCAGGTAGGTCCGTGAACGCGTCAATGGGTGACGTGTTCACGGGTGTGTCCTCCTCGGAAATAGACTGGTCTGAGGCTCTGGCTTGGCTAGCCAGGGTAGACCCATCTGTGGTTTCGGCCACGGCCGAGGAGGATGCGCCCCGTCCATCGGTGGCATTGATTAGGACGGGGATCTTGCCCGCAGCCCGGATCCAGTCCATTGGACTGGATCCACGGTTTATTGAGTTGCTAGAGGCTATTTATAGTAAGCAACTCATGGCCAAGGGCCAGCTCCCTGCGGCCTCCAGGGAGGTGCGGGCGAGGTGTCGTATTCCACGGGGGGAATACGACAGGTATGGCGTTGTACCATCGGTTACCGAGGATGACCGATGGGTTCTGGGTGTCCAGAGTGCTGGAGCGGGTGGCCCAGGCCTGGTACTGGTGGACAAATCCCAGGGACACCACGAGGAAGTCCTGTCCCTATGTGATGAGGGTGTGAGGGCAGCTATGAGCGCTGTCAACCATTCTTATCGCCTTCTTCAGTCGGTGTGGACTGAAGCGGGGGCAGGCCACCCTGTGCCACCTGTGGCGCTTTCGTGCGTCAATGATGGCCTGGTGCTGTCTATGGACGCACTGGCAAGGGTGCAGGCGCGTGTTACAAAGTCCAGGAGGCAAATGGTTCTTGACCATATGCGTCCGGCTACGGCCGTCTGGGAACGTTTTCTTGGGACGCCCCTGACAGGTGCATCTTCGGTGGCCAGGTGCGGGCCATCTTAGAGGACACGGCTAGCATTGCGCAGAATCGGTTGGCGGTGAACTTACAGCTAGAGTTGGTGCGGCAAGCGCACGCACTAGGGGCTGTGGGGAAGCCGCTGACCGTTCAACCTTCCAAGAAGCAGAAGAAGCATAAAGGCAAGGCGAAATCTAAGCCTAGTGCTGCTGCTGCTTCGTCTGGCTTTTCTCAGCCGCCGCCGGTGAAGAAAGCCAGGAAGGTTGTGGAGGCCCCTACCCTCCCCAATGTTGCTCCTGACCGCCCTAGCGGCGGGAAGGGCAAGGGGAATGGTAAGGCCTCAAAGGGCGGACAGAAGGGGCCGAAGCGTACCTGAGGGTACGAAAGCTCCCTTCATATCCGCCTGGACCACGCCTGTGCGACAGGAACAGCGGTGCCAGTTATACCCGTCGTGCCTAGAACGAAATGGTTCTCTCTCTCTCGTTAAGAAAGAGGGGGGGTGGGGCGGACTGCGAGCCGGACAACCCCGTTAGACGTCGAGGCGTCTATGGTGGGTGGAAGGCTCATGCGTTTCGTCGAGGCCTGGCGAGGTGTGACGTCAGACAGTCTGGTCCTGGGATGGTTATCCCAGGGTTACATGCCGGAGTGGTGGGACTTTCCGCCACAGAATCTGTCTTTGGCACCTGTCTGGACACCCGTACCAACGGAACCAGACAAGTTAGAAGCCATTCAAAACGAAGTGTCAGGTTTGCTTCTGAAGGGAGCAATAAAACCAGCAAACCGGAACACTTCAGTCTTCTATTCAAATATGTTCCTTGTTCCCAAGAGCACAGGGGGATGGAGACCCGTACTCAATCTCAGGCCATTAAATTGGTTTATCCATACGCCTCGGTTCCAGATGGAAACGCCGAGGTCGGTAATGGCAGGATTGAGGAAGGGAATGTGGTGTGTGTCGATCGATCTGAAGGATGCATATTTCCACATTCCAATGAACAGGAGTTGTCACAGGTTTCTGAGATTTGCGTTTCAGAATCAAGTATGGGAGTTTATTGTCCTCCCGTTTGGCCTGTCGACAGCTCCAAGGGTTTTCACAAGAGTGGTCCTTGCGGTGACAGCGTTTCTCAGAAAAGAGAACGTGCCGCTACACACCTACATAGACAATTGGCTGATCAAGGCAGACACGGCAGCCAGGTTAGAGGTGGATACTGCTCTGACTCTGAAGTTACTTTCAGATCTAGGCTGGATAGTCAACAAGGAGAAATCCGAGTTGACACCCACTCAACATTTCGTTTATTTAGGGATGCGATTCGATCTCGAGGAGGGCAGGGTTTACCCGTCAGAGCCTAGAGTGGTTGTGTCTGTTGGCCATCCTCAAGAGTTTTCGATGCTGGGCATGATGGTCTCCATGGAGCAGGTGATCCCGTACGCTGCTCTAATGCAAAGACCTATCCAGTTGTATCTGAGGTCTCTGTGGAAACAGAGAACAGAACCCCTGTCAAAACTGGTGCCAGTTTTGGAGCCAATAATGTCGCATCTTGTATGGTGGAAAAAGCGTCAGAATCTCCTAGTAGGGGTTTCGCTGCACCTACCCCACCCCCAGCTGTCCGTGTACACGGATGCATCGCTGGAGGGGTGGGGGGGGCCTGCCTGGGAGAACACCAGGTCTCGGGCACATGGACTCTCCAGGAGAGCCAGCTGCATATCAATCTGTTGGAAATGATGGCAGTGGAACTGGCGTTGGAAGAGTTTCTTCCAGTGGTCAGGGGCAAGGTGATATTGATACGGTCGGACAATTCGACGGTAGTATCATACATAAATCGCCAAGGCGGGGCCAGGTCACCCACACTGTGTATCAAAGTGTGGCACTTGATTCAATGGTGCAGGAATTACTCGGTTGTTTTGAAAGCAGCTCACATTCCTGGGTGATTGAACTTTCTGGCGGATGCTTTGTCTCGCAGACAGAGAATTCTGCCAACAGAATGGTCCCTCAACCCTCCAGTTCTACGAAGGCTCTTCGAGCATTGGGGCAAACCCAATGTGGACTTGTTCGCCACAAGGGAAAATGCTCAAATCATGACTTATGTCTCGCCGATTCCAGATCCAAATGCCGTCGATACAGATGCTCTGGCGATAAGCTGGAGGGGGATGCACGCTTACGCGTACCCACCCACCATTCTTCTGCCGAAGGTATTGGTGAAGATCAGGGAGGAACTGTGTCTGGTCCTGCTAATAGCGCCGTATTGGCCCAGCAGGGCGTGGTTCACGGATCTTCTAGATCTGCTGGTGGAAAACCCAGTGCAGTTACCCGAGATTCCGAACATAATCTCCCAGGCCAAGGGATGCTTCCTACACGAGCGTCCCGAAATGTTCAAATTGACTGCGTGGATGTTATCAAACAACGTTCCACGTCGGAAGGCTTTTCTCGACAAGCTGCTGATTTCATCGCGGCTGCGAGAAGGAGGTCAACCTTCAAGTCATATAACAACAAGGTTAACAGATTTGCAGACTGGTGTGAAGAAAAGGGTATTGATACCTTTCAATCCACTATTCAGCAAATAGCAGACTTTCTCTGTGAGCTGTTCTTTTCAGGACTAGCTCCTGTCACAATTGCTGGATACAAGTCTGCTTTGGCATCAGTTATCCCTTGTCTAGCCAACAGGGATAGTCCAGAGGTGGCCCAGTTGAATGTGATGGTGAAGGGAATGAGCAATCTCAGACCGAGACAACCGGAAGTCATTCTAGCCTGGAGTCTATCTTTAGTGCTTAATGTACTGGCCAAGCACCCTTTCGAACCGTTGCGTTCGGCTAGTCTAAAGCATTTGACTCTAAAGGCGGTCTTTGTATTGGCAGCTTCCTCAGCTAGAAGGCGCAGTGAGATCCATGCGCTTTCAGCAGAGAGGGACCGATTTATTGTCTCCGGAGAGTAGGCTTGCGCGATTTTTCGATTTAATCGTGAAGTTCGATTTATTTTTAAAATCGCGATTTTTACGATGTAATTGAGCAAAGATCGGAAAATCGTCAATAATTTCATGTTTTTAAAAAATCTGAAGTGCGTACTTTTCCGTCGCATTTTATTAGTACTTGAGTACAATTATAATCGATTCACGCCTGTGTCCATTGTGTTTATATCCCGCCGCGCCAAATAATTACTAATCACAATACAAAGCGCTACAATAAACAAACTAACAATAGCGAGGTAACACCTTTGTCATTGAGAAAACCAGCTAATTACTCCATCGAATCGCCATATAATTTTCTTTCTTTCGCTGCAGACCCTGAGTCTGTCGTGAAATGCCAAGTATATACTTAGTTGCAGAGTGTTAGGCAATCAGTGAACAGAATTCTTTTTAATTCTAGGGTTAGCCATTTCAGGCGGTGCAATAATTTTTCCTTTTGATTCAGTTGTCATGTCAAATTAAAGAAAATAAAGCAACAGCATTCCAGGTTGTTTGATTTTGAACTGTGCGTTCTGTTGATTACTCTTAAATGTAAATCGTACATTCTGAAAGCAACTATAAACTGCTCTATAGGACGAGTTTACGCCGTTACACTCGTACGTACTCAAAGCTCCCGTCCTATGTATGTGGATTGCCCAGTATCTCCCCGGGTACTAATATTAACGTCTTCGCGTTGCTCTGATAATGACCTAAACTCGTCCTACAAAGGGAGACTATAAGCGGAAGCTGATACGTCATGTAATTTATATTTTTTTCTCGGCGACATTTTATCTTAAATTTTGATGAAATAAATAATGTTTATTAAACTATATGCAATATTTAGGCGGTCCCAATTAATAATTTAACTCCAGCGATGATGGATATACGGTATGATTAAGCATAGACGTAGGATGGTAAGAATTTGGCGCATGAAAATGTGTTCTAATTTCGTGCGATTTTTGTATCATTTATTTCAACTTTTTCTAGAAACAAGTGACGTTATCCCGGTTTATACTTTTGGGAATTTGGACCTACGATTTAATCGAAAATCGCGATATTTTTTATAAAATCGATCGCGATGTTTCAAAGCAAAAATCGCGCAAGCCTACCGGAGAGGGTCTGCGTCTTCTGCCAAGAGCAGAGTTTATGTCAAAGAATGAATCTTTGAGATATCCCGGCAAACCGATCGATCATTATACCAAAACTAACAAGGTTTGATCGTGATGCCAGTGTCTGGTGCCCGGTCCGTGCTTTGACTAAGTACAGGAAACGGACAGACTCGTTACGGTCAAACGATAGACATGGCGCTGGATATTGGATACTATCTCTCGTTGGGTTGTCGAATGCATTCAGACTACTCATGAGATGGCGACTGGGCACCAGGTGCAATGCGCAAGGGCACACGATGTTAGAGGAATAGCCGCCTCGACCGCCCTTTACGGTGGTGTTCCGTTAGAGGACATCATGGCCGTTGCACAATGGCACTGTGAGTCCTCATTCACGGATTACTATATGAGGGATGTGTCAGACTCAGCCAATCCACTGTTTTGAAACGATAGTTAAGTGACCACACTGCTCTTCTCCCTTTTTTAACTTTGGTAAGAAAGAATTTAGAAGCAGACATGGTCGAGCGAGAGGATGACAACCAGATTGTGGCACTGATGGCCGGACAAGTGAATGGTTGGAGGCGGTACGTCTGGAATCCATTTATCATGAGGTAATTCAAGATTGAGAGTTTTTTGTATTATGTCTATATATCATGTTCATTCATCTTATATATTCATGCTCATTCCCAGGCTAATACATGTGTATATGCAAAGAGCAGTTAACCCTCTTGGCATATTTGTGTTTTCAGGCGAGATGCATGTTCGTGAGTTCTCTCCCTTTTCTTAGGAGAAAAGGGGAGGGGGGGAGGCAGTGATGCGAATGTGATTTGGTTCCGTTAACTTGACGGTCCTTTTTTAGGTCTCCTTTAGTCAAATTTTTTAAGTCTAACTCTTTCTCCAAGGGGCAAAAGTAGCAGTTATGGCTTGCCGCTTCCCACCAGGTTACTGACCAAATCTGGTGTACATCAGAAGTAACAGAATGGTGAGTATTGATCGAAGGAGAATGAATTTAAATTTCCCTTTCTCCGATATCTAACAATACTCACCATTCTGTTACGGACCCAGCCTCCCAGCCCCACGGAGGCAAGCCATGGATTTCTCTTGTTTGGTGGCTATGCAAACAATATGAGCTCTATGGTAGACCGGTACTCGGCAGTTGGGAGCCGAGTACCCGGTTCCAAGGAGTCGGTAAAGCTTTCTAAGTCTATAGTCCTAGAGCCAGTTGTCAGGGCCAGCTGTATATCAGAAGTAACAGAATGGTGAGTATTGTTAGATCTCGGAGAAATGGAAATTTAAATTTCCTTCAGTCCACAAGATTCACAGCAGTACTTATAGTCCAGTCAATATAGGGATATACCTAGAACAAATTGCAACAGAAGCTTTTTTGGTTTTATGTAATGCTACTGGTCCTCACCTACCAGAAAATAAAAAATTCCTAAAAATTCTATCCCGGTAAAGGACTATTTCACAGAATTTAATAGGACCACTTAAAACCAATTATTAAGCTGAATATCTTACGTATCTTTGACTGGAGACCCATAAAATGTCTTAACTACATAAATAAAAGTGATAGCAAAGAACTGTTATTTCGTGATATGATCGCTATATGACATCCCGCTAACAGTAGATCCGTTACTACGTCTCTTGATGACGTCATCAGGAAGTCAATTATCAATCTTCCAATATTCAAGTAAATTTAATCCAAGTTTTATGATTTGTTGAATCAGTATGATGAATTTAGTAATGGTTTATTATATACAAACAGTTACATCCGTCATTTTCTCAATGGACGGCAAGGTCCAACATACTCATATTATCTTTACACAAGACCAACGTCTATGTCGTCAAATTCTGCAAGATCTACAGCTTGACAACTTGGAATGTTGCTGCAGTTGGTACCCTTGCATTCACCACATGCATATGTACAATGTAGGCTATGCTTTCTGCAGCTGCATCGCAATGTCGCACATTCTCCTCGGCACTGGCATCGAATAACTTTCAGAATGCAATCAGGAGCTGGTAGCTTATCCATTGTTCTGGGAATAAATTTCCCCTGGTGAATCTGCCATCCGAAATCCTCTGGCTTTAAGATCTCTTGCTCCTTCGTCCATAACTTTACTTGGAAGTAAACGCGAAAACTATGTTACTTGGCTGCATCAGACGTTGGTGGCAGATTTTGAATCTGCAGAGATGAAATACTCTTAACCACTTTTTCTCGAAATTTTCGAAGTCTCAATGCGTCCAATGTATCAGTTTCACTACCACCATACATACATACCAATAGCTTTTCACCAGACACCTGAATTCCGACCTTAGTAGATGTGTGGCAAAATTCCTTTGCATGATTCATGAATGAAGAATTGGACTGCATCTTTCTAAGAGGAACACCTTTGCCTATGCCAAATAAACGTGATGTTGTGTCACATCCACCTATTGCATGAATTAAAGGTAGGTATCGAGCAACATCATCGCCAATTTCAGCTCGCAGAAAATTGATGTCCCAAACGATGCATTTTCCAACCCTGTCTGGCTTCCCTGGCTTATCCGATCTGTAGATAAGTTTGTGGAGACCAGGATCAGCGAAATGGCACAACAACACTAATATGTCTGTGTCTTCCCCAATAACGTGAGTTATGCCTGATTTGGCACACTCAACCCCCGTCAATGCAATCAGAACATCTGCATCATCGACAGCATTCAAAGTTTTAACATTATTTTCTTGGAGTTTTTTGGACAACATATCAATGAAGTTTTGTTTATTGGCTGAATTTGCCAGGAAATGATCCTTCTTTGACTTGAGTGTCATGTTACTTGAGAAAATAACTTTTGGCCGCACTGCACCTTTTGTCCGTCTTAGATGAGTCATATCCTTAATCGATGGTCCTGAAATATATCCATCAAACACAACAGTTGGGTGGTTGAATGTTTTTACATACTCCACATACATCGCGGCAATGTCATTGAAGCTGCTACCTTTCTTCCAAAGAAATCGGTGGATTAATGATCCGCCATCAAAAACAGTGTATTCTGGTGTTATTTCTTGGCATTTGGTGCTGCTCGTAGTAGAGGTTGCAGAATTCAATGCCTCTGCTAGCTGCGGCTTATTCGCTTCTCGGAGATGTCCATGTTTGTCAAATAGAGATGGTGGATATGTAGACAGCTCGTGCATTAAAGCAGTGTCTAGATTGCATTCACTATTATTTGCTACAATTAAAAGGCGCTGAAAAAGGAGCTGTGGGTCAAGAGAAAGCTTATCACCATCACTCGATACGACATGTCCTCCCATACAGACCACTTGATCTTTTTTCCTGAATGAAAACTCGAATGCATCGTGGCCTTCCATTTTCTGTATTATGTCATTTCCAACTTCCAATGCCTTGTGTTGATTACAAGTGGGATCAGCTGTAATTCCAGTGGCAGTATTATATAATTCATCATTTGACATAAATGGACAGTAATCCTGAAAATAATTAAAAATAGTCAAACAATCTGTGTGATCCCGAACTTTCCTGGCTTCAGACATGTCTTTATGTTGCTCCGAGACTTGGTATTCTGCTTCTGTTAGCTCCTGCATGGCCTCGTTGATTTCTGCACACACAGGGTGTGCTAAAAGCCAACGTGTCCTTTGTAATTCATCCATCCCCCGCCCACGAGTGAGGCCCCCAGTGGTCTTGATGGTCCGCATCAATGACTTCTATGACAAGGTCACTAGCAAGACCGGCCCAGTACCTATCAGATCTTCGCACTACAAATAGTCCGGTCATGAACTTCTGATAAATGTCTGGCCTTGTACTCTCTAGTTTTACCATGTCCTGCAGATGCAAATATACCGATTTTGTGTAATGGCAATGCCCGGCAGCAGCAAAGAAGGGCAGCATATCTGACAGTGACTTCAAGTACAACTTAAAGTCACCCGTCCTCTGAGCTCTGAGAAAAATCTTTAGCAGGTCTACCATATGCATGTACTGCACCCATAAACGTCCTGTTGGACTACTTACAATCATTGACTTCTCTGATTCTAACTTCTCATTTATCCGCTCAAACACATCATCGGATATCACTGATTCAAGTCTAGAGTCATATTTGATAACAACATCAAAATGGCGTAGAGCTGCTTCAATATCATCACACGTCACTACTGTATTATCTATATTTCCTTCACTCACCTCTAAGATAGGAATGCCATACGCCGTTGACAGAACCATTGCATTAAGTGCTGCATCAACCAGGAAATGTCCACGTACAGCTCTGGCATACGCTTTTCCAGTCAACATGTGCGTTACAGCATTTTCAGCATACACCAACTTCAGTACGTCTGTTAACCCCGATGACTGCATGAGGTGACCAATGCAACCAAGGTAGCTCATTGTTGTGTGGAAGCCACCTAGAATCAAGATTATTTGCACTAAATCAGTTCTCTCGCCTTCATGAGCCATGATTGTCTTGGCCTTCCACCAAAGTGGCTGATCGAAGGTGACAATGGGTGTTGAACCATGACGTTGGTTTTCCGAAGCAATGAAGTGCAAGGTTGAATAAATACAACTCATGTCAGTTGGATCCATATCTAGCATTTGGAGAAAGTGGATTGATGCTTTTCCCGGATGAACTCCTTTGCAAATGGCTTGCATGGTTCCAGACCAACCGGGGCGATTAGGACGCAACGGCCAGGACACTTTCCACATTACGTCCAGGTGTTTCCAAATGTCAGCCACACTAACAACAGGTAGTTTATCATAAACCAAAGGTACCCTATTGCCCTTTACTGCTTTGTAGTAGTGAATAGCAATTTTGCATTATGGACATTATTACTGGCTAACTCTAGCCGTGGAATGACATGTTGCTGTGCTAACTCAGGGGTAACGGCTACGACCATGCCCATGCCATGGAAGGTACCATGTCCATCCAACGTACGCAAGTTGTGGTCAACATTATCTGCAATATATTGTTCAAAATGTCCAGACATTGGGATATCAGTCCCTGGAAAGCACGCTGCACTTTTTGAGAAATTGACCACCTCTGAATATGAAACACAAAAGCCATGACTTGCCAAGCATTCAATCAAAAACCTTGACCCAAACTGGTGATGCATTTGTACTCCAAGTCCTAATGGTATTGGTGCAATGACAACCCTCGGTCTGGTCATCTGAATCATGCACTGACCAATAGAAGCAACTTTCACATCCTTTGACTCCCCACTTAAAAGGTTTTCTAGGAGGACGCGAAGTGTCGTTGGCAGATATGCCAAATTATGTTCCAAGGATCTGATATCAGTTGCCCCTGGGTAGACATCTTTTGATGTCTGCATACATTTGATGTCATTTTTTATGAGCGCAGCTGCCGTTCTAATGATCTGATGCTTTCTTATCTCCTCGTCGTCCACCTTTGGTGCATAATGAAATGTCTGCAATATCTTTGCAGCAGTTGTTCGAAAGGTTACAACATCTGGACGACCGTTAATATTAGTTATTACTATGCTTTCCCCTACATGATTCTCAAGCTTTTGTTGCATAAATTTTACACTGTAAGGTTCAGTGCAGAATTCTGACATTTTGTTAACCAGGTCAACTACAGTTGTCTGTTCATCATCGATTTCCCTCAGATAATTGACTACCTTCAGGAAAGCGTCCTCCCTCGATGTATCTACTGGTCTGCCCAAACGTGGAATTTTGGGTTCATCTACTGGGGTTCTTCTATATCGCATGGGAATCTGTTTGCCAGTTCTAAAATTAACGCTGCACACTTGGTGGTATACAGCTTCCACCGCAAGAAGATCCCTAGCATATATGACCCGTCCTCGAACCTCTTCTGTCCAACTATCGTCTTCAGGCCTTTCATCACATGCAGCAATAATTGATTTCTGGAAATCCCATGTGCGTACCTTGAAAACATCATCATTCTCATCACACCTACTATTTGTCTCAACTGCCGTCCCACATAGAAAGCAGTGGTCCTTGAATCGGAATTCAGGTACCTGTGAGCGGAGAATAGGTGATGGGGTATTTCGCCGGTTGCTTTCTAATTTTCTTTTTCTGGCTGCTTCGATCTTAGTTCTATCAATGTGATCTCTCCTACAGGAAACATGTAATCTTTGCCCTTTTACAATAGTCATAGGTGCAATCTCACGGGTCAAACTGGCTTCATTTATTCCAGCAATACCTTTTGATGATATCACAAATGTGGGTTTGCCATTGTCAAGACTCTCCCCACAAATTGCACAGCATGCTACATTTGCTGTTTCGTCCATGACGTTGAAATGGTGAAGTAAAACAATGTAATTAATGATTAATTATCATGGGACACAATGCCATACATATTTCAACAGTAATTCATATATGGTAATGGGTAAAGTGTTGTGAATTAATGTATGTGTAGGGTTTTCACATATACATGTGCTCTGGACACCAGGTCCTTGAAAGCGCTCTATAGCGGTTCTGTGTGCATAAAGTAAACAAACACTGTTTGTTTCAGCCGATTTGATGAAGAATGACTTGATAAAGCCAAAGCTTGACAAAGAAAAGCTTGACGAAGTGAAAACTTTACAAAATGTGTGGAGAAAACAGAAATGAATACGGAAAACAAGTTTATAAAAAGTTCCGCCCGGAACGTACATTCACGGAAAATAATAGTCAGAAAGTGTTAAATGTCCCTCTGCTCGTTATAAAGGACCTGCTGACAATAAAGAGCACATATGAGACATTCTGCGCATAAATTCCGCCGTTAGCTACAATTTAGCCATAGACTTCCTACAAATGGATGCTTCTAGCGTAATGTATAAATACTTCAATGCCTCCTGTCTACATGTGACGTCACCATTAAGGGCTGGTGACGTAAATACACTAGCAATGAGACAGCACAACACTTTTACTAGTAGATTCAATCACTTAGCATCACATTCTACCATTTCTTACTTTTTAGAAATACATTATATGCGTCTAAAATTAATAGGAAATGTAATCCTTAGCTTGCAACAAAAATGTGGCAGCCATTTTTAATCACATTAATTAGGACCTTTCCCGGTGTGGGATTTTTAAGAATTTTTTATTTTGTGGTACTTGAAGACCAGTAGTATCAAATAAAACCAAAAAAGCTTCTGTTGCAATTTGTTCTAGGTTAAACTTATTTAAGCGTAGATTGACTGGACTATTAGTGATACACACCAGCATAGTTTCATCTTTTACATAGGCACAACAATACTTAGTGATTCACACCAGCATAGCTTCATCCTTTACATAGGCACAACAATACTTAGTGATACACACCAGCATAGCTTCATATTTTACATAGGCACAGCAATACTTAGTGATACACACCAGCATAGCTTCATATTTTACATAGGCACAGCAATACTTAGTGATACACACCAGCATAGCTTCATCTTTTACATAGGCACAGCAATACTTAGTGATACACACCAGCATAGCGTCATCTTTTATATAGGCACAGCAATACTTAGTGATACACACCAGCATAGCGTCATCTTTTATATAGGCACAGCAATACTTAGTGATACACACCAGCATAGTTTCATCTTTTATATAGGCACAACAATACTTAGTGATACACACCAGCATAGTTTCATCTTTTACATAGGCACAGCAATACTTAGTGATACACACCAGCATAGCTTCATCTTTTACATAGGCACAGCAATACTTAGTGATACACACCAGCATAGCGTCATCTTTTACATAGGCACAGCAATACTTAGTGATACACACCAGCATAGTTTCATCTTTTACATAGGCACAGCAATACTTAGTGATACACACCAGCATAGCTTCATCTTTTACATAGGCACAACAATACTTAGTGATACACACCAGCATAGTTTCATCTTTTACATAGGCACAGCAATACTTAGTGATACACACCAGCATAGTTTCATCTTTTACATAGGCACAACAATACTTAGTGATACACACCAGCATAGCGTCATCTTTTACATAGGCACAGCAATACTTAGTGATACACACCAGCATAGCTTCATCTTTTACATAGGCACAACAATACTTAGTGATACACACCAGCATAGCTTCATCTTTTACATAGGCACAGCAATACTTAGTGATACACACCAGCATAGTTTCATCTTTTACATAGGCACAGCAATACTTAGTGATACACACCAGCATAGCTTCATCTTTTACATAGGCACAACAATACTTAGTGATACACACCAGCATAGTTTCATCTTTTACATAGGCACAGCAATACTTAGTGATACACACCAGCATAGTTTCATCTTTTACATAGGCACAACAATACTTAGTGATACACACCAGCATAGCGTCATCTTTTACATAGGCACAGCAATACTTAGTGATACACACCAGCATAGCTTCATCTTTTACATAGGCACAACAATACTTAGTGATACACACCAGCATAGCTTCATCTTTTACATAGGCACAGCAATACTTAGTGATACACACCAGCATAGTTTCATCTTTTACATAGGCACAGCAATACTTAGTGATACACACCAGCATAGCTTCATCTTTTACATAGGCACAACAATACTTAGTGATACACACCAGCATAGTTTCATCTTTTACATAGGCACAACAATACTTAGTGATACACACCAGCATGGTTTCATCTTTTATATAGGCACAACAATACTTAGTGATACACACCAGCATAGCTTCATCTTTTACATAGGCACAACAATACTTAGTGATACACACCAGTATAGCTTCATCTTTTACATAGGCACAACAATACTTAGTGATACACACCAGCATAGTTTCATCTTTTACATAGGCACAGCAATACTTAGTGATACACACCAGCATAGCGTCATCTTTTACATAGGCACAGCAAGACTTAGTGATACACACCAGCATGGTTTCATCTTTTACATAGGCACAACAATACTTAGTGATACACACCAGCATAGCGTCATCTTTTACATAGGCACAGCAATACTTAGTGATACACACCAGCATGGTTTCATCTTTTACATAGGCACAACAATACTTAGTGATACACACCAGCATAGCGTCATCTTTTACATAGGCACAGCAATACTTAGTGATACACACCAGCATAGTTTCATCTTTTACATAGGCACAGCAATACTTAGTGATACACACCAGCATAGCGTCATCTTTTACATAGGCACAGCAATACTTAGTGATACACACCAGCATAGTTTCATCTTTTACATAGGCACAACAATACTTAGTGATACACACCAGCATGGTTTCATCTTTTATATAGGCACAACAATACTTAGTGATACACACCAGCATAGCTTCATCTTTTACATAGGCACAACAATACTTAGTGATACAGACCAGCATAGCTTCATCTTTTACATAGGCACAACAATACTTAGTGATACACACCAGCATAGTTTCATCTTTTACATAGGCACAACAATACTTAGTGATACACACCAGCATGGTTTCATCTTTTATATAGGCACAACCATACTTAGTGATACACACCAGCATAGCTTCATCTTTTACATAGGCACAACAATACTTAGTGATACACACCAGTATAGCTTCATCTTTTACATAGGCACAACAATACTTAGTGATACACACCAGCATAGTTTCATCTTTTACATAGGCACAGCAATACTTAGTGATACACACCAGCATAGCGTCATCTTTTACATAGGCACAGCAATACTTAGTGATACACACCAGCATGGTTTCATCTTTTACATAGGCACAACAATACTTAGTGATACACACCAGCATAGCGTCATCTTTTACATAGGCACAGCAATACTTAGTGATACACACCAGCATGGTTTCATCTTTTACATAGGCACAACAATACTTAGTGATACACACCAGCATAGCGTCATCTTTTACATAGGCACAGCAATACTTAGTGATACACACCAGCATAGTTTCATCTTTTACATAGGCACAGCAATACTTAGTGATACACACCAGTATAGCTTCATCTTTTACATAGGCACAACAATACTTAGTGATACACACCAGCATAGTTTCATCTTTTACATAGGCACAGCAATACTTAGTGATACACACCAGCATAGCGTCATCTTTTACATAGGCACAGCAATACTTAGTGATACACACCAGCATAGTTTCATCTTTTACATAGGCACAGCAATACTCAGTGATACACACCAGCATAGCGTCATCTTTTACATAGGCACAGCAATACTTAGTGATGCACACCAGCATAGCTTCATCTTCTACATAGGCACAGCAATACTTAGTGATACACACCAGTATAGCTTCATCCTTTACATAGGCACAGCAATACTTAGTGATACACACCAGCATAGCGTCATCTTTTATATAGGCACAGCAATACTTAGTGATACACACCAGCATAGTTTCATCTTTTATATAGGCACAACAATACTTAGTGATACACACCAGCATAGTTTCATCTTTTACATAGGCACAGCAATACTTAGTGATACACACCAGCATAGCTTCATCTTTTACATAGGCACAGCAATACTTAGTGATACACACCAGCATAGCGTCATCTTTTACATAGGCACAGCAATACTTAGTGATACACACCAGCATAGTTTCATCTTTTACATAGGCACAGCAATACTTAGTGATACACACCAGCATAGCTTCATCTTTTACATAGGCACAACAATACTTAGTGATACACACCAGCATAGTTTCATCTTTTACATAGGCACAGCAATACTTAGTGATACACACCAGCATAGTTTCATCTTTTACATAGGCACAACAATACTTAGTGATACACACCAGCATAGCGTCATCTTTTACATAGGCACAGCAATACTTAGTGATACACACCAGCATAGCTTCATCTTTTACATAGGCACAACAATACTTAGTGATACACACCAGCATAGCTTCATCTTTTACATAGGCACAGCAATACTTAGTGATACACACCAGCATAGTTTCATCTTTTACATAGGCACAGCAATACTTAGTGATACACACCAGCATAGCTTCAACTTTTACATAGGCACAACAATACTTAGTGATACACACCAGCATAGTTTCATCTTTTACATAGGCACAACAATACTTAGTGATACACACCAGCATGGTTTCATCTTTTATATAGGCACAACAATACTTAGTGATACACACCAGCATAGCTTCATCTTTTACATAGGCACAACAATACTTAGTGATACACACCAGTATAGCTTCATCTTTTACATAGGCACAACAATACTTAGTGATACACACCAGCATAGTTTCATCTTTTACATAGGCACAGCAATACTTAGTGATACACACCAGCATAGCTTCATCTTTTACATAGGCACAACAATACTTAGTGATACACACCAGCATAGTTTCATCTTTTACATAGGCACAGCAATACTTAGTGATACACACCAGCATAGTTTCATCTTTTACATAGGCACAACAATACTTAGTGATACACACCAGCATAGCGTCATCTTTTACATAGGCACAGCAATACTTAGTGATACACACCAGCATAGCTTCATCTTTTACATAGGCACAACAATACTTAGTGATACACACCAGCATAGCTTCATCTTTTACATAGGCACAGCAATACTTAGTGATACACACCAGCATAGTTTCATCTTTTACATAGGCACAGCAATACTTAGTGATACACACCAGCATAGCTTCATCTTTTACATAGGCACAACAATACTTAGTGATACACACCAGCATAGCGTCATCTTTTACATAGGCACAGCAATACTTAGTGATACACACCAGCATAGTTTCATCTTTTACATAGGCACAGCAATACTTAGTGATACACACCAGCATAGCGTCATCTTTTACATAGGCACAGCAATACTTAGTGATACACACCAGCATAGTTTCATCTTTTACATAGGCACAACAATACTTAGTGATACACACCAGCATGGTTTCATCTTTTATATAGGCACAACAATACTTAGTGATACACACCAGCATAGCTTCATCTTTTACATAGGCACAACAATACTTAGTGATACAGACCAGCATAGCTTCATCTTTTACATAGGCACAACAATACTTAGTGATACACACCAGCATAGTTTCATCTTTTACATAGGCACAACAATACTTAGTGATACACACCAGCATGGTTTCATCTTTTATATAGGCACAACCATACTTAGTGATACACACCAGCATAGCTTCATCTTTTACATAGGCACAACAATACTTAGTGATACACACCAGTATAGCTTCATCTTTTACATAGGCACAACAATACTTAGTGATACACACCAGCATAGTTTCATCTTTTACATAGGCACAGCAATACTTAGTGATACACACCAGCATAGCGTCATCTTTTACATAGGCACAGCAATACTTAGTGATACACACCAGCATGGTTTCATCTTTTACATAGGCACAACAATACTTAGTGATACACACCAGCATAGCGTCATCTTTTACATAGGCACAGCAATACTTAGTGATACACACCAGCATGGTTTCATCTTTTACATAGGCACAACAATACTTAGTGATACACACCAGCATAGCGTCATCTTTTACATAGGCACAGCAATACTTAGTGATACACACCAGCATAGTTTCATCTTTTACATAGGCACAGCAATACTTAGTGATACACACCAGTATAGCTTCATCTTTTACATAGGCACAACAATACTTAGTGATACACACCAGCATAGTTTCATCTTTTACATAGGCACAGCAATACTTAGTGATACACACCAGCATAGCGTCATCTTTTACATAGGCACAGCAATACTTAGTGATACACACCAGCATAGTTTCATCTTTTACATAGGCACAGCAATACTTAGTGATACACACCAGCATAGCGTCATCTTTTACATAGGCACAGCAATACTTAGTGATACACACCAGCAAAGCTTCATCTTCTACATAGGCACAGCAATACTTAGTGATACACACCAGTATAGCTTCATCCTTTACATAGGCACAGCAATACTTAGTGATACACACCAGCATAGCGTCATCTTTTACATAGGCACAGCAATACTTAGTGATACACACCAGCATAGTTTCATCTTTTATATAGGCACAACAATACTTAGTGATACACACCAGCATAGTTTCATCTTTTACATAGGCACAGCAATACTTAGTGATACACACCAGCATAGCTTCATCTTTTACATAGGCACAGCAATACTTAGTGATACACACCAGCATAGCGTCATCTTTTACATAGGCACAGCAATACTTAGTGATACACACCAGCATAGTTTCATCTTTTACATAGGCACAGCAATACTTAGTGATACACACCAGCATAGCTTCATCTTTTACATAGGCACAACAATACTTAGTGATACACACCAGCATAGTTTCATCTTTTACATAGGCACAGCAATACTTAGTGATACACACCAGCATAGTTTCATCTTTTACATAGGCACAACAATACTTAGTGATACACACCAGCATAGCGTCATCTTTTACATAGGCACAGCAATACTTAGTGATACACACCAGCATAGCTTCATCTTTTACATAGGCACAACAATACTTAGTGATACACACCAGCATAGCTTCATCTTTTACATAGGCACAGCAATACTTAGTGATACACACCAGCATAGTTTCATCTTTTACATAGGCACAGCAATACTTAGTGATACACACCAGCATAGCTTCATCTTTTACATAGGCACAACAATACTTAGTGATACACACCAGCATAGTTTCATCTTTTACATAGGCACAACAATACTTAGTGATACACACCAGCATGGTTTCATCTTTTATATAGGCACAACAATACTTAGTGATACACACCAGCATAGCTTCATCTTTTACATAGGCACAACAATACTTAGTGATACACACCAGTATAGCTTCATCTTTTACATAGGCACAACAATACTTAGTGATACACACCAGCATAGTTTCATCTTTTACATAGGCACAGCAATACTTAGTGATACACACCAGCATAGCTTCATCTTTTACATAGGCACAACAATACTTAGTGATACACACCAGCATAGTTTCATCTTTTACATAGGCACAGCAATACTTAGTGATACACACCAGCATAGTTTCATCTTTTACATAGGCACAACAATACTTAGTGATACACACCAGCATAGCGTCATCTTTTACATAGGCACAGCAATACTTAGTGATACACACCAGCATAGCTTCATCTTTTACATAGGCACAACAATACTTAGTGATACACACCAGCATAGCTTCATCTTTTACATAGGCACAGCAATACTTAGTGATACACACCAGCATAGTTTCATCTTTTACATAGGCACAGCAATACTTAGTGATACACACCAGCATAGCTTCATCTTTTACATAGGCACAACAATACTTAGTGATACACACCAGCATAGTTTCATCTTTTACATAGGCACAACAATACTTAGTGATACACACCAGCATGGTTTCATCTTTTATATAGGCACAACAATACTTAGTGATACACACCAGCATAGCTTCATCTTTTACATAGGCACAACAATACTTAGTGATACACACCAGTATAGCTTCATCTTTTACATAGGCACAACAATACTTAGTGATACACACCAGCATAGTTTCATCTTTTACATAGGCACAGCAATACTTAGTGATACACACCAGCATAGCGTCATCTTTTACATAGGCACAGCAAGACTTAGTGATACACACCAGCATGGTTTCATCTTTTACATAGGCACAACAATACTTAGTGATACACACCAGCATAGTTTCATCTTTTACATAGGCACAGCAATACTTAGTGATACACACCAGCATAGCGTCATCTTTTACATAGGCACAGCAAGACTTAGTGATACACACCAGCATGGTTTCATCTTTTACATAGGCACAACAATACTTAGTGATACACACCAGCATAGCGTCATCTTTTACATAGGCACAACAATACTTAGTGATACACACCAGCATAGTTTCATCTTTTACATAGGCACAACAATACTTAGTGATACACACCAGCATGGTTTCATCTTTTATATAGGCACAACAATACTTAGTGATACACACCAGCATAGCTTCATCTTTTACATAGGCACAACAATACTTAGTGATACACACCAGTATAGCTTCATCTTTTACATAGGCACAACAATACTTAGTGATACACACCAGCATAGCGTCATCTTTTACATAGGCACAGCAAGACTTAGTGATACACACCAGCATGGTTTCATCTTTTACATAGGCACAACAATACTTAGTGATACACACCAGCATAGCGTCATCTTTTACATAGGCACAGCAATACTTAGTGATACACACCAGCATGGTTTCATCTTTTACATAGGCACAACAATACTTAGTGATACACACCAGCATAGCGTCATCTTTTACATAGGCACAGCAATACTTAGTGATACACACCAGCATAGTTTCATCTTTTACATAGGCACAGCAATACTTAGTGATACACACCAGCATAGCGTCATCTTTTACATAGGCACAGCAATACTTAGTGATACACACCAGCATAGTTTCATCTTTTACATAGGCACAACAATACTTAGTGATACACACCAGCATGGTTTCATCTTTTATATAGGCACAACAATACTTAGTGATACACACCAGCATAGCTTCATCTTTTACATAGGCACAACAATACTTAGTGATACAGACCAGCATAGCTTCATCTTTTACATAGGCACAACAATACTTAGTGATACACACCAGCATAGTTTCATCTTTTACATAGGCACAACAATACTTAGTGATACACACCAGCATGGTTTCATCTTTTATATAGGCACAACCATACTTAGTGATACACACCAGCATAGCTTCATCTTTTACATAGGCACAACAATACTTAGTGATACACACCAGTATAGCTTCATCTTTTACATAGGCACAACAATACTTAGTGATACACACCAGCATAGTTTCATCTTTTACATAGGCACAGCAATACTTAGTGATACACACCAGCATAGCGTCATCTTTTACATAGGCACAGCAATACTTAGTGATACACACCAGCATGGTTTCATCTTTTACATAGGCACAACAATACTTAGTGATACACACCAGCATAGCGTCATCTTTTACATAGGCACAGCAATACTTAGTGATACACACCAGCATGGTTTCATCTTTTACATAGGCACAACAATACTTAGTGATACACACCAGCATAGCGTCATCTTTTACATAGGCACAGCAATACTTAGTGATACACACCAGCATAGTTTCATCTTTTACATAGGCACAGCAATACTTAGTGATACACACCAGCATGGTTTCATCTTTTATATAGGCACAACAATACTTAGTGATACACACCAGCATAGCTTCATCTTTTACATAGGCACAGCAATACTTAGTGATACACACCAGCATAGTTTCATCTTTTACATAGGCACAGCAATACTTAGTGATACACACCAGCATAGCTTCATCTTTTACATAGGCACAACAATACTTAGTGATACACACCAGCATAGTTTCATCTTTTACATAGGCACAACAATACTTAGTGATACACACCAGCATGGTTTCATCTTTTATATAGGCACAACAATACTTAGTGATACACACCAGCATAGCTTCATCTTTTACATAGGCACAACAATACTTAGTGATACACACCAGTATAGCTTCATCTTTTACATAGGCACAACAATACTTAGTGATACACACCAGCATAGTTTCATCTTTTACATAGGCACAGCAATACTTAGTGATACACACCAGCATAGCGTCATCTTTTACATAGGCACAGCAAGACTTAGTGATACACACCAGCATGGTTTCATCTTTTACATAGGCACAACAATACTTAGTGATACACACCAGCATAGTTTCATCTTTTACATAGGCACAGCAATACTTAGTGATACACACCAGCATAGCGTCATCTTTTACATAGGCACAGCAAGACTTAGTGATACACACCAGCATGGTTTCATCTTTTACATAGGCACAACAATACTTAGTGATACACACCAGCATAGCGTCATCTTTTACATAGGCACAACAATACTTAGTGATACACACCAGCATAGTTTCATCTTTTACATAGGCACAACAATACTTAGTGATACACACCAGCATGGTTTCATCTTTTATATAGGCACAACAATACTTAGTGATACACACCAGCATAGCTTCATCTTTTACATAGGCACAACAATACTTAGTGATACACACCAGTATAGCTTCATCTTTTACATAGGCACAACAATACTTAGTGATACACACCAGCATAGTTTCATCTTTTACATAGGCACAACAATACTTAGTGATACACACCAGCATAGCGTCATCTTTTACATAGGCACAGCAATACTTAGTGATACACACCAGCATAGCTTCATCTTTTACATAGGCACAACAATACTTAGTGATACACACCAGCATAGCGTCATCTTTTACATAGGCACAGCAATACTTAGTGATACACACCAGCATAGTTTCATCTTTTACATAGGCACAGCAATACTTAGTGATACACACCAGCATAGCTTCATCTTTTACATAGGCACAACAATACTTAGTGATACACACCAGCATAGTTTCATCTTTTACATAGGCACAACAATACTTAGTGATACACACCAGCATGGTTTCATCTTTTATATAGGCACAACAATACTTAGTGATACACACCAGCATAGCTTCATCTTTTACATAGGCACAACAATACTTAGTGATACACACCAGTATAGCTTCATCTTTTACATAGGCACAACAATACTTAGTGATACACACCAGCATAGTTTCATCTTTTACATAGGCACAGCAATACTTAGTGATACACACCAGCATAGCTTCATCTTTTACATAGGCACAACAATACTTAGTGATACACACCAGCATAGTTTCATCTTTTACATAGGCACAGCAATACTTAGTGATACACACCAGCATAGTTTCATCTTTTACATAGGCACAACAATACTTAGTGATACACACCAGCATAGCGTCATCTTTTACATAGGCACAGCAATACTTAGTGATACACACCAGCATAGCTTCATCTTTTACATAGGCACAACAATACTTAGTGATACACACCAGCATAGCTTCATCTTTTACATAGGCACAGCAATACTTAGTGATACACACCAGCATAGTTTCATCTTTTACATAGGCACAGCAATACTTAGTGATACACACCAGCATAGCTTCATCTTTTACATAGGCACAACAATACTTAGTGATACACACCAGCATAGTTTCATCTTTTACATAGGCACAACAATACTTAGTGATACACACCAGCATAGTTTCATCTTTTACATAGGCACAACAATACTTAGTGATACACACCAGCATAGCTTCATCTTTTACATAGGCACAACAATACTTAGTGATACACACCAGCATAGTTTCATCTTTTACATAGGCACAGCAATACTTAGTGATACACACCAGCATAGCGTCATCTTTTACATAGGCACAGCAATACTTAGTGATACACACCAGCATGGTTTCATCTTTTACATAGGCACAACAATACTTAGTGATACACACCAGCATAGCGTCATCTTTTACATAGGCACAGCAAGACTTAGTGATACACACCAGCATGGTTTCATCTTTTACATAGGCACAACAATACTTAGTGATACACACCAGCATAGCGTCATCTTTTACATAGGCACAACAATACTTAGTGATACACACCAGCATAGTTTCATCTTTTACATAGGCACAACAATACTTAGTGATACACACCAGCATGGTTTCATCTTTTATATAGGCACAACAATACTTAGTGATACACACCAGCATAGCTTCATCTTTTACATAGGCACAACAATACTTAGTGATACACACCAGTATAGCTTCATCTTTTACATAGGCACAACAATACTTAGTGATACACACCAGCATAGTTTCATCTTTTACATAGGCACAGCAATACTTAGTGATACACACCAGCATAGCGTCATCTTTTACATAGGCACAGCAAGACTTAGTGATACACACCAGCATGGTTTCATCTTTTACATAGGCACAACAATACTTAGTGATACACACCAGCATAGCGTCATCTTTTACATAGGCACAGCAATACTTAGTGATACACACCAGCATGGTTTCATCTTTTACATAGGCACAACAATACTTAGTGATACACACCAGCATAGCGTCATCTTTTACATAGGCACAGCAATACTTAGTGATACACACCAGCATAGTTTCATCTTTTACATAGGCACAGCAATACTTAGTGATACACACCAGCATAGCGTCATCTTTTACATAGGCACAGCAATACTTAGTGATACACACCAGCATAGTTTCATCTTTTACATAGGCACAACAATACTTAGTGATACACACCAGCATGGTTTCATCTTTTATATAGGCACAACAATACTTAGTGATACACACCAGCATAGCTTCATCTTTTACATAGGCACAACAATACTTAGTGATACAGACCAGCATAGCTTCATCTTTTACATAGGCACAACAATACTTAGTGATACACACCAGCATAGTTTCATCTTTTACATAGGCACAACAATACTTAGTGATACACACCAGCATGGTTTCATCTTTTATATAGGCACAACCATACTTAGTGATACACACCAGCATAGCTTCATCTTTTACATAGGCACAACAATACTTAGTGATACACACCAGTATAGCTTCATCTTTTACATAGGCACAACAATACTTAGTGATACACACCAGCATAGTTTCATCTTTTACATAGGCACAGCAATACTTAGTGATACACACCAGCATAGCGTCATCTTTTACATAGGCACAGCAATACTTAGTGATACACACCAGCATGGTTTCATCTTTTACATAGGCACAACAATACTTAGTGATACACACCAGCATAGCGTCATCTTTTACATAGGCACAGCAATACTTAGTGATACACACCAGCATAGCGTCATCTTTTACATAGGCACAGCAATACTTAGTGATACACACCAGCATAGCGTCATCTTTTACATAGGCACAGCAATACTTAGTGATACACACCAGCATAGTTTCATCTTTTACATAGGCACAGCAATACTTAGTGATACACACCAGCATAGCTTCATCTTTTACATAGGCACAGCAATACTTAGTGATACACACCAGCATAGTTTCATCTTTTACATAGGCACAGCAATACTTAGTGATACACACCAGCATAGCTTCATCTTTTACATAGGCACAACAATACTTAGTGATACACACCAGCATAGTTTCATCTTTTACATAGGCACAACAATACTTAGTGATACACACCAGCATGGTTTCATCTTTTATATAGGCACAACAATACTTAGTGATACACACCAGCATAGCTTCATCTTTTACATAGGCACAACAATACTTAGTGATACACACCAGTATAGCTTCATCTTTTACATAGGCACAACAATACTTAGTGATACACACCAGCATAGTTTCATCTTTTACATAGGCACAGCAATACTTAGTGATACACACCAGCATAGCGTCATCTTTTACATAGGCACAGCAAGACTTAGTGATACACACCAGCATGGTTTCATCTTTTACATAGGCACAACAATACTTAGTGATACACACCAGCATAGTTTCATCTTTTACATAGGCACAGCAATACTTAGTGATACACACCAGCATAGCGTCATCTTTTACATAGGCACAGCAAGACTTAGTGATACACACCAGCATGGTTTCATCTTTTACATAGGCACAACAATACTTAGTGATACACACCAGCATAGCGTCATCTTTTACATAGGCACAACAATACTTAGTGATACACACCAGCATAGTTTCATCTTTTACATAGGCACAACAATACTTAGTGATACACACCAGCATGGTTTCACCTTTTATATAGGCACAACAATACTTAGTGATACACACCAGCATAGCTTCATCTTTTACATAGGCACAACAATACTTAGTGATACACACCAGTATAGCTTCATCTTTTACATAGGCACAACAATACTTAGTGATACACACCAGCATAGTTTCATCTTTTACATAGGCACAGCAATACTTAGTGATACACACCAGCATAGCGTCATCTTTTACATAGGCACAACAATACTTAGTGATACACACCAGCATGGTTTCATCTTTTACATAGGCACAACAATACTTAGTGATACACACCAGCATAGCGTCATCTTTTACATAGGCACAGCAATACTTAGTGATACACACCAGCATGGTTTCATCTTTTACATAGGCACAACAATACTTAGTGATACACACCAGCATAGCGTCATCTTTTACATAGGCACAGCAATACTTAGTGATACACACCAGCATAGCGTCATCTTTTACATAGGCACAGCAATACTTAGTGATACACACCAGCATAGTTTCATCTTTTACATAGGCACAGCAATACTTAGTGATACACACCAGCATAGCGTCATCTTTTACATAGGCACAGCAATACTTAGTGATACACACCAGCATAGTTTCATCTTTTACATAGGCACAACAATACTTAGTGATACACACCAGCATGGTTTCATCTTTTATATAGGCACAACAATACTTAGTGATACACACCAGCATAGCTTCATCTTTTACATAGGCACAACAATACTTAGTGATACAGACCAGCATAGCTTCATCTTTTACATAGGCACAACAATACTTAGTGATACACACCAGCATAGTTTCATCTTTTACATAGGCACAACAATACTTAGTGATACACACCAGCATGGTTTCATCTTTTATATAGGCACAACCATACTTAGTGATACACACCAGCATAGCTTCATCTTTTACATAGGCACAACAATACTTAGTGATACACACCAGTATAGCTTCATCTTTTACATAGGCACAACAATACTTAGTGATACACACCAGCATAGTTTCATCTTTTACATAGGCACAGCAATACTTAGTGATACACACCAGCATAGCGTCATCTTTTACATAGGCACAGCAATACTTAGTGATACACACCAGCATGGTTTCATCTTTTACATAGGCACAACAATACTTAGTGATACACACCAGCATAGCGTCATCTTTTACATAGGCACAGCAATACTTAGTGATACACACCAGCATGGTTTCATCTTTTACATAGGCACAACAATACTTAGTGATACACACCAGCATAGCGTCATCTTTTACATAGGCACAGCAATACTTAGTGATACACACCAGCATAGTTTCATCTTTTACATAGGCACAGCAATACTTAGTGATACACACCAGCATGGTTTCATCTTTTATATAGGCACAACAATACTTAGTGATACACACCAGCATAGCTTCATCTTTTACATAGGCACAGCAATACTTAGTGATACACACCAGCATAGTTTCATCTTTTACATAGGCACAGCAATACTTAGTGATACACACCAGCATAGCTTCATCTTTTACATAGGCACAACAATACTTAGTGATACACACCAGCATAGTTTCATCTTTTACATAGGCACAACAATACTTAGTGATACACACCAGCATGGTTTCATCTTTTATATAGGCACAACAATACTTAGTGATACACACCAGCATAGCTTCATCTTTTACATAGGCACAACAATACTTAGTGATACACACCAGTATAGCTTCATCTTTTACATAGGCACAACAATACTTAGTGATACACACCAGCATAGTTTCATCTTTTACATAGGCACAGCAATACTTAGTGATACACACCAGCATAGCGTCATCTTTTACATAGGCACAGCAAGACTTAGTGATACACACCAGCATGGTTTCATCTTTTACATAGGCACAACAATACTTAGTGATACACACCAGCATAGTTTCATCTTTTACATAGGCACAGCAATACTTAGTGATACACACCAGCATAGCGTCATCTTTTACATAGGCACAGCAAGACTTAGTGATACACACCAGCATGGTTTCATCTTTTACATAGGCACAACAATACTTAGTGATACACACCAGCATAGCGTCATCTTTTACATAGGCACAACAATACTTAGTGATACACACCAGCATAGTTTCATCTTTTACATAGGCACAACAATACTTAGTGATACACACCAGCATGGTTTCACCTTTTATATAGGCACAACAATACTTAGTGATACACACCAGCATAGCTTCATCTTTTACATAGGCACAACAATACTTAGTGATACACACCAGTATAGCTTCATCTTTTACATAGGCACAACAATACTTAGTGATACACACCAGCATAGTTTCATCTTTTACATAGGCACAGCAATACTTAGTGATACACACCAGCATAGCGTCATCTTTTACATAGGCACAGCAATACTTAGTGATACACACCAGCATGGTTTCATCTTTTACATAGGCACAACAATACTTAGTGATACACACCAGCATAGCGTCATCTTTTACATAGGCACAGCAATACTTAGTGATACACACCAGCATAGTTTCATCTTTTACATAGGCACAGCAATACTTAGTGATACACACCAGCATAGCGTCATCTTTTACATAGGCACAGCAATACTTAGTGATACACACCAGCATAGTTTCATCTTTTACATAGGCACAACAATACTTAGTGATACACACCAGCATGGTTTCATCTTTTATATAGGCACAACAATACTTAGTGATACACACCAGCATAGCTTCATCTTTTACATAGGCACAACAATACTTAGTGATACAGACCAGCATAGCTTCATCTTTTACATAGGCACAACAATACTTAGTGATACACACCAGCATAGTTTCATCTTTTACATAGGCACAACAATACTTAGTGATACACACCAGCATGGTTTCATCTTTTATATAGGCACAACCATACTTAGTGATACACACCAGCATAGCTTCATCTTTTACATAGGCACAACAATACTTAGTGATACACACCAGTATAGCTTCATCTTTTACATAGGCACAACAATACTTAGTGATACACACCAGCATAGTTTCATCTTTTACATAGGCACAGCAATACTTAGTGATACACACCAGCATAGCGTCATCTTTTACATAGGCACAGCAATACTTAGTGATACACACCAGCATGGTTTCATCTTTTACATAGGCACAACAATACTTAGTGATACACACCAGCATAGCGTCATCTTTTACATAGGCACAGCAATACTTAGTGATACACACCAGCATGGTTTCATCTTTTACATAGGCACAACAATACTTAGTGATACACACCAGCATAGCGTCATCTTTTACATAGGCACAGCAATACTTAGTGATACACACCAGCATAGTTTCATCTTTTACATAGGCACAGCAATACTTAGTGATACACACCAGTATAGCTTCATCTTTTACATAGGCACAACAATACTTAGTGATACACACCAGCATAGTTTCATCTTTTACATAGGCACAGCAATACTTAGTGATACACACCAGCATAGCGTCATCTTTTACATAGGCACAGCAATACTTAGTGATACACACCAGCATGGTTTCATCTTTTACATAGGCACAACAATACTTAGTGATACACACCAGCATAGCGTCATCTTTTACATAGGCACAGCAATACTTAGTGATACACACCAGCATAGTTTCATCTTTTACATAGGCACAGCAATACTTAGTGATACACACCAGCATAGCGTCATCTTTTACATAGGCACAGCAATACTTAGTGATACACACCAGCATAGCTTCATCTTTTACATAGGCACAGCAATACTTAGTGATACACACCAGTATAGCTTCATCTTTTACATAGGCACAGCAATACTTAGTGATACACACCAGCATAGCGTCATCTTTTACATAGGCACAGCAATACTTAGTGATACACACCAGCATAGTTTCATCTTTTACATAGGCACAACAATACTTAGTGATACACACCAGCATAGTTTCATCTTTTACATAGGCACAGCAATACTTAGTGATACACACCAGCATAGCTTCATCTTTTACATAGGCACAGCAATACTTAGTGATACACACCAGCATAGCGTCATCTTTTACATAGGCACAGCAATACTTAGTGATACACACCAGCATAGTTTCATCTTTTACATAGGCACAGCAATACTTAGTGATACACACCAGCATAGCGTCATCTTTTACATAGGCACAGCAATACTTAGTGATACACACCAGCATGGTTTCATCTTTTACATAGGCACAACAATACTTAGTGATACACACCAGCATAGCGTCATCTTTTACATAGGCACAGCAATACTTAGTGATACACACCAGCATGGTTTCATCTTTTACATAGGCACAACAATACTTAGTGATACACACCAGCATAGCGTCATCTTTTACATAGGCACAGCAATACTTAGTGATACACACCAGCATAGTTTCATCTTTTACATAGGCACAGCAATACTTAGTGATACACACCAGTATAGCTTCATCTTTTACATAGGCACAACAATACTTAGTGATACACACCAGCATAGTTTCATCTTTTACATAGGCACAGCAATACTTAGTGATACACACCAGCATAGCGTCATCTTTTACATAGGCACAGCAATACTTAGTGATACACACCAGCATGGTTTCATCTTTTACATAGGCACAACAATACTTAGTGATACACACCAGCATAGCGTCATCTTTTACATAGGCACAGCAATACTTAGTGATACACACCAGCATAGTTTCATCTTTTACATAGGCACAGCAATACTTAGTGATACACACCAGCATAGCGTCATCTTTTACATAGGCACAGCAATACTTAGTGATACACACCAGCATAGCTTCATCTTTTACATAGGCACAGCAATACTTAGTGATACACACCAGTATAGCTTCATCCTTTACATAGGCACAGCAATACTTAGTGATACACACCAGCATAGCGTCATCTTTTACATAGGCACAGCAATACTTAGTGATACACACCAGCATAGTTTCATCTTTTATATAGGCACAACAATACTTAGTGATACACACCAGCATAGTTTCATCTTTTACATAGGCACAGCAATACTTAGTGATACACACCAGCATAGCTTCATCTTTTACATAGGCACAGCAATACTTAGTGATACACACCAGCATAGCGTCATCTTTTACATAGGCACAGCAATACTTAGTGATACACACCAGCATAGTTTCATCTTTTACATAGGCACAGCAATACTTAGTGATACACACCAGCATAGCTTCATCTTTTACATAGGCACAACAATACTTAGTGATACACACCGGCATAGTTTCATCTTTTACATAGGCACAGCAATACTTAGTGATACACACCAGCATAGTTTCATCTTTTACATAGGCACAACAATACTTAGTGATACACACCAGCATAGCGTCATCTTTTACATAGGCACAGCAATACTTAGTGATACACACCAGCATAGCTTCATCTTTTACATAGGCACAACAATACTTAGTGATACACACCAGCATAGCTTCATCTTTTACATAGGCACAGCAATACTTAGTGATACACACCAGCATAGTTTCATCTTTTACATAGGCACAGCAATACTTAGTGATACACACCAGCATAGCTTCATCTTTTACATAGGCACAACAATACTTAGTGATACACACCAGCATAGTTTCATCTTTTACATAGGCACAACAATACTTAGTGATACACACCAGCATGGTTTCATCTTTTATATAGGCACAACAATACTTAGTGATACACACCAGCATAGCTTCATCTTTTACATAGGCACAACAATACTTAGTGATACACACCAGTATAGCTTCATCTTTTACATAGGCACAACAATACTTAGTGATACACACCAGCATAGTTTCATCTTTTACATAGGCACAGCAATACTTAGTGATACACACCAGCATAGCGTCATCTTTTACATAGGCACAACAATACTTAGTGATACACACCAGCATGGTTTCATCTTTTACATAGGCACAACAATACTTAGTGATACACACCAGCATAGCGTCATCTTTTACATAGGCACAGCAATACTTAGTGATACACACCAGCATGGTTTCATCTTTTACATAGGCACAACAATACTTAGTGATACACACCAGCATAGCGTCATCTTTTACATAGGCACAGCAATACTTAGTGATACACACCAGCATAGTTTCATCTTTTACATAGGCACAGCAATACTTAGTGATACACACCAGCATAGCGTCATCTTTTACATAGGCACAGCAATACTTAGTGATACACACCAGCATAGTTTCATCTTTTACATAGGCACAACAATACTTAGTGATACACACCAGCATGGTTTCATCTTTTATATAGGCACAACAATACTTAGTGATACACACCAGCATAGCTTCATCTTTTACATAGGCACAACAATACTTAGTGATACAGACCAGCATAGCTTAGTGATACACACCAGCATAGTTTCATCTTTTACATAGGCACAACAATACTTAGTGATACACACCAGCATGGTTTCATCTTTTATATAGGCACAACCATACTTAGTGATACACACCAGCATAGCTTCATCTTTTACATAGGCACAACAATACTTAGTGATACACACCAGTATAGCTTCATCTTTTACATAGGCACAACAATACTTAGTGATACACACCAGCATAGTTTCATCTTTTACATAGGCACAGCAATACTTAGTGATACACACCAGCATAGCGTCATCTTTTACATAGGCACAGCAATACTTAGTGATACACACCAGCATGGTTTCATCTTTTACATAGGCACAACAATACTTAGTGATACACACCAGCATAGCGTCATCTTTTACATAGGCACAGCAATACTTAGTGATACACACCAGCATGGTTTCATCTTTTACATAGGCACAACAATACTTAGTGATACACACCAGCATAGCGTCATCTTTTACATAGGCACAGCAATACTTAGTGATACACACCAGCATAGTTTCATCTTTTACATAGGCACAGCAATACTTAGTGATACACACCAGTATAGCTTCATCTTTTACATAGGCACAACAATACTTAGTGATACACACCAGCATAGTTTCATCTTTTACATAGGCACAGCAATACTTAGTGATACACACCAGCATAGCGTCATCTTTTACATAGGCACAGCAATACTTAGTGATACACACCAGCATGGTTTCATCTTTTACATAGGCACAACAATACTTAGTGATACACACCAGCATAGCGTCATCTTTTACATAGGCACAGCAATACTTAGTGATACACACCAGCATAGTTTCATCTTTTACATAGGCACAGCGATACTCAGTGATACACACCAGCATAGCGTCATCTTTTACATAGGCACAGCAATACTTAGTGATGCACACCAGCATAGCTTCATCTTCTACATAGGCACAGCAATACTTAGTGATACACACCAGTATAGCTTCATCCTTTACATAGGCACAGCAATACTTAGTGATACACACCAGCATAGCATCATCTTTTACATAGGCACAGCAATACTTAGTGATACACACCAGTATAGCTTCATCCTTTACATAGGCACAGCAATACTTAGTGATACACACCAGCATAGCATCATCTCATAGGCATTTATTTGCATTAGTGCAATGTAGGCTTGCACAATTATTCGATTAATCGTGATTATTAAAAAAAATATGATCATGGACGATCACAAAACCAAACTAGATTGATCGGTCGATGACACGTCATCGCAAATCCCCACGTTCACTGCTTTGAACTTCTGACACACTCCACAACCCACCCTCGGGGTCGGAGCCAAATGTAAATGTCATTTTGCACTCCGCGATCATATGTGTAACGCACATACCAAATTTGGTTGAATTCCGTCCAACAGTGTCAGAGGAGTTGCATTACAATCAATTTCATGACCTTGTGACCCCATCCCACACTCCTGGGGGCAGGGCCAAATGTAAATGTGCTCATCCACTCCACATTGATATGGCTAACTCATATACCAAATTTGGTTGAACTTCATCCAATGGTTTCGGAGGAGATGCATTACAATCAATTTCTGCATGTTAAAATTTGACCTTTTGACCCCTCTCCCGCCCCCTGGGGGCGGAGACAAATCTAAATGGCCTCTTGTACTCTGCAATCATAGGCGTAACTCAGATATCAAATTTGGTTGAGTTCCGCCTAACGATTTCAGAGGAGTTGCATTACAATCAATTTCATGACCTTTTGACCCCATTCCCCACGTCATGGGGGCGGGGCCAAATGTAAATGTGCTCATATACTCCACATTGATATGGGTAATCCATAGACAAAATTTGGTTCAATTCTGTCTGACGGTTTCGGAGGAGATGTGTTACAATCAATTTCTGCAGGTTAAAATTTGACCTTTTGACCCCTCCCCCCACCCCCTGGTGATGGAGCCAAATTTAAATGGCCTCTAGCACTTCACAATCATATGGGTAACTCAAATATCAAATTTAGTTCAGTTCTGTCTAACGATTTCAGAGGAGTTACTGATTTGCTCTTTTGACCCTGTCACGCCCCCCCCCCCTCACAGGCGACGGAGCCAGATATAAATGTTCCATAGCACTCCGCAATCATATCTGTTACTTACATATCAAAACGTTTCTCCTAGTCCACAAAAATGGCTGCACTGCCAAAAAAAGCAGCACCACCAAAGAAACAACACAACCAAAAAATCATTTGCTCGTGGACAGCCAGATATTTGCCCTGCACCATCAACAAGGTTGCACCGCCAAAAAACCTGCACTACCAAACATGGTGCAATGACAAAACAGTGCACCACCAAAAAAGGCCAAATCTAACACTGCCAGAAAGCATTTCACCGAAAAGGGTACAAAAATGCCCATATTTAGGCATACCTCAATCCACTTTCGGTCCACGAGAGGGTGCGTATAAAAGGAGCCGACTCACAGTGTTTAGATCATTCAGACTTGTTCTTACTAGGAGACCAAGCGTCAGGCATACTGGAGAAGTTAATCATAGACTACATAGTTAGTAAGACCCCCCCCCCCCCTGCCCCTATCTTGAAATTAATCAAGAGTTAGTAGTGTTAGCTGTTGTTCCGAAATTATATTAATTTCAGACCATTCAACAGCTTTCCTGTATATCTGCCCGGAAATTAACCCATTAACGCTCATATCGGCCAAAAATGGCTTCTACAGTGGTCTTGAGAAATGTCAATTTGCAGACCAAGAGAAGACTGTTTTTTGAAAATTTACTACTGGAATGACTAAACTTTCAAAAATGGTCTTCTCTTGGTCTGCAAATTGACATTTTCTTTGAGAAAAATTGAAATTTTTTTGAAGAAATTCAAGGCGTAACCGGTTGTGGTCTGAGGGAAGGATTAATTGTGTCTCTATTTGCTACTGTTTCAGCTTGGAGAGACAAACTTCAGCAGCTCCGTGCATCTCACCTCCTTACTGACCAGTCTGAGCGAGACGTTTAAAGAATTCAAGGCTCATGAACAGATAGAAAACAGATTCATTATGCGAAAACTGCGCAAGAAAATGCGGGTCCATTCCATAACCAACCAGGCTGTTTGTAATTGTCATGCGGACAATCGTCTCTCTGAAATATTACATTTAGTCCGTGATGGTTTTCATAAGTCAGCTAAGACGGATTGCGATCGTGAAAACTATGAAACGAGGTTACGTCAAGCACTGACTGAATTCACTGACAAGTTCCTACCTCATATGAAAGAAGAGGAAGAGGTAAGGCCCACAGGAAGCATTATTGTGTTGAAATGGTCGAATTTGATTACCGGTAAGAAAATCTAAATCTATTTGCTTATTGAAGGACCATTTGCAGGTCAAGGGAAGACTGAGAATTTATCACTGGAATAAATGGCTGAAGCTGACCAGGGATCAAGCTCTTTCTTGCTACAATGTAGGTTTGACCACAGCTGCTGGTTAATAGTGGACAAGTAACATTATTTATTTTAAACTTCTTAGCTTCATACGGATGCAATTAGTTATAGTTTTGCAAAAGCTGGTAAATGTAGAAACCGATGCAATTTTGAAAACAATATTTCTGAAAGATATGTCTTACGCTGCAACAGCTCCCAGCAATGTTGTTTTCAAAATTACTAGGTCAGTTAGCATTATAACTTAAACTGAGTAAAACATGCTCAAATTTTGTGTGCATCTTGATTCAGTCTGTGCAGATTTATCGTACGTGTATACAAAAATGGTGATGCATAGTTTGACCTTTCACTAAAGCTAGTTTTAAAATATCCGATGTGCCTTATTGCCTACATTGTATCCGATGTCGTGCCTTATTGCCTACATTGTATCCGATGTCGTGCCTTATTGCCTACATTGTATCCGATGTCGTGCCTTATTGCATACATTGTATCCGATGTCGTGCCTTATTGCCTACAATGTATCCGATGTCGTGCCTTATTGCCTACATTGTATCCGATGTCGTGCCTTATTGCCTACATTGTATCCGATGTCGTGCCTTATTGCCTACATTGTATACGATATCGTGCCTTAGTGCCTACATTGTATCCGATGTCGTGCCTTATTGCCTACATTGTATCCGATGTCGTGCCTTATTGCCTACATTGTATACGATATCGTGCCTTATTGCCTACATTGTATACAATATCGTGCCTTATTGCCTACATTGTATCCGATGTCGTGCCTTATTGCCTACATTGTATCCGATGTCGTGCCTTATTGCCTACATTGTATACGATATCGTGCCTTATTGCCTACATTGTATCCGATGTCGTGCCTTATTGCCTACATTGTATACGATATGGTGCCTTATTTCCTACATTGTATACGATGTCATGCCTTATTGCCTATATTGTATCCGATGTTGTGCCTTGTTGCCTACATTCTATCCAATGTCGTGCCGTATTGCCTACATTGTATACGATATCGTGCCTTATTGCCTACATTGTATCCGATGTCGTGCCTTATTGCCTACATTGTATACGATATGGTGCCTTATTTCCTACATTGTATACGATGTCATGCCTTATTGCCTATATTGTATCCGATGTTGTGCCTTGTTGCCTACATTCTATCCAATGTCGTGCCGTATTGCCTACATTGTATATGATATCGTGCCTTATTGCCTACATTGTATACGATGTCATGCCTTATTGCCTACATTGTATACGATGTCGTGCCTTATTGCCTACATTGTATACGATGTCATGCCTTATTGCCTATATTGTATCCGATGTCATGCCTTATTGCCTATATTGTATCCAATGTCATGCCTTATTGCCTACATTGTATCCGATGTCGTGCCGTATTGCCTACATTATATACGATGTCGTGCCGTATTGCCTACATTGTATACGATGTCGTGTCTTATTGCCTACATTATATACGATGTCGTGCCTTATTGCCTACATTGTATACGATGTCGTGCCTTATTGCCTACATTGTATACGATGTCATGCCTTATTGCCTATATTGTATCCGATGTCGTGCCTTATTGCCTATATTGTATACGATGTCATGCCTTATTGCCTACATTGTATCCGATGTCGTGCCGTATTGCCTACATTATATACGATGTCATGCCGTATTGCCTACATTGTATACGATGTCGTGTCTTATTGCCTGCATTGTGTACAATATTGTGCCTTATTGCCTACATTGTATACAATGTTGTGCCTTATTGCCTACATTGTATCCGATGTTGTGCCCTATTGCCTACATTGTATACAATATCGTGCCTTATTGCATACATTGTATCCGATGTTGTGCCTTATTGCCTACATTGTATCCAATGTCATGCCTTATTGCCTACATTGTATCCGATGTCGTGCCGTATTGCCTACATTATATACGATGTCATGCCGTATTGCCTACATTGTATACGATGTCGTGTCTTATTGCCTGCATTGTGTACAATATTGTGCCTTATTGCCTACATTGTATACAATGTTGTGCCTTATTGCCTACATTGTATCCGATGTTGTGCCCTATTGCCTACATTGTATACAATATCGTGCCTTATTGCATACATTGTATCCGATGTTGTGCCTTATTGCCTACATTGTATCCAATGTCATGCCTTATTGCCTACATTGTATCCGATGTCATGCCTTATTGCCAACATTGTATGTATGAGTGATTTCAAATTGAGATACTGGGGCATTCAGGAGTTATGGTAACACTTCCTTGAAATGAATTACAGATCTAAGGACAGTAGTTTTTCATTTCAACATTTGCCATTTTCCGTTTCACAAAATTGCTGATTCCCTTTCACTTCTGCTTCACAAACGTACATCATCTAAGCTGCATGTACACTTAATAAAGACAGTACAACAGTCAAAGTTGTATTGTGTATTGGATTATTAAGTAAACTCACACAGTACAACGTTAGTGTGGAAAAGATATGGGAGTTATGGGTATAAATAGACAATTTTATGCACGAATGTCTCATGTTCGTGGATGGGGGGGGGGGGGGGGGGGGTGGAAATACATTTAACGCATTAATTTCTGCTTGGATATCATGGTTCCTTTTAAATTTACAACTGTTTTGCCAAAAAATCGGATTTTCTGTTGGTTTCTGTTTGAAAATCATTTTTCTGTATCAAATTACCATTTCTGTGAATTCCGTTCATTATGCTTTATCGTGGAAAACCACTAACCCTACAAATCCCTGAAAAAGAAATTCTTTATAATGTATAGCATATATTCGGTTGAATAATTTGAAATTAATGTGTCCGGATGCCATTGCTGCCGAAAGGGGTAATAGCTTCCAGTCATATTAATTTCAAAATATTCAACAACTTCCTGTTTTTTTGTTTGCCCTGAGATTGAGATACCATGAATTTGCCTGTGAAAGGGTTAACAGCTGTGTCTCACTTGAATCTGGGTACTGAAAAGCACAAGGGTGCTTATGAGAAACACGGGTGATGGTTTGTCTGTGCTCTTCGAGCATTTCTATATAACTTACACTGGGCAGGAGATTCATTCTAGCGGGCCCTCATCATATATTTTATTTATGTGTGTACATTTTGAACATGTAGGCTGCTTGGGCATGCAAGCTGTTGAATACTTTGAACCTAATTTATACTGTGTGAATGATAAGATATCTTGATAATGATGACAGAAATACATGTAGATAGTCATCTGCCAATTGGTGGCTTCAACATTTGGAATAAAGAAAATTATATCAAACATGTGACCATTGTCGTGGTTGCATTCCAAACATGCATTCTTGTTAGTAATTTGTAGTGAATTTATGCGTATATACCTATATATTATTTACGCTCATATATATTTCTTGCGTTGCAGGTGTTTCAACCTCTGTTGATGAAGTATTTTAGTTATGATGAATTGAAGGAGATTAAGGCCAATGTCATTGAACAGCATCTCCTACGACAGGAGTTAGCGGAACTCACAGATTTCCTCGATGCACTGACAAGTAAGAAATAAACCTGCCTATAAAGAACACTCACCTTTAGGACCAAAGGATGGCGATAGTTACTTAACGCGTTAACACTAAAAAAAGTTCTAGAATATTAAAATTTTCTGAATTAAAATGTTTATGTAGGAGATCAAGAGAAGACTATTTTGAAAACTTTCCACCTGGAGTCACTGGCTCAGTTATGGAACCAGTCATTCCAGCGGTAAGTTTTTAAAAAAGGCTTTTTTGCTCTCCAAATGTACATTGACCAGTGCAGAAGCCATGTTTTGCTGGTTTGAGTGTTAAAGGTGCACATTCACACCAAAATGCTCTAAGATAGAATTATTTAAATTGTATACATTTAGAAGCTTAAATTCTGTACATTAATTTAATGAAACGAAATTAATCTTAGCAAATGATGATTTCATAGTGTATAAATTAATATAATGTTTAGTTGTGAAGTTAAAATAGGGGCATGTGTCTCTAACTCCGTTTCATAACGTAATAAAATCATATTAATTTATACATAATGAAATTATGATATGTTAAAATTTATTTCGTTTCATCTACCCACATAGTCTAAGCCTCTAAGTGTAAAATTTTGACCATTTTATGTTCCAGCGTTCTGGTGTGAATGTGCACCTTTAAAATGTGAAGATGAATGACTTTAACCCTTGAATTTGGTCCCAAAAATTTCAATTTTTTTCATAGAAAATGTCCATTTGTCCAAAAGAAGACTATTTTTGATAATTTACCACTGGAATGACCAGTGGTAAATTATCAAAAATAGTCTTCTCGGTTTGCAAATGGGCAATTCTCATGACCACTGCAAAAAACGTTTTTGGCTGATGTGTGTTTGAAAATTTAATGTACAAGTCCGCCTGAAACAGGTTCTTCAGTAATCTTAAACAAAGTTCTTTTAACCGTAAAACTCCTGAAAGCCACCTGACACAACTTCTGAACAACCCTCGTGTGAATTCAGAAGCTATTGACTATAGCCAATTTTGTGACCAGAGTCTAGGGACTATCTTTCATGACAAGTTAGGGATGTTACATACAGTCAGTGCCCATTATAGACAGGTTTAAGTGGATGCTGCTATAATGCTATTATACAGGCTATCAAACGCGTGTAATAACACACATTGGATGAACAATGTGGAGCAATAGACATGTTGTATTTAAAATTTATGAACATGATTGACAGTGATGGAATAAACTGTTTGTACGACCTTCAGCGATTGAGACCAAGCTACATTGTAGGTGAAATAGCTACTACATGTACCTAGTGGTTGTATTATAAAAATGATGTGAAATAACCGGGTTGGCTGGTTATGGCGTTTTGGGAAATGTTTTTTCAAGTGAACTCAAGCTACTTTTTCATTCTGGAATATTTGGACTGCAGGCGGGTGCGTGCGTGCGTGCGTGCGTGCGTGCGTGCGTGCGTGCGTGCGTGCGTGCGTGCGTGCGTGCGTGCGTGCGTGCGTGCGTGCGTGCGCGTGTGCGTTTGCGTGTGTGTGTGTGTGTGTGTGTGTGTGTGTGTGTGTGCATGCGCACATGCATGCATGTATGTGTTTGCGTGTGCGTGCGTGGGTTTGTGTGTGTGTGCATGTTTGCGCATGCGTGTTTGCGTGTGTGTGTTTACGTGTTTGTGTTTGCGTGGTGTGTGTTTGCGTGTGTGTGAGTGCATGTTTGTGTGCGTGTGTGTGAGCACGTGCGTGCATGTGTGTGAGTGCGTGCGTGCGTGCATGATGGCACACTTATAAAAACACATTTTATGTGATTAATGTTTGTCAATGATTAGGTGAAAGTTCGTCTGATGATGACGATTGTAAAGCAGCAGATGCTGAGTCCAGTGAGAAGGACAAACATCAGTTAGAGATCACATGGTCAGAGGTATGTCTCTCTCTCTCCCTCCTCCATAATTCTTTTGCATACAAAGATGATGTGCCTTCAATAGGATAGAGGGTCAATAGGCTGGGCCATGTTTTGATATTAATAATAAATGTTAATATTCTTGGCTTTGATTTAGCTCAGCTATTTAATTGGAATCCTATGTTGCTGCTACATGTACTAATATTGGTTATCTCCCCTTTATGCAAAGTTATATGTTTGTCTCAGCTCCGAAGCAGAACGTGAGATAGGTATCACCTTCTCTGCGGTGGTGATATCAATGTTACAGTTTTTATCCATCTACATCCTGGATGAGTAGACATAAGAATTAGGCTCTGTGCGACCAGCCGATTTCGGTTTCCATAACGTATATGTCCTTATGTTTTATGATTATATTTTGTTGTATTTTGCCAGACGGAGCCGGTGATATCATGCCTGCCAGGTGAAGTGCTGCTGCTTATATTCTCACACCTGTCTGTTAGAGATGTGTCCAGGTGTGCACAGGTGTGCTGGGGATGGAATGATCTTGCGTATCATGGGTCGCTATGGACACGCATCACACCAGTTCATTGGGCAAATGGTACAGTCATAGGGAGATATTGCATGTATCTTAACCCCTCATGGGTCAAGCGCTCAAAATTATACTTTTATCAATTAACCCTTTCATTTGTCCAGATTTTTAAAGAAAATTCAAATATCAGTGAATGATGACCATTTGCTGGCCAAGAGAAGCGGGTTTTTTGTAAATTTACCACTGGAATTTAGGAAAATGTTTGTTAAAGAGTTGATCTTTTGGTCGGCTTGGCGATTATAGGGTCAATCATCTAGGAAATCTAAATTTGTGCTCAGTCAGTGTCCATTTACAGGCCAAGAGAAGACTATTTCTGAAAATTTACCGCTGGAATGACTGGCTCGGTAACCGAACCAGTCCTTCCAGTGGTAAATTTTCAAAAGTAGTCCGTCTTCACTTGACCTGCAAATAGACAGATGTCAAGACTACTGCAGAGGCGGTGTTACCATGATAATGACAAGTTGACACAAGAGGGGTTAACACTTTCAAGAGCAAATCCCTGAAAAAGTAAATCCTATTCATATTCTCTTGAATATTTTGAAATTAATCTGCCTGGAAGCTTCCAGTCATATTAAATTCAAAATATTCAACAGGTTTGCTGTTTGTTCGCCATGACATACAGGGAATTTTTGTGTGTGAAAGTGTTGACAATAAACAGTTCTCTCACAGTGAGATTAAAACCTGCTTAAAGAATTAAAATTTTTTTTACAGATAACAGAAACCGGTGACATCGCTAATGTTCTAAGGCAAAATATAATTATCACCAGATACTGTAGCTGCATTTGTGATCCTTACAGTGATCTCAAACAATTGTAGATAAATTAAACTCAATGCTAGAATGGCAAACAACTCTGAAATGAGTGTAAAACTTTGTTTGTTCTGTCTGGAGTTAAACTGAAACCTTTATTTCCTAGTAAAGGTAATTTAGGATTAGCAAGGGAGGTAATTGTTGCCAGCAACATACATGTAGGTATAAGAGGCAGAGTTATCTACCTTGCCCATTGAAACGAGAGGAAAAAGTTTCTAGGTCACATAAGTAAGGTATGGTTATCTGTGCAATGACTTGATAGTTGTATGTATAAGTGTATACATCGAGCAAATTAGAAGACCGCCAAAGGTGTGTGGGAGGCGGGGTGGCGGTGGGTAAAGTTGGTAGTTCTTGGGAAGCTTATTTTCAAAAAAACGTATACATCTGATCTAGTTAAATCAATGATAAGTTTTCTGACATATATATGGCATTTGTCTGCAAATGGTAATTTCTCAAGATCACTACTTAAAGCCTTTTTGTCCGGCTTGACCATGAGGCTGTTAGGTGGACCTGGTTGACCATGAGGCTGTTCGGTGGACTGGGTCGACCATGAGGATGTTAGGTGGACCTGGTTGACCATGAGGCTGTGAGGTGGGCTGAGTTGACCACGAGGCTGTTAGGTGGACCAAGTTGACCATGAGGCTGTTAGGTGGGCCTGGTTGACCATGAGGCTGTTAGGTGGGCCTGGTTGACCATGAGGATGTTAGGTTGACCTGGTCGACCACAAGGCTGATAGGTGGGGTGGATCGACAATGGGCTGTTAGGTGGGCTGAGTTGATCATGAGGCTGTTAGGTGGGCCTGGTTGACCATGAGGCTGTTAGGTGGACCTGGTTGACCATGAGGCTGTTAGGTGGGCCAGGTTGACCATGAGGCTGTTAGGTGGGCCAGGTTGACCATGAGGCTGTTAGATGAGCCAGGTTGACCATGAGGCTGTTAGGTGGGCCGGGTCGACCACGAGGCTGTTAGGTGGGCCAGGTTGACCATGAGGCTGTTAGGTGGGCCAGGTTGACCATGAGGCTGTTAGATGAGCCAGGTTGACCATGAGGCTGTTAGGTGGGCCGGGTCGACCACGAGGCTGTTAGGTGGGCCGGGTTGGCCATGAGGCTGTTAGGTGGGCCGGGTTGACCACAAGGCTGCCTGGTGGGCCGAATTGACCAGGAAGCTGTTTGGTGGATGGGTAAAACATTTTTGTGCCTACCTGATAAGTATTTTCCGTGTCATTCATACTTGAGAGGATTTGGTCTTTCTGGTGTGCCCTTTAACAATATGAGGTAAGAAGGATCATGCACTGTTTGTCTTTGAGATAATGACGTCATGTGCTTAAATTCCCAATTGAGGTTTCGAGGGTTAGTGAAGTGAACCGTGTGTGGTTTTTTCTGATTATGATTTGCCAGGCATTTTGATGCGCTGAATTCCGTGAGCCATTTATTTGCCCAGTTTTATGGTATATGAAGACCTTTGTTTAATATCTCTGCGTCTGTATTGGTAGCAATTTCATTTGACAGAATTGCGTTATCTGCAAAGTGTCTGCACTTTAGGGTGACATGACACAAATTTCTTGAAAAAATTAATTTTTTAAATAGAAAATGTCAATTTGCAACAAAGAGAAGACTGAAAATTTACAACTGAAATGACGGGCTCGGTTATTGAGCAAGTTATTCCAGTGATAAAGTAAACAGATATTCTTCTTTTCATTTGAAAATTGACATTTCTCAAGAGCACTGCAAAAGCTGTTTTTGGCCGGTGAGTGTTAAAGGGTTAAAATGCTGCTTCTATGGCTAACTTGAATGTTTTGCACAAAGTTCTAACAGTTTGCACAATCTCTCCAGTCCTTGTTGCGTGTCCATAGGTGCCTCTTTGCATGAACACTAAGCAGGCTTGCTAGGAGGGATATGTTGGTTATAATAAACTCCTTCAATTCACAGGTAATTGGTGCTTAGAGGACATGTCTGCCGAGAAGCTAGCCGAGGAATTTTATAGGAACAGAAATGGTCGAAGACACGTGTATCATGATGAGGATGCAGATATAGATGAAACCGAGTCTCCATCCGTGGAAGGACAGTTATTGCAGAACAAGGTAAGCTGTGGTGAGTATGAGGATATAGATGAAACTGAGGCTCCATCCATGGAAGGACAGTCATTGCAGAACAAGGTAAGCTGTGGTGAGTATGAGGATATAGATGAAACTGAGGCTCCATCCATGGAAGGACAGTTATTGCAGAACAAGGTAAGCTGTGGTGAGTATGAGGATATAGATGAAACTGAGGCTCCATCCATGGAAGGACAGGCATTGCAGAACAAGGTAAGCTGTGGTGAGTATGAGGATATAGATGAAACTGAGGCTCCATCCATGGAAGGACAGTTATTGCAGAACACGGTAAGCTGTGGTGAGTATGAGGATATAGATGAAACTGAGGCTCCATCCGTGGAAGGACAGTTATTGCAGAACACGGTAAGCTGTGGTGAGTATGAGGATATAGATGAAACTGAGGCTCCATCCATGGAAGGATAGTCATTGCAGAACAAGGTAAGCTGTGGTGAGTATGAGGATATAGATGAAACTGAGGCTCCATCCATGGAAGGATAGTCATTGCAGAACAAGGTAAGCTGTGGTGAGTATGAGGATATAGATGAAACTGAGGCTCCATCCATGGAAGGATAGTCATTGCAGAACAAGGTAAGCTGTGGTGAGTATGAGGATATAGATGAAACTGAGGCTCCATCCGTGGAAGGACAGTTATTGCAGAACAAGGTAAGCTGTGGTGAGTATGAGGATATAGATGAAACTGAGGCTCCATCCATGGAAGGATAGTCATTGCAGAACAAGGTAAGCTGTGGTGAGTATGAGGATATAGATGAAACTGAGGCTCCATCCGTGGAAGGACAGTTATTGCAGAACACGGTAAGCTGTGGTGAGTATGAGGATATAGATGAAACTGAGGCTCCATCCATGGAAGGATAGTCATTGCAGAACAAGGTAAGCTGTGGTGAGTATGAGGATATAGATGAAACTGAGGCTCCATCCATGGAAGGATAGTCATTGCAGAACAAGGTAAGCTGTGGTGAGTATGAGGATATAGATGAAACTGAGGCTCCATCCATGGAAGGATAGTCATTGCAGAACAAGGTAAGCTGTGGTGAGTATGAGGATATAGATGAAACTGAGGCTCCATCCGTGGAAGGACAGTTATTGCAGAACAAGGTAAGCTGTGGTGAGTATGAGGATATAGATGAAACTGAGGCTCCATCCATGGAAGGATAGTCATTGCAGAACAAGGTAAGCTGTGGTGAGTATGAGGATATAGATGAAACTGAGGCTCCATCCATGGAAGGATAGTCATTGCAGAACAAGGTAAGCTGTGGTGAGTATGAGGATATAGATGAAACTGAGGCTCCATCCGTGGAAGGACAGTTATTGCAGAACAAGGTAAGCTGTGGTGAGTATGAGGATATAGATGAAACTGAGGCTCCATCCATGGAAGGATAGTCATTGCAGAACAAGGTAAGCTGTGGTGAGTATGAGGATATAGATGAAACTGAGGCTCCATCCGTGGAAGGACAGTTATTGCAGAACAAGGTAAGCTGTGGTGAGTATGAGGATATAGATGAAACTGAGGCTCCATCCATGGAAGGACAGTTATTGCAGAACAAGGTAAGCTGTGGTGAGTATGAGGATATAGATGAAACTGAGGCTCCATCCATGGAAGGGCAGTCATTGCAGAGCACGGTAAGCTGTGATGAGGATATAGATGAAACTGAGGCTCCATCCATGGAAGGATAGTTATTGCAGAACAAGATAAGCTGTGATGAGGATATAGATGAAACTGAGGCTCCATCCATGGAAGGATAGTTATTGCAGAACAAGGTAAGCTGTGATGAGGATGTGGATATAGATGAAACTGAGGCTCCGTCCATGGAAGCGCAGTCATTGCAGAACAAGATAAGCTGTGATGAGGGTATAGATGAAACTGAGGCTCCATCCATGGAAGGACAGTTATTGCAGAACAAGGTAAGCTGTGATGAGGATATAGATGAAACTGAGGCTCCATCCATGGAAGGGCAGTCATTGCAGAGCACGGTAAGCTGTGATGAGGATATAGATGAAACTGAGTCTCCATCCATGGAAGGACAGTTATTGCAGAACAAGGTAAGCTGTGGTGAGTATGAGGATATAGATGAAACTGAGTCTCCATCCATGGAAGGACAGTTATTGCAGAACAAGGTAAGCTGTGGTGAGTATGAGGATATAGATGAAACTGAGGCTCCATCCATGGAAGGACAGTTATTGCAGAACAAGGTAAGCTGTGATGAGGATATAGATGAAACTGAGGCTCCATCCATGGAAGGACAGTTATTGCAGAACAAGGTAAGCTGTGGTGAGTATGTGGATATAGATGAAACTGAGGCTCCATCCGTGGAAGGACAGTTATTGCAGAACACGGTAAGCTGTGATGAGGATGAGGATATAGATGAAACTGAGGCTCCATCCGTGGAAGGACAGTTATTGCAGAACACGGTAAGCTGTGATGAGGATGAGGATATAGATGAAACTGAGGCTCCATCCGTGGAAGGACAGTTATTGCAGAACACGGTAAGCTGTGATGAGGATGTGGATATAGATGAAACTGAGGCTCCATCCGTGGAAGGACAGTTATTGCAGAACACGGTAAGCTGTGATGAGGATGAGGATATAGATGAAACTGAGGCTCCATCCATGGAAGGACAGGCATTGCAGAACACGGTAAGCTGTGATGAGGATATAGATGAAACTGAGGCTCCATCCATGGAAGGATAGTTATTGCAGAACAAGATAAGCTGTGATGAGGATGTGGATATAGATGAAACTGAGGCTCCATCCATGGAAGGACAGGCATTGTAGAACACGGTAAGCTGTGATGAGGATATAGATGAAACTGAGGCTCCATCCATGGAAGGACAGTCATTGCAGAGCACGGTAAGCTGTGATGAGGATATAGATGAAACTGAGGCTCCATCCATGGAAGGATAGTTATTGCAGAACAAGATAAGCTGTGATGAGGATGTGGATATAGATGAAACTGAGGCTCCGTCCATGGAAGCGCAGTCATTGCAGAACAAGATAAGCTGTGATGAGGGTATAGATGAAACTGAGGCTCCATCCATGGAAGGATAGTCAGTGCAGAACAAGGTAAGATATGGTGAGGATATAGATGAAACTGAGGCTCCATCCCTGGAAGGACAGTCATTGCAGAACAAGGTAAGCTGCATTAGAACATTGAACACATTCTGCGTGGTTATGATGGAGGGATCCAATCTGTCACTCAAGTATCTGATGTCATAATCAAAATACGTGTTAATATTTAGAATATGATTGACAGTAAGCTCATCTGTCAAGTGACTTATCACATAGAGACTTGTTTAGCCATTAACCATTTAACACTTAAATTTGTTCAAGAAAATTTCAATTTTTTTCATTCAAAATGTCCATTCCAGTGGTAAATTTTCAAAAATAGTCTTCTCTTGGTGTGCAGTGAACATTTCTGAAGACCACTTCAGAAGCCATTTTTGGCTGGCTTGAGGGTCGAAGGATTAAGCATTGGTTTGAATATGGTTAGTTAGCAGTGATTCCAGTATAGTTATCAAGGATTGAAGTCCGGCCAGTCTGGTAGGTAGGACATATAGGCTACCAAGCTAGTTTCTGTACATCAGTATGGTACAGTGTAAAAATTGTTCCCTCGGTATCATGACTCCAATGGCGTTCAACAGGAAAGAGCTATCACGCATCCAGGAGTTAAAGCCAGTCTCTCTTCAAAAACATTTTGGAATCATAAGGTGACCATTATAAGCACTAACTATATATCGTTTGGTAGATAACATAAGCCTGATAGAATACAGGTGGCACACACTCTTGATTGCAGAAGACATGCCGTATGGTGACTGACCTGTAATAAGTAACCACCTGTCTTTAGGGACCACATTCGTTCCTACCTGTTGTGTCTGATGTAAGCAGAATTGACTGTGCCAGCATGAATCTAGAGAGATATTTGTTTTATTTCACATCCAGCGTGAATGTTGACTGTGAGTTATTTCACTTTAATATCAGTGTGAATGTAGACTGTTATGTCTCATCTGTTACATTGCAGTGTCATCGTGAATGTAGACTGTTATGTCTCATCTGTTACATTTCAGTGTCACGTGAATGTTGACTGTTATGTCTCACCTGTTACATTTCAGTGTCATCGTGAATGTAGACTGTTATGTCTGACCTGTTACATTTCAGTGTCATCGTGAATGTAGACTGTTATGTCTCACCTGTTACATTTCAGTGTCATCGTGAATGTAGACTGTTATGTCTGACCTGTTACATTTCAGTGTCATCGTGAATGTAGACTGTTATGTCTCATCTGTTACATTTCAGTGTCATTGTGAATGTAGACTGTTATGCGCATCAGTTACAGTTCAGTGTCATCATGAATGTAGACTGTTATGTCTCACCTGTTACATTTCAGTGTCATCGTGAATGTAGACTGTTATGTCTCACCTGTTACATTTCAGTGTCATCGTGAATGTAGACTGTTATGTCTCACCTGTTACATTGCAGTGTCATCGTGAATGTAGACTGTTATGTCTCACCTGTTACATTTCAGTGTCATCGTGAATGTAGACTGTTATGTCTGACCTGTTACATTTCGGTGTCATCGTGAATGTAGACTTGTCTCATCTGTTACATTTCAGTGTCATCGTGAATGTAGACTGTTATGTCTCACCTGTTACATTTCAGTGTCATCATGACTGTAGATTGTTATGTCTCACCTGTTACATTTCAGTGTCATCGTGAATGTAGACTGTTATGTCTCACCTGTTACATTGCAGTGTCATCGTGAATGTAGACTGTTATGTCTCACCTGTTACATTTCAGTGTCATCATGAATGTAGACTGTTATGTCTCATCTATAATATTTCGGTGTCATCGTGAATGTTGACTGTTATGTCTCACCTGTTACATTTCAGTGTCATCGTGAATGTAGACTGTTATGTCTCATCTGTTACATTGCAGTGTCATCGTGAATGTAGACTGTTATGTCTCATCTGTTACATTGCAGTGTCATCGTGAATGTAGACTGTTATGTCTCATCTGTTACATTGCAGTGTCATCGTGAATGTAGACTGTTATGTCTCATCTATAATATTTCGGTGTCATCGTGAATGTAGACTGTTATGTCTCACCTGTTACATTTCAGTGTCATCGTGAATGTAGACTGTTATGTCTCATCTGTTACATTGCAGTGTCATCGTGAATGTAGACTGTTATGTCTCATCTGTTACATTGCAGTGTCATCGTGAATGTAGACTGTTATGTTTTACCTGTTACATTGCAGTGTCATCGTGAATGTAGACTGTTATGTCTCATCTATAATATTTCGGTGTCATCGTGAATGTAGACTGTTATGTCTCACCTGTTACCTTGCAGTGTCATCGTGAATGTAGACTGTTATGTCTCATCTGTTACATTGCAGTGTCATCGTGAATGTAGACTGTTATGTCTCATCTATAATATTTCGGTGTCATCGTGAATGTAGACTGTTATGTCTCACCTGTTACATTTCAGTGTCATCGTGAATGTAGACTGTTATGTCTCACCTGTTACATTGCAGTGTCATCGTGAATGTAGACTGTTATGTCTCACCTGTTACATTTCAGTGTCATCATGACTGTAGATTGTTATGTCTCACCTGTTACATTTCAGTGTCATCGTGAATGTAGACTGTTATGCCGCATCTGTTACATTTCAGTGTCATCATGAATGTAGACTGTTATGTCTCATCTGTTACATTTCAGTGTCATCGTGAATGTGGACTGTTATGTCTCACCTGTTACATTTCAGTGTCATCGTGAATGTAGACTGTTATGTCTCACCTGTTACATTTCAGTGTCATCGTGAATGTAGACTTTTATGTCTCACCTGTTACATTGCAGTGTCATCGTGAATGGAGACTGTTATGTCTCACCTGTTACATTTCAGTGTCATCGTGAATGTAGACTGTTATGTCTCATCTGTAATATTTCAGTGTCATCGTGAATGTTGACTGTTATGTCTCATCTGTTACATTTCAGTGTCATCATGAATGTAGACTGTTATGTCTCACCTGTTACATTTCAGTGTCATAGTGAATGTAGACTGTTATGTCTCACCTGTTACATTGCAGTGTCATCGTGAATGTAGACTGTTATGTCTCATCTGTTACATTGCAGTGTCATCGTGAATGTAGACTGTTATGTCTCACCTGTTACATTGCAGTGTTATCGTGAATGTAGACTGTTATGTCTCACCTGTTACATTGCAGTGTCATCGTGAATGTAGACTGTTATGTCTCATCTGTTACATTGCAGTGTCATCGTGAATGTAGACTGTTATATCTCACCTGTTACATTGCAGTGTCATCGTGAATGTAGACTGTTATGTCTCATCTGTTACATTGCAGTGTCATCGTGAATGTAGACTGTTATGTCTCATCTGTTACATTGCAGTGTTATCGTGAATGTAGACTGTTATGTCTCACCTGTTACATTTCAGTGTCATCGTGAATGTAGACTGCTGTCTGGAATACTGGAGCACTTGTTACCGCGGGTCGGTGCATCTGTACTTGAACTGGATCTCTCATACAGTCGCATTCTAACTGACAGTATGGTAAGTGAAATCTAACTTACGTCATTTAAGGAGTACACTTATTATTAGCTTTCACAAATCTCTGGTATGTTTTAAGATAAACTTCTCACCATAAACTACATCATTGGTTATAAACTTTGTGTAAGTCAGCTAGTGCATAAACGATTATAATAAACTGTTGATTATTGTTGTCAGAATTTAATAATGTTTATTGCTCAAATTTGTTCAAAGAAAATAAAATGTTTCCGCATAGAAAATGTCCATTTACAGACTAAGAGATTATTTTTGAAAATTTACCACTGGACTCATTGGCTCAATGGACCTTTCCAGTTTATACATCCATCATATGATGTCATAATCAACTAAATGATGTGTAGGATGGCATCAAGGACATCCTGAATTACGTACATGTAGATAAGTTCATCACAGATGCTTAATTGATGACGGACTAAGCATTGTATGAGTTATATGTCTACAATTTAATAAACATGCTGTTGAATATTTTGAAACTAAATTGACTGGGCTATGGCAGCAACAGCAGCCAGTCAAATTAGTTTCAAAATAATCAACAGCTTACTGTATAATCTTTTGGAAATTGATAGTCAGGGAGTTCAGTGATTGATGGATCACAACACGGGTGAAGCGTGGGTGAGCTTAGCTATAGATGGGCAGGGCATAACTAAAACTGGAGATGTCCATTATCAAGCTAGTCATTCCTGTGGTAAATTTTCAAAAATAACCTTTTCTTACTCTGCAAATAGACATTTCTCAAGAGTGTAGGAGAAGCCTGCTTTTGCCAGCTTGTGGATTAACGGTTTGACTCTCAAATTTGTTCAATGTCCATTTGCAGATCAAGAGAAGACTATTTTTGAAGATTTAGCACTGGATTGACTGGCTCGGTTATCGAGCCAGTCATTCCAGTGGTAAAGTTTCAAAAATAGTTTTCTCTTGGTCTGCAAATGGCCATTTCTCAAGACAACTGCAGAGGCCAGTTTTAGTTGGCTTGACGATTAAAGGGTTAACCTGCTTAGTGCTTAGATGTACATTTCCATCTTCAGTTGAACAAGCTACTTGATGAATGTCCGAATGTGTCCGTGTTGCGTCTTCAACACTGCAATATCACTGATGCAGCTTTTACAAGGTAATAATAACAGCTGATAAATTAAAATATCTTTGCCGGTGACGCTATCATGATGTGTGTTGCTGATACACAGTGGAATTCTGTGGTAGCTGATGTTGATCATAATTACTGTAACTGGCTAGCCAATTAGTGATTTATGAGCACAAAGGGTCATACAGTACCTCGCCTGTACACACATCACACACAGTACCTCGCCTGTACACACATCACACACAGTACCTCGCCTGTACACACATCACACACAGTACCTCGCCTGTACACACATCACACACAGTGCCTCACCTGTATGCACACCACACATATTACCTCGCATGTACACACAGCACACAGAGTACCTCGTCTGTACACACACCACATGCAGTACCTCGCCTGTACATATATCACACACGGTACCTCGCCTGTACATACATCACACACAGTGCCTCGCCTGTACACACATCACACACAGTACCTCGCCTGTACACACATCTCACACAGTACCTCGCCTGTGCACACATCATACACAGTATCTCGCCTGTACACACACCACACACAGTACTTCGTCTGTACATACATCACACACGGTACCTCGCCTGTGCATACATCACACATGGTACCTCGCTTGTACATACATCACACACGGTACCTCGACTGTACATACCGTATTTCGCTTAATTGCAGCCTGTACTCTAATAGAAGCCCACTCCTAGCTTTGACATATGAGCTCCAATGATTTCTTAGCAGTTTCAAAACGGCAAAACTCTATTAGAAGCCCACCCCCTAATTCAGCAGATTGTGTAGGAAATTTTTTTTTAAGAGCCATTTTTAAGAATAGCGTGTATAATAATAACAATCGTGTCACAGGGTGTGTCTACTTCAGTCCGATCTCTGCCCTGATACATTTCCAGCCCCTCTAGAAGTCAATACAAGCCTCGGATTTGTAAATCTCGACCACCTATTAGATTAATACTAATAGTAGGCCACGTATGTTTAAGATATAATAAAGTTTATTCCACACTTTTGTAGTCAAAATGCATGTAAAACAGTCTTGGCGTGATTAAATACCTTGACATATAAATATATTTTAAGACCAAATTTATGTACCAAACAAGTGCGGGAGAAAATGCGCATCAATTTTGTAATGCCAATCAACATTAAATGATCCAAATTGAATTATTACAAATGACAATATAGCAGGCTTCTTACGTTGGTACACACATCACACACGGTACCTCGCCTGTATGCACATTACACACGGTACGTCACCTGTACATACATCACACACGGTACCTCGCCTGTACACACACCACACACAGTATCTTGCCTGTACACACATCACACACAGTATCTCGCCTGTACATACATCACACACAGTATCTCGCGTGTACATACATCACACATGGTATCTCGCCTGTACATACATCACACACAGTATCTCGCCTGTACATACATCACACACGGTACCTCGCCTGTACACACATCACACACGGTACCTCGCCTGTACATACATCACACACGGTACCTCGCCTGTACATACATCACACACGGTACCTCGCCTGTGCACACATCACACACAGTACCTCGTCTGTACACACACCACACACAGTACCTCGTCTGTACGTACATCACACAAACCATAAATCACTAGCTGGTTAGCCAGTCACACTAATTACGGTACAGTTTTACTGTCAAAATGAGCTACCACAGAATTCCACAGTGTATCAGAAACCCACATCATGAAAGCCTCACCGGCAAAGTAATACTTTGTCTTGCAGCGTTGGCGTGGCGGAAGTGTTTGTGGGATATGATTCTTGGCGCTTTCGTTGGTTGTGGGTTCGATTGTCATTGCCAATATAATGTAAAGCCACGACTACTTGTATAAATAATTATCCTGAACATTTTCATATCACATACCTATAAAATTCAGTTAGAGGGCTAAATTATTATTATTATTATTATTATTTGCAGTGATGGAGGATACGGTCATGATCTGAAACATTTGGACTTGACAGGCTGTGTGTATATTACTGATACAACGATATTGAGATTAATGCAATCTATGCATGGCGCCGAAAACATTGGTGTTAATTATATAAAGCCTTTTTCAGGAGACATTCAGACACAACAATGGCAGTGCATGAGAACTGGATGTGTTCGAAATTCTTCTTCTGGATACTGTCCACTTAGACGATGCCGAAAAGTCACTCAGCAGATCCTAGCCGATAATAAAAATAGTACAAGTATAGAATGCACTATTTTGACGGGGTTGCGAAATTTAAGCATGATTGCCAGTAAGACGCAGGTAGAGTGTGACTCTCAGAACTCATGGTGTTATAGAAATGGACGTAATTGTTGCCGTTTTGAACAAGAAAGATACTGCGATGGACGAACTCTCCGCTCTCCCAGAGAGGCGTCACTGGAATGGCTAAGTCTCTCAGGATGTCATCGAATAAAGGACCAAGCTCTCAGGTAAGCTCTCACTTGTAATTCTGGCTTGGTCATGAAAATCCTGGAATGTCATGAAATACAAATATCACAATTAAAAAGACATCTGACAAATGTCTTTATTTACAACAGAAACAGAAACATGTTAGTTAGTACATGTTTGAACATAATTTAAGAAATGTTCTGTTGAATGATTTGAACTTAATTTGACTGGAAGACATTGCTGCCTTAGGCATCAATGTCTTCTAATCCAATTTGTTTCAAAATATTCAACAGAGCATGTTAAGTTATTTCTGTCGTAATAAATTATTAACAAATAATTAGAGATTTCAGTGTGATCATGTGTTTTGCTTACTGACAAGGATCGCTAATAAGATAACCTTCCATGCTTGATTGTATTGAATTCTAACTTATTGCGTTGATACACTACTAGATGGATCCATTTCTAGCTCTCCCCCCCCACCCCCCCCCCCACCACCCACAATCTACCTAAGCTCCACCCACTCTGTAGATAATGTTGAATCAATTTTAACAATTTGAACACAAATTTTTCAAAATCTCAATTTCAAGGTAAAAACTATGCAGGTAAGCTGTTGATTATTTTGAAACTAATTTGACGGGTAGTTATTGCTACAATAGTCAACAGCAGCTCCCAGTCAAATTTGTTTCAAAGTATTCAATTGGATGTTTATTAAATTATAGAATCGCCAAAGACGACATAAAAGCTATGCCATTTGATTGTGACATGAGTACTGTTACTGTGTGACGTATTTTGGTTATGACGTTAGGTGCATGAGTAACCTATCAGATCCCTCCATAGACCTTCCTGTCTGCCATGGTGTGATTGTGATCTAGACAGTAGAAACACGAGAGATGTAAACCAATCAAATTACTGCTCTCCTTTAAACGGTCTAGTGTATTGTAACGTTACAGGTCACCAAATTGTAAAATTAAGGCAGGGCTTCCACTAATTTCTAAACGCAGGCAGTCTGGGACTTCCTGGGTAATGCTATTGAGCATCCAAGCAAGAAACTTGGAAGTCTAAAATTGTTCAAATTAGGCTTGCACGATTTTTGATTTGAAACATCGCGATCGATTTTATGAAAAAAAATCACGATTTTCGATTAAATCGTAGGTCCAAATTCCCAAAAGTATAAACCGGGTTAACATGACTCGTTTCTAGAAAGTTTAAATAAATGATACAAAAATAGCACAAAATTAGAACACATGATGTTCATGCGACGAATTCTTACCATCCTACGTCTATGCTTAATGTATATCTTATATCCATCATCGCGGGCGTGAAATTATTAATTGGGACCGCCTAAATATTGCGTATAGTTTAATTTAATGCACCAAAATTTGAGATAAGATGTCGCCGAGAAAAAAATATAAATTATGTGATGCTTCCGCTTATAGCCTCCCTTTGTAGGACAAGTTTAGGTCATTACCGGAGTAACGCGAAGACGCTAATATTAGTAGCGCGGGAGATACTGCGCAATTCACATACATAGGACGGTAGCTTTGAGTAGGTACTAGTGTAACGGCGTAAACTCGTCCTATGGTGCGGTTTATAGTTGCTTTCAGAATGTACGATTTACATTTAAGAGTAATCAACAGAACGCACAGTTCAAAATCAAACAATCTGGAATGCTGTTGCATTATTTTCTTTAATTTGACATGACAACCGAATCAAAAAGGAAAAATTATTAGACCGTCTGAAATTGCTAACTTTAGAATTAACCAGAATTATGTTCACTGATTGCCTAACACTCTGAAACTGTATATAATTGACATTATATCGGGGGTCTGCAGCGAAAGAAAGAAAATTATATGGCGATTCGCCGGAGTAACTAGCTGGTTTTCTCAATGACAAAGGTGTTACCTCGCTATTGTTTATTGTAGCGCTTTGTGTTGTGATTCGTAATTATTCGACACATGCATGGCACGGCGGGATATACACACAATGAACACGGGCGTGAATCGATTATAAGTGTACTCATGTACTGATATAATGCGACTGAAAAGTACACACTTCATATTTTTTTTAAACATGAAATTTTTGACAATTTTCCGATCTTTCCTCAATTACATCGTAAAAATCGCGATTTTAAAAATAAATCGAACTTCACGATTAAATTGAAAAATCGCGCAAGCCTAGTTCAAATACATGTAATTTGCTTTAAATAATTGGTTTTAGAGATGTCAGGCCCAAAGTAGGAAGTTCAGGGTATTTCTTTTGGGAGTGCAAACATGAACTTTGAGAATGTAGTACTCCCAGACTTCCACTAGTGGAAGCCTTGAATTACAGTAACCGGATTTTCAGCCAATGTAACCATCATGCGTCATGGTGGTTACTGGTAGGTACTCTTTACGGATAAAACCGTAATCATTCCTGATTTTTTGGATTCAGATAGCCTTCAGGAGAATGATCAAATTTTGTGGCCTGAGCTTAGATAGGTGAAGATAAGCTCTTAGCAGGCAGTTATGTTGATGGAAAGCTTGCAAACAACACATCAGCCTTTTTAACTTTCACGCATTCGGCATGATCCTCATACGTTTGGCTTTCAAGTCATTCGCTTGCGCACCTACCTGTTAATCTCAGATCATTGGGAATGTACATTAAAATTTTAGTCACCTTTAACTCTCTCGCTTCTGCAAGACACTGGACAATAATTTCAATGGGCAATATTTTTGGACATATTGAATATTTTGAAAACAATTTGACTGAAAGTTGTAGGTGGCTTAGCCACCAACAACTTTCAGTGAAATTGTTTTCAAAATATTTCGCAGGTCAAGAGCTACAACCCCTGGAATATGTTGTCTGCAGAAACTCAGCAGTCAGACAGTCAAAATACATAAGAAGTATAAAATTATACCAACATATGTAAAGAACATTCTGAGTATTCAGAATTGTAAATGTTATTATAGTGCTGGGATAGCATAGTGAAAGTGTGTCTCAGAGCATTTAGTATTTTCCACAATTCTGTAGAAGGCTCTCCAAACCTCACTCATTCAGTTGCCACAAAAACACATGTCATGAATATATATTCCAATTTCCATGCCAGGCAAATATTATCGTGTATATATCATCAAGAGTAACCTCCCTTGTCATGCATGAATATTAAAGGTGCATATTCACAGGAAAATTACTGAAAATAAAATTGTTTAAATTGTATACTTTTAAGAGGCTTAAAGTGTGGGTCTAGATGTAATGAAACGAAATAAATCTTAACATATGACGATTTCTTTACATATCAATTAATATCATTTTCTAAGTTGTAAATTTGAATTAGGGGACTCGTACCTCTATTTCAATTTCAGAAGTTAAAAAATTATATTAATTTATATGGAATGAAGTCATCATATGCTAAGATTAATTTCGTTTCATTAGCTCTAATCACACAATTTAAGCTTCTAAAAGTATACAATTTTAACAAATTTATTTTCAAGCATTCTGGTGTGAATATGCACTTGTAAATATGTATTCATTCTTTCATCCCTACAGTGAATAAGTTTATTTATGGAGTTTGAGTTTATGATAACTAGCTCAAAGCTCAGTGACACGGTGGGATTTGCATTGTTGCTACAGTAACCTTTTTATGTTCCCCCCCCCCCCCCCCTCCATATAACAAGGGAGAGCACTCATGCTTAAAGAAGATATATATATTTACCATGAGGAGAGGAGAAATGCATTCTAGGAAAACTTGCACCCAGTCATCAGGGAATATTTTTCACGGTTACATTTTCTCTTTCATACAGGATATTTATAAGTCAGAGAAATTATGTGTCCATATTTTTGTAGGTGTTAAGCCAGTTATGACTGGACAATACTCGAATTAAACTTAATAATACCCAGAATGCTGGAATTAAAGGTGCATATTCACACCAGAATGCCTGAAAATAAAATTGTTAAACTTGTAAACTTTTAGAGGCTTAAATTGGGTGCCTAGATGTAATGAAACGAGATAAATCCTAACAGATGACGATTTCATTCCATGTAAATTAATATAATCTTTTAAGGTGTGAAATTGAATTAGAGACACAAGTCCCTATTCAAAATTCACAATTAACAAAATTATATTTATATTTCACCAATGAATTCTCCATATCTTATTTTCAAGGCAACCATACATAAAAACTGTGGGATACTTTGAAATTAATCTGACTGGAAGCCATTGCTTCAGTCAAATTAATTTTAAAATATTTAACAAAATATTTGTTTTACATCGTAAGGAATCTACTTTTCAGGGATTTATCGGTAAAAGGGTTCTTCTTACGTTCATCTTTCTCATGACAGTAATCTTAGGCTGTTTTCCTTATTTATACAATAGATGAGGCTATGGAGGGCCACAATGACATGATTGTTTGTAGGTTACACCAGTAAGATGAGGTTATGGAGGCCCACAATGACATGATTGTGTGTAGATTATGCCAGTAAGATGAGGCTATGGAGGGCCACAATGACATGATTGTTTGTAGGTTACATCAATAAGATGAGGTTATGGAGGGCCACAATGACATGATTGTTTGTAGGTTGCACCAGTAAGATGAGGTTATGGAGGGCCACAATGACATGATTGTTTGTGGGTTACACCAGTAAGATGAGGTTATGGAGGGCCACAATGACATGATTGTTTGTAGGTTACACCAGTAAGATGAGGCTATGGAGGGCCACAATGACATGATTGTTTGTAGGTTACGCCAGTAAGATGAGGCTATGGAGGGCCTGAATGACATGATTGTTTGTAGGTTACACCAGTAAGATGGGTCTATGGAGGGCCATGATGACATGATTGTTTGTAGGGTACACCAGTAAGATGAGGCTATGGAGGGCCACAATGACATCATTGTTTGTAGGTTACACCAGTAAGATGAGGTTATGGAGGCCCACAATGACATGATTGTTTGTAGGTTACACCAGTAAGATGAGGTTATGGAGGGCCACAATGACATGATTATTTGTAGGTTACGCCAGTAAGATGAGGTTATGGAGGGCCACAATGACATGATTGCGTGTAGGTTACACCAGTAAGATGAGGCTATGGAGGGCCACAATGACATGATTGTTTGTAGATTACACCAGTAAGATGAGGTTATGGAGGGCCATAATGACATGATTGTTTGTAGGTTACACCAGTAAGATGAGGTTATGGAGGGCCACAATGACATGATTGTTTGTAGGTTACACCAGTAAGATGAGGCTATTGAGGGCCACAATGACATGATTGTTTGTAGGTTATGCCAGTCTTCTTGCGTTCATCTTTCTCATGACAGTAATCTTAGACTGTTTTCCTTATTTGGTGCATGAAAGCTGAAGTGGTCATCAAACCGTCTCTGTCTCCTCTGATCTCTTCAAAAGATACTTCAGTGGGTCAGAAGCTTCTCCTAGCCTGTTCATATCGCTGGCAGTGTTGCAAGAGATGTTCTGCTGTTTCTTCTGCCTGCTGACACTCACAAAGTGCAGAATCTGTAATCCTGAGGCAGTGAAGATGTGCATTGAGACGATTGTGACCAGTCCTCAATCTGAAGATACATGTCTGATCCTCCCTACTGAGGCTGTGTATTGCATCATTATGCTGCCTGCTGTTGGGGCTTGTGGCTTTAATTATATGCTTCAGTTCTTCAAAGTCAACCTCGCGGTTGAATTGTTCTTTATTTGACCATTCCTTAGCCCGTTAATCAGCTGTGTCATTTCCTAATATGCCACAATGCGAGGGGATCCACTGTAAGTTGACATTGGTCTCTTTAGACAGTTGCGTAAGATTTTCATGAATTAAATCTGTACTTTCCTTTCCACTCTCCAGCGCCTGGAGCGCTGAGAGGGAGTCTGTCAGGAAGACAATATTTTCATTTCTGGTTTTTCGTTGTATCAGCTTTTGGCTAGCTAAGATCAGTGCCTGGATTTCTGCAGTGTAATTGCTACAGTGCTTCCCTGTTGGCAAGCATGAGTCTTATATCTCCACATGGAAACCGAATGTGAGCACCTGCCCCTCCATTCTTGACAGCCTGGATAGCTGATCCATCTGTATAAACATGTATCCACTCTTCCACAGGGTATTTTTCTGCAATATGACTCAATGCAAGAACTTTGTTTGTCACCTCTGCTTGATCTCCCTTGCTTTCAATCCCTGGAATCGAGGGCCAGATTGAAATTGTGTTTTCTATTTCAGAAGCGTTTCATGGTTCCCACTCGGGGATAGCAGTTATGTTTATACATCTGGGGAAGATGTCCGACTCTGTTTCTTTCAATATTCTTTGAAGTTTATAAGAAATTATTCCTCTTGAGCCTTCCTATAGACATTTTGTCAGCATATGCATGGGATGGTGAGGCATCGATTTGAATTTCTCTTATTGAATCTCGGCCTTGATTTCTCTTCTCTGCTGGAGTGGCTGGATATTGGTAAGTTCTTGCATCGCTGCTGTTGGAGTGGTCTTCATAGACCCCCATTATGATACGATGAGTCTGATTTTGTACCTTATTCAATGTCTGAAGGGTGCTTGTGGCAGCTGTCATCCACATCCATGATGATGAGCTGTATTCGATGATGTGCCTAACTCATCCAGAATAAACCTGTTTCAGAGTTTTCATGTTAGCTCCCCATTTTGTTCCAGTGGGCTTCCGCATAGCTGCCAGTCTTTGCTTGGCTATACCTTCAGCTTTGCTGATTTGCGCCTTCCAGGTTAGTCTTTTGTCAAATATCAGACCAAGATAAGTTACTTCATCCTCAAAGTGCAGAACTTAGTCACCAAATTTCAGACTTGTCTTGTGTTCCTTTTTAGTGGATAGTGTGAATAGAGTTGCGACTGTCTTCTCTTTATTGATCTGGACAAACCATCTTGTAACCCAAGAATTGAGGTGATCAATTGCGAGTTGCATGCAGTAATTGGCTGTTGACACACTCCTCGCTGCTCCGCATCACAAGATCGTCAGCATACAATGCAGCGCTTGACTCCCATTGGAAGGTTCTTCACCAGGTCATTGATGAATATTGTGATGAGGGTGGGAGAGACTACACCACCCTGAGGTACACCATGTCGTAGCAGGACTTTCTTGCTGCTCGTCACATTCAGCTGTACTGATGCCTTTCGGTTGTGAAGATACTGGCATATCCAGATGTATATTTTTCCAGAGATATCACTGGTCCTGAGCTTTTGGAGGAGTCCATGCTTCCATACTTTATCAAATTCCTTCTGCAGATCAGCCGACACAGTGATGGTATGCTTTTTCTGCTGATAAAGTGTTACACCCCTGCACCCGACCCAAGATCAGAGATCTTAGATCTACTTTGAGGACTAGCACTTGTAGCAGGGGGTTAAAGGGGTTATTAATAGATACTTGCAAATCACGTCTCTACAAGGGTCTTGAAGAATGGCCATTTGTAGGCGAAGAGGTGATTTTTGTGAAAATCTGTCACTGAAATGCCTGGCTCGATAACTGAGGCAGACATTCCAGTGGTAAAATTTCTCCCCCGTCTTCTTGGCCTGCGAATGGATATTCTGACTAAGCTTTTTCTTTATGAGTACTCTTGAGCATTAAAGTCTTCAAGCAGTGGTTACATGTGTATTACATTGTTTTGATGTCAATGGATCTTGATTGTGACAGATACCTTGTTTTCAGGCTATTACGTGGTCTCAATGGGCTACCTCGCCTCCGCTACCTCGATCTCTCTGGCTGTCCTCTACTCACCGGGCCAGCAATTTGTAATATCGTGCAGGTGTGCCCTCGTCTAGAACCAGACAACCTCTTCTACTGCGACAACCTCTCAGACGGTCCATTTACTCAGACAGCGAGTGGATGCCAGAATATTGACAACCCTACACTCCCCTGCTGTAGGAATGGACTCAACTAGTTATTCCCAGTGAGACAGTTTATTCCATTAATCCAGGTAAGGTATGAGCTTAACACAACCTTCATAAATTCACACACATTCATTCAGCCAGAGTTTATTTCTAGCTCATCTGTCTTCGATTTGGAACTTTCTTAAACATTTCAAAATGTTTTGCATGTGAAAAATCAGCTTTGCTCAATTTGTATATTATATGACATCATTAATCCCGAAATAGCCATAGTTAACAAATTTAACAAAACCTCACAACATCAGGAAAATCTAGGCTGCAGAAATGGTGTCTCGCCCTCTCTCAAACTGAGAAGAAAAATTTCCGGTTACAAAAACCGATTTTTACAGTTACACTAACCCACAAAAAGAACAATCAAAAGTTTAACGGTTACACCAAAACCAATTTTCCGGTTACACTTAACCAACAATCCAAAAATTTGGTTACACCAAAATTATTTCCGGTTACAGGATTCAGTGAATCTGGCGCACAAAACACAAATCCAGTTACAAAACATAATTTTTGGTTACAAATAACATTTCCTGTTACAAAACATAATTTCCGGTTACACGTAACCAGATTTGTTCTGATCCCGGTTACACCAAGGAGCAACTGTAATCGGATCAGAGAGTATAAAAGCAAGTGCAGAACAGAGCACTGACATTTGGATATTGATCCAACCAGATCAAGCGTAAGAAAGCTTCAAAAGAAGAGTTCCTGACCAGTTGATCAATTAAATTTAACAAAATGGTTTGAAATGTTTTCCTTTTCGAATGCAAGACTGAATGGAGCCTATGATGGTCAACTTTGTTTAGGTTTTATGTTTATGTCTGTTAGAACAGATTATGGAGAAGACAAGAGCGATCAGGAATGTAACCCTTTAATGGTAAAGTGATTGATGTCAGCTAGGTATACGTGAGTGATGTTGGCTAGGTATATGTGAGTGATGTCAGCTAGGTATATGTGAGTGATGTCAGCTAGGTATATGTGAGTGATGTCAGCTAGGTATATGTGAGTGATGTCAGCTAGGTATACGTGAGTGATGTCGTCTAGGTATACATGAGTGAAGTCGGCTAGGTATACGTGAGTGATGTTGGCTATGTATATGTGAGTGATGTCAGCTAGGTATACGTGAGTGAAGTCGGCTAGGTATGCATGAGTGATGTCGGCTAGGTATATGTGAGTGATGTCGGCTAGGTATACGTGAGTGATGTCGGCTAGGTATATGTGAGTGATGTCGGCGAGGTATACGTGAGTGATGTCGTTTGGGTATGCGTGAGTGATGTCGGCTGGGTATACGTGAGTGATGTCGGCTAGGTGTACGTGAGTGATGTCGGCTAGGTATACATGAGTGATGTCGGCTAGGTATATGTGAGTGATGTCGGCTAGGTATATGTGAGTGATGTCGGCTAGGTATATGTGAGCGATGTCGGCTAGGTATACGTGAGTGAACTCTGTTTTGGCTTCATTCATGAAGGGGTTTGCAGCCTTTGGCTGTTCAGCAGCTATTGGAAGTAGTGTGTTAAGAGGACGATTTCCTCATTGATAAGTCAACATCATCTGTATACTCCATCTCTAGTGACATAGCTATCATTGAGATTGGAGGGTTTGTCTTGTAGAGTGTTCTCAAGCAGATGATAGAGCTGCGGCGAGATAGCAAGGGAAAGGCACTGGTGATAAACCATCACCGTGTCGTGATCCTGTTGATGTTTTCAAACTGCAAAAAGTGTCACAGCCTTATCCCTTCCATTAATACAGAACCTCACATGGTCTTTCTCTCAGTTGATGGACATTGGCAGAAGAGCCCTGTTGAAGTTTATACAAGTAGTCGTGGCATTGCGGTTTATTGACATTGACAGGGAATCGAACCCACAACCGGCGAACGCGACAAGCATTACCACCCACAAATGCTTCCACCACACCAATGATGCAATACTGTTGAATTTTATGCCACAATGTCAAAGGTTAAAGTCATGGTTACCCAATTACAGTGCTTCTGGATGATAATGGGCATGAAACAAAGATCAGCAGGAATGTTTCCCTTAATGTCATGGCCACACGGACAATGAACCTTAGTTGACATATTTCCAAAGCAGAAACAGAAACATGTTACATGTAGTTAATACAATTTGAATGCGCTTTAAGAATTGTTCTGTTGAATATTTTGGACTTAATTTGATTGGAAGCCATAGCCACCAATGGCTTCCAATCAAATAAAGTCCAAAAATATTCAACAGCACATGTTAGTATACCCTCGAAAATGAAGTTCGAAGGGATATAGGAATGCATCTGTACGTACTGATAGTTTTCCGGACAATAACTTGTGTTTACCAGCACTGATTTGAACTAGCTTTTGCATACTGCTTAGTAATATGAATACAGAGACCAAGTTCGCCTTGCGTCAATTTGCGTCAAATTTACCCAGAGTTATTTGCCTTTGAAAGTATGAAATTCGAAAACTTATCCATTTCCAAACAATAGCTTGTGTTTGCCAGCACTGATTTAAACCAGTTTCAGCCTACTGCTTAGTAATACGAATACAGAGGCCAAGTTCGAATTCCGTCAATTTGTGTCAAATTTACCCGGAGTTATCCCGCCCTTGAAAAAATATAAACGTTAATTTGACAGTTATCAGCCAATAAGTTGTGTTATACTAAACCGATTCGAACCAAGTTCAGAATATAGCTTAATACTACTGAGGTGGATGTCATGTTCGTATTCCATTACTTTTCAACATTCGCCAGAGTTATATCACCATTGAAAAATACAAACTTCGTTTATGCTAGACTAAACCAATTCGAACCAAATTCGGAATAAAGCTTAATACTACAGAGACAGATGTCAAGATCCTGTTCCATTAGTTTTCATCGATATTTGCCAGAGTTATCTCCCTTGAAAAATACAACCTGTTAATTTGTCCGATTCCAGGCAATAACTCGTACTAGACTAAACAGATTTTAACCAAATTCAGAATTTAGATTAAGAGTATTAATACGGAGGTCAAGTTCCTGTTTTGTTAGTTTCCATCAATAATTGTTGGAGATATCACCCTTGAAAAATACAAACTTCGTTAATTTGTTAAGTGGCAGGGATCCTGAATCAAGGGTCCCTAGCTAATCAAGGGTCCCTAGCCAATCAAGGGTCCCCAGCTAAGAACAATCAGTGAGCATGTGCATGCACGTGCTCAGTAGCATGGACCCTGAATCAAGGGTCTCCAGCTAATCATGGTCCCCAACTAAGAACAGTCAGCGAGCATGTGCACGCACATGCTCAGTAGCAGGGACCCTGAATCAAGGGTCCCCAGCTAATCAAGGGTTCCCAAGTAAGTGAGTATGTGCATGCTCAGTGGTAGGGACCCTTGGCGGGGTTCTGTGGCCTATAAATAGGAGGCACTGCACCAATGTCAGGCATCTGACTTTCGTCCTCCAACCGAAGACAAGCGTCAGGTATACTTCAGCGACGTGGCTTATCGCGTTTTACCAGTTTAAATTAATCAACACAATATGATAGGAGCCAATACAGACAATCTCCACCCAAAGATATTCCTGTGCTCCATTTCAAAGCTAATTCTTCTCACAGAAATAGCAAGAGAAGAGGGCGATAGGTACCTCGCCCCCTTCCCCTACCAACATACATGTATATGTAAGGGAAACAAAAAGACTTCAAACTGAGTAGTCAGGAGCTCTACAGGGATGTCCAAAAGGACTCCCCCCATAGCTCAGCACTTTACTTTCCCAAGACTTGTGCAGGGGAAACAGTGACTCTTCAAACTGAGGATTCAAGAGCAATACAGCAATAGCTAACCCTAGGAATGAGCATGCTTCTTACTGCATTACCCAGGTTATAAGAGGGGACCCATGTGCAAACATAAACACTCCAATCAGGAGATGAAAAAGAAGCATACAGGATATATAATCTCCACACCATGGAGTCTCTAGGCACCAGCCATATGGTTAAGAGCCATTAGCCAGTAGGCTGTCCCCCTACCCCTCTGTTCCCCCATCCGACGTTATAAATTCTTCAAAATCATCACATGAATGACTGTTGGTGTATGATGTCATCTCGTGAATAGTATGTTGTTGATGATTAATAGCCCACTACAAACAAATTAGATCAGGGCTCGAAAAGTAAAAAAATATTTTGGGCAACTATGCCTTTTAAATTAGGTTGCCAGACTGTACTTTCAGGTTGCCCCATTTCTGTAAATTCTGTTGAACATATGTATTGTTGTAGGCTATACAGACTACAGAATCCTTGTAAATACCAACTCAACCATTATAGTAACCCTTTATCCCTCATATCAGCCAAATAATGTCTTCTGTAGTGATCTTGAGAAATGTCTGTTTGCTGACTAAGAGAAGACTATTTTTTTTAATTTACCAATGGAATGACTGGCTCGATAACCGATTCATTCCAGTCGAAAATTTAAAAAAACAGTTCTCTTGGTCTGCAAGTAGACATTTTCTATGATAAAATTAAAATTTTCTTGAACAAATTTGAGTGTGAAAGGGTTAATACTACACATAATAAATACTCACCATGAGTAAATATACAGGCCCTGAAAATAAATACTGACCATGAGTAAATATACAGCCCCTGAAAATAAATACTGACCATGAGTAAATATACAGGCCGTGAAAATAAATACTGACCATGAGTAAATATACAGGCCGTGAAAATAAATACTGACCATGAGTAAATATACAGGCCCTGAAAATAAATACTCACCATGAGTAAATATACAGGCTGTGAAAATAAATACTGACCATGAGTAAATATACAGGCCCTGAAAATAAATACCATGAGTACATATACAGGCCCTGAAAATAAATACTCACAATGAGTACATATACAGGCCCTGAAAATAAATACTTGCCATGAGTACATATACAAGCCCTGAAAATAAATACTCACCATGAGTACATATACAGGCCCTGAAAATAAATACTCACCATGAGTACATATACAGGCCCTGAAAATAAATACTCACCATGAGTACATATACAGGCCCTGAAAATAAATACTCACCATGAGTACATATACAGGCCCTGAAAATAAATACTCACCATGAGTACATATACAGGCCCTGAAAATAAATACTCACCATGAGTAAATATACAGGCCCTGAAAATAAATACTCACCATGAGTACATATACAGGCCCTGAAAATAAATACTCACCATGAGTACATATACAGGCCCTGAAAATAAATACTCACCATGAGTACATATACAGGCCCTGAAAATAAATACTCACCATGAGTACATATACAGGCCCTGAAAATAAATACTCACCATGAGTACATATACAGGCCCTGAAAATAAATACTCACCATGAGTACATATATACAGGCCCTGAAAATATATACTCACCATGAGTACATATACAGGCCCTGAAAATAAATACTCACCATGAGTACATATACAGGCCCTGAAAAGAAGACATTCCCTAGGTTGTCCCCAAGGGCAACCAATGTGTTAAAATTTGGTTGCCCTGCAGTAAAAAGTGGTTGCCTGGGACTGCAGGAATGTGTAATTTTCGTGGCATGTAGATAGATGCAAGAGAAACACGAATGTTTGATAAACTAGAGCTTGTATTGGAGGTGATGTCCCGCTTCGTAACATTTTATGTTTCGCAGAACTAGAAATAATCTGTGGAATAAAAATGGGGAGTAATAAAGATACAGTACATGTAGCATGAGAAATACATGTACTCAGGTCTCGATTTGAACACTAACCAGTTAGCCCGAGGATAGGAGAATTTCATATGGGTTAGTAAAACTACACCTGCACTAACCCGTCTGTGTTAGTAATGCTCTCAAAAGAGGAAATACGAAAAAACACTTATAATGTCATTATGTTCAGTACCCACAAAAAACTCACAAAAGAACAGATTTTCTGCTATCTTCAATGCTTTATTGAATATTTTGAAATTAATTTGTCCTTAGACAGCAACTGTTTTCCGGACAAATTAATTTCAAAATATTCAACAGCTCTGTATGGTTGCCATGGAAATGAGTTTTATAGGGATCTATCGGTGAATGGATTAAAGAAGAGATCAGCTTTAACTTTACAATCATTGGGTTAGTGAAATTTGTTGCGGGATACTGAAGTCAATGATCCACTATCCCATCTGGGTTAGTAGAAGAAATCCTTAAAATCTACCGCTGGCATTGATAAGTCCCACGACCCATTATAGAGTAGGATTAAGTCAATGATTACACACTGGTTGAATTGACTCAGGTTATCATAGTACTGTATTGAAATGTATATGACAAACTGGTCAGATCTGTTTTATATTGATTTTATTCATAAGTACAAGTTAGACAACGGATGATATTGCCGATATTTGGAAAACAAACGATGATGATAGCGATAATATTGTGGTGTTCTCGATATTATTGAGAAAGCACCCAGCTCTAACCGTCATACAACACCGCCCCATTGGCCAAGATACCTTATCGTACTGCCTAAACCCATGGAGCCTCCGGCAAACCTGCGACCTCAACACCAACAGAACAATCCTGTCCAATGTGTCTGTGCCACATCAGAGAAATGGTTGACTGTTTCACTGGAGCCTACCAGTGCCAGATCAGAGTGGCTTTTAACGCTTTCACATCTTTGCAGATATTGTATGGGCACAGCAAGTGCTTGCGTAAATGTCCAATCACCTGGACTTTCACAAGCTGGGTTTTGACATCTCACGGGCTGCCGACCCTATTAAATGACCAAAGCTTGATATACTACACTAGACTGTATGTAATATCGATGATGAGCTGTGGATAGTAAGACAGTTATTGGCAAAGACCAGACTGTTCAGTACCGTCTGAAACCAACTTTACATTAAAAGCACTAGAAAACCCCATAAGAAAGCCAAAAATTTGGTCGCAAATGCGCGGATTGGAGCTTTTTTATGTTGTTCACTCTACAGAAAAACATTTCATGTGTAATTTAGTAAATATGTGTCGACGAAACTGGCGCAAACGGGAAATGAAAACAAAATGTCCCGCTAATCAAATGTTTGCGGGCTTCCTTAACTGGGACTATCAGTGAACGCCATAAACAGCTGAAATATTTCTCGGAATTAATCTTTCATGCCATTCATATTCACTGCGATAATGAGATCGAGTTTCTGATTAATTACGTCATATAATAAACAAATTGAAGAAAGCTTCTGATTGCCACAGTTATTCTAGAATATACATGTAATGCATGCATGCATAAGACGTGCCAAATTTATACTGTGAAGAATCGTAAAAATTGAATGTTCCTTTAGAATAATATGATACACAACGACCAAATGCACATCTTGTGCCAAATTTATACCGTGAAGTGCCGTAAAAACGAACTTCTTATCTCAAAGCGTCTTTTCAAACTTTATTTTGAACAATGATCATGCAAGATAAGACGCATAACATTTCTATTATAATGTATCGAAAAAACATGAACTTATCTAAAATCTGTCGCTTCGTATTATTCTAAACAGAATAATGCGAAACGTTGGCCCCTCGATAACTTGATAATAGCCTTTGTAAACATAGATATGGTATATATGGACTAGATCACTCATGACCCTCTCAAAGTGACATTTCAGAGTTCAGTATTTTCTCCCCCCGGATGCATAGTCTCCAAAATAGTTTTTGGTACTGAACCTACTACGTAGTCACGATTTGCTGAACCCACATCACCGGTGGTGGGGACAACTAGGTCCATAGTGAGGGTAGGCACATGAGCAATCTAGCCAATATATCCATATCTATGCTTGTAAAACAGATTTTTTTATGTTTTTCGTTCCGAACACAAGGCTGTGGACAAAGAAGAATGGCCTTTTATCAAAAAGGTGTAGAGTCAACTTTTGACTTTACATTTGTTATACATGTATCGGTACATGTAGTAAGGTATGAACTTATGTATATCATTAAATTGGCACGTTATGGCCCGCCAAAACATAACATGTGTTACTAAGATTGTAGCGTGCAAACCGCATTTACTGGCCCGCTTTTAAAATGTAAAGTTTTCCGTAAAAGGACATTTTTAGACTTTAACGCGAATGCATTTTGGTGCGAGCAAAAACTCGGCTCGTCGTTGCGAAATTGTTTTTGTCTGCTTGGAAATTTCAGCGCTTTGTGGTCGCGAAATTTTCACAACTTATGTCAAGTTGGTTGGGAATGGAGGAAGAGCATAGGTTAACCGATATATACCTCTTACAACATTCCTGTACATTACAGCACTGGGAACATAGCACATTATCTATATGAAAACTATGGATCCATATGTCAAGAACCCATCTGACTACAGAAATATTCTTGTATGATGCACCGTGTGTATTACCGATGCTGTTAGATTGTGTATCAGCGAAATCATTCACCGTAGTTATTTCCCTTGAAATATTAAAGATCTGTCCAAGATGTCAGTATATTTGTTTTGCGTATCACTGATGCTATAGAACTTTAACAGTCTCTCGTGGGAGGGTAGACACTTGGGGATTTGGAGGATAAAGAATTAATAAATTAATCCCCCCCCCCTCCCCCCCCCCCCCCTTAAAAAGACCCATGGGGATTATGCTTTTGCTTTCCTCCATGCATGCGTCCATGATGCATTTGGGCTCTGCTAAATAAATTCATAAATAATGGATGGATTCATTGTAAATTTGGTGTATTGACTCTGGATGACATTACTGCAGTGAGGATTGCATATCAGCAAAGCAAGTCTCGATTCACAGTAGTTATCTCCCTTGAAACACTTAACATTTGTCAAGAATGGCCAATCATTTATTTTCTGCTCAATAACTTCACTTATGAAAGAAATGTGTGCTGAAACCGATGCATACAACTAAAGTCCCTCTGCCCTATCCTGCCATGCCTTGCTCTGCTCTACCTCGCCCTGCCTTGTCCTGCTCTGCTCTGCTCTGCTCTACATCACCACGCCCTACCTTGTGCTATCATGCCAGGCCCTGCCCTACCTTGCGCTGCCCTGGACTGCTCTACCCTCCCTTGCTCTGCATTGTCCTGCCCTCGCTCTACATTGTCCTGTCCAGCCATGCCCTTCTTTTCCTTCTCTTGCTCTGCCCTGATCTGCGCTGCCTCGCCCTGCCCTACCTTGTGGTGCCTGGCCTTGTCCTACCCTGCCATGCCTTTCCTTGCCCTGCCCTGTCATGCTCTATGCTACCTCACCCTGTCCTACCTTGCCCTGCGCTGTACTTCCCTTCCCTGCCCTGCTCTCCTACAATGCCCTGCCATAGTAGTGTGTATTTAGAGTTAGCTGTCAATACATCGGGAAGAACAGTTATTTGTACTGATCGAGTTTACTGTACCCTCTATAAATAAAGATATTATTATTATTACATATGGCTCGCTATATACATAATGTCTCTCTGTATACACAGTGCTGTTACTAGTTATGGATACCGGATCACTCGGGATAGACATTATTTCTAAGTCATCTTTGCTCCATGTTGATGATTCTATGTAGAATATGTGATACTATATGACAGTTTGTATGCATTGATGAGCATTGCTTGGTAATTACTCCATAAAACATAGTGTATAATTATTCAAAACATTCGCCATAAAACCCATACTCATACATTCCATGATGTTCACTGATCCCTCGTCTAAATCACTGAATATCAACATTTACATAAAGTCGTTAACAATTTACTCATATTTGTACACCAAGGGGGATAACTCCTAAGATTTATATATCTAAGCCGATTATAGGAAAGGAAAACTATTTCACCGATATTAGTGCCTGACATTCATATAGTCAGTGACAGTTTTAAAAATACAATTTCTTTCTTGTCTCTAAATAGCTTATTGTTTGTGAGTAAGACTTATCTTCCTTGTGTCATGATGGGATTCTGTAAAGGGGGTACATGTTAATATGAAATCTTGTTGGTGGCTGGTGGTTGGTGTGGGGTGTCGAGACTGTCTTCACTTGGGAAATATTTGAATATGTCCTTTGGGTGCAATTTAAGGAGCTTATTAGCAGTAATTGCACACCTATATACAATATCACACAAGAGTGTCTCGATAATGGTACACGTCTGAATTAAATGATAATAGAGCCCCCCCCCCCCCCCCCCCCCCCCCCCCCCCCCCTTTTCGCCAGCCAAAGATGGCTTCTGCAGTTCTTGGTAGCAATGTCCAGTCAAGAGAATATTTTTGAAAATTTAACAAGTGGAATGACTGGTGCAAAAATTGAGCCAGTCATTCCAGTGGTAACCTTTGATAAATGCAAACGAATATTCAATGAGCAAATATAAAATATAAATGTTCTGTTAGCAAACTTGACCAGTAAATGGTTAAGTTAGTCATGATAGATAGGTAACAGGATATAATGAACTTGAAACTTGAAGCCAGTTATAGCGCATCCATAGGCTAGTATAAAGAGAACACATATTTATACATAAACATTATCACACCAGCAGTCCTCATAGACTAGGACCTCACTTTAACCAACATGACTACCAAGTTTTTGCAGATGACATAGTCTAAGTGTTATATCTCTGGACTTGCTAAATATTTTTAAAACAATTTGACTGAATGTTGCTGGTGGCTAGGCCCTCAACAACTTTCAGTCAATCTTTTTAAAATTGTTCAGCAAGTCGAACGTTTTTGCTCATTGAAATTATTGTCTGGTGACCTGCAGCAGCTAGACAGTTAATAATGACTATGCAATGTGTCATGAGCCGCCCTCACTCCCACCTCTTGCTTTGTGGGTAGGGTGGGTGTGTGGTGCATTTTATGTGTTTGCTTTTATTTGTGAGTCCATGCACAGGGGGACCTCAAACACAATATTTTCTGCACGTTTGTTGTGTGGTGGTGAAGGGGGGGGGGGGGGGGGGTTTGAATAAATGTAGAAGCGCCTGAGATTGGGAAAAACACTGTTTAGTTAGCCAAAGGTTTGTGCCAGGGGAGTGTATTCTGATGTGGGATGGAGGGGGGTGGCAGGGTATGTGTGTGTGGGGGTGTTGTGTGTTGAAGCCTTTTGGTCCTCCCCCACAAAATTGTGGACTTCTAGATGGTGTCAGACAGTATCTATGCATTTCACACTTTCTTTATGTAAATATTGTGTCATGCTCTCTTGTTTGATGATAATATGATGAACAGATGTGTCATTTAATCTTTCAAGCCTACATGTGACAAACTGCAGCTGAACATCATTTAAAAGAAAGTATTGTGTAGAATAAAGGACCCTTCCAGTTTATCCATCCATCATATGATATCATTACATAATCAACTTTGTGAAGTGTAGGATGATGTCATAATCAATTATGGCATGTAGGACTTGATTTAGGTCTGTATTAAACGCTTAATACTCTGACACGTACAAATTGTATACAGGTTTTTACTATTTAATAAACATGCTGTTGAATATTTTGAACAAATTTGAGTGGGCACTGGGGGATTGGCAGCAACAGTACCCAGTCAAATTAGTTTCAAATATTCAACAGCTTACCTGTATATAGTTTTCTGGAAATTGATAGTCAGGGCATAATATTCAATGATTGATCGTCCCAACATGTGAGAGGTGTGGGTGGAGCTTAGCTAGAGATGGGCGGGGCATAGCTAGAACTAGAAAGGTCCATCTGATGCTGATTTTGACACAAAGATGTTGCTGCCAAGTGATATTAGGTTCAGGTATTCAACATACGCTCGATGTATAGGTACCTTGACATTTCTCTCCTGCCATTTCAGGATTAAAATTAAATTAAAGGGCAATTATCAATTTGCAATTTTTAGCTCACCTGGCCAACAGGGCCAAGTGAGCTTATGCCATGCTGATTGTCTGTCGTCCATCCATCCGGTGTCCGTCAACTTTGCTTAAAAACGCTACTCCTCATTAACCACTTGATGGATTTCAAATTAATTTGGCATGAATGATCCTATGGGGGTAGGCTCTTTAAAACATGTATACAGAATTTTGATTGGTCCTTTTTTTCGGTAGGCATCTTGGATTTTCTGAAAAATCTTTCGGAAATCATTTAAAACGCTGCTCCTCATTCACTGTTTGGTCAATTTCAACCAGACTTAGCTGGGAGGATAGTACGCTAGTATTGTTCAGAATGTGTACATGCAGAAATTTGATTGGTCAATTTTTCCGCTGGCCATCTTGAATTCTCTGAAATTTTTGGAAATCACTTAAAGGCCTACTCGATAACCACTTTGCCGATTTCATTCAACCATGGATGAAATAACTCTAGCATAGTGTGCTTCAGAATATGTATGGTATACAGAATTTTGATTGGGCCATTTTTCCCGTCGGCCACCTTGATTTTTCCAAAAAAAAGGGGGGAGAAGTCGTTTAAAACGCTACTCCTCATTTTCAGAACATCTATACAGAATTTTGATTAGTAAACTTTTCCGATGGCTATCTTGGATTTTCTGAAAATTTCTGGAAAAATCACTACACCTCGTTAACCGCTTGAACAAGTTCAAGCAAACTCGACTGAAGGACCCTAAATTGATATGCTTCAGAGCTATATACAGAATTTTGATTGGTTAAGTTGTTTGGTGGCCATCTTGAATTTTCCGAAAAAAATGGCTGAAAATCGTTTAAAACGCTACTGATGAACTGCTTGGGCATTTTTCAACCAGACTCACTGGAATGAGCGAGCCTAGGGCAGTAGGCTTCAGAACTTGTATACAGAATTTTGATTGGTCAATTTTTCCGTGGCCAGCTTGGATTTTCTGAACATTTTGGGAAACTAGTTAAAAGTCTACTCCTCATTAACCACTGGCTGATTTCAAGCAAACAGCTTTAAGAACCTAGGCCGATACGCTTCAGAATATGTATACAGAATTTTGACGGCTTGATTTTGCTGGTGGCCATCTTGGATTTTCCGAAAAATGGGAATTCGTATAAAATGCTACTCATTAATCGCTTGGACAATTTCAACCAAATATGGCTGGAAGGATCCTATTGTCGTAACCTCTAGAAATTCTATTCAGAATTTGATAGGTCTATGTTTTGGCAGCCATCTCTGATTTATGAAAGTTTTCAAGAACCATTTAAAAATGGTATTCCTTCAATCAATAGCCAATTTCAATAAAACTTATGTGGAATGATCTTATGACGGTAGGCTTCAACATATTAAACGAGAATCTTGATTGGTAAATATTTTGGTGGCCATCTTGGATTTTCCGAAACTCATCGATCATGTCTATATAAATGCAAATGGTTTAAATGCCAAAGGTCCAGGTGAGCGCCACAGGCTCTTGGGTCTCTTGTTGTGTATATTGTCTATACTCAGGTTGGAATGCGGGGTTACCTAGTTTAGATATTGTCTATACTCAGTCAGGTTGGAATGCGGGCTAATCTAGTTTAGATATTGTCTATGCTCAAGTTGGAATGCGGGCTTACCTAGTTTAGATATTGTCTATACTCAGTCAGGTTGGAATGGGGGGGGGGGGGGTTAGCTAGTGTAGATATTGTCTATACTCAGTCAGGTTGGAATGCGGGGGTTACCTAGTTTAGATATTGTCTGTATTCAGTCAGGTTGGAATCCGGGGGTTACCTAGTGTAGATATTGGCTATGCATCAGTCAGGTTGGAATGCGGGGGTTACCTAGTTTAGATATTGTCTATACTCAGTCAGGTTGGAATGTGGGGGTTACCTAGTGTAGATATTGTCTATACTGAGGTTGGGAATGCAGAAGTTACCTAGTGTAGATATTGTCTATACTGAGGTTGGAATGCAGGGGTTACCTAGTGTAGATATTGTCTATACTCAGTCAGGTTGGAATGCGGGGGTTACCTAGTTTAGATATTGTCTATGCTCAGTCAGGTTGGAATGCGGGGGTTACCTAGTTTAGATGTTGTCTATACTCAGTCAGGTTGGAATGCGGGGGTTACCTAGTGTAGATATTGTCTATACTCAGTCAGGTTGGAATGCGGGGGTTACCTAGTGTAGATATTGTCTGTACTCAGGTTGGAATGCGGGGGTTACCTAGTGTAGATATTGTCTGTAGTCAGGTTGGAATGCGGAGGTTACCTAGTTTAGATATTGTCTATACTCAGTCAGGTTGGAATGCGGGCTTACCTAGTTCAGATATTGTCTATGCTCAAGTTGGAATGCGGGTTTACCTAGTTTAGATATTGTCTATACTCAGTCAGGTTGGAATGCGGGGGTTAGCTAGTGTAGATATTGTCTATACTCAGTCAGGTTGGAATGCGGGGGTTACCTAGTTTAGATATTGTTTGTATTCAGTCAGGTTGGAATGTGGGGGGTTACCTAGTGTAGATATTGGCTATACTCAGTCAGGTTGGAATGCGGGGATTACCTAGTTTAGATATTGTCTATACTCAGTCAGGTTGGAATGCGGGGGTTACATAGTTTGGGTATTGTCTATGCTCAGGTTGGAATGCGGAGGTTACCTAGTGTAGATATTGTCTATACTGAGGTTGGAATGCAGGGGTTACCTAGTGTAGATATTGTCTATACTCAGTCAGGTTGGAATGCGGGGGTTACCTAGTTTAGATATTGTCTATACTCAGTCAGGTTGGAATGCGGAGGTTACCTAGTTTAGATATTGTCTATACTCAGTCAGGTTGGAATGCGGGGGTTACCTAATGTAGATATTGTCTGTACTCAGGTTGGAATGCGGAGTTTACCTAGTTTAGATATTGTCTATACTCAGTCAGGTTGGAATGGCGAGGTTACCTAGTGTAGATATTGTCTATACTCAGGTTGGAATCCGGGGGTTACCTAGTGTAGATATTGTCTATGCTCAGGTTGGAATGCGGGGTGACCTAGTGTAGATAGTGTCTATGCTCAGGTTGGAATGCAGGGGTTACCTAGGGTAGATATTGTAAAGAACTCAGGTTGGAATGCGGGGGTTACCTAGTGTAGATGGTGTCTATGCTCAGGTTGCAATGCGGGGGTGACCTAGTTTAGATATTGTAAAGAACTCAGGTTGGAATGCGGGGGTTACCTAGTGTAGATAGTGTCTATACTCAGGTTGGAATGTGGGGGTCACCTAGTGTAGATATTGTCTATGCTCAGGTTGGAATGCGGGGGTTACCTAGTGTAGATATTGTCTATGCTCAGGTTGGAATGCGGGGGTTACCTAGTGTAGATATTGTCTATACTGAGGTTGGAATGCAGGGGTTACCTAGTGTAGATAGTGTCTATACTCAGGTTGGAATGCAGGGGTTACCTAGTGTAGATAGTGTCTATGCTCAGGTTGGAATGCGGGGTTTACCTAGTGTAGATATTGTCTATGCTCAGGTAGGAATGCAGCGGTTACCTAGTGTAGATATTGTCTATGCTCAGGTTGGAATGTGGGGGTTACCTAGTGTAGATATTGTCTATACTCAGGTTGGAATGCAGGTGTTACCTAGTGTAGATATTGTCTATGCTCAGTCAGGTTGGAATGCGAGGGTTACCTAGTGTAGATATTGTCTATGCTCAGGTTGGAATGCATAGGTTACCTTGTGTAGATATTATCTATACTCAGGTTGGAATGCGGGGGTTACCTAGTGTAGATATTGTCTATACTGAGGTTGGAATGCGGGGGTTACCTAGTGTAGATATTGTCTGTAGTCAGGTTGGAATGCGGAGGTTACCTAGTTTAGATATTGTCTATACTCAGTCAGGTTGGAATGCGGGCTTACCTAGTTCAGATATTCTCTATACTCAAGTTGGAATGCGGGTTTACCTAGTTTAGATATTGTCTATACTCAGTCAGGTTGGAATGCGGGGGTTAGCTAGTGTAGATATTGTCTATACTCAGTCAGGTTGGAATGCGGGGGTTACCTAGTTTAGATATTGTTTGTATTCAGTCAGGTTGGAATGTGGGGGGTTACCTAGTGTAGATATTGGCTATACTCAGTCAGGTTGGAATGCGGGGATTACCTAGTTTAGATATTGTCTATACTCAGTCAGGTTGGAATGCGGGGGTTACATAGTTTGGGTATTGTCTATGCTCAGGTTGGAATGCGGAGGTTACCTAGTGTAGATATTGTCTATACTGAGGTTGGAATGCAGGGGTTACCTAGTGTAGATATTGTCTATACTCAGTCAGGTTGGAATGCGGGGGTTACCTAGTTTAGATATTGTCTATACTCAGTCAGGTTGGAATGCGGAGGTTACCTAGTTTAGATATTGTCTATACTCAGTCAGGTTGGAATGCGGGGGTTACCTAATGTAGATATTGTCTGTACTCAGGTTGGAATGCGGAGTTTACCTAGTTTAGATATTGTCTATACTCAGTCAGGTTGGAATGGCGAGGTTACCTAGTGTAGATATTGTCTATACTCAGGTTGGAATCCGGGGGTTACCTAGTGTAGATATTGTCTATGCTCAGGTTGGAATGCGGGGTGACCTAGTGTAGATAGTGTCTATGCTCAGGTTGGAATGCAGGGGTTACCTAGGGTAGATATTGTAAAGAACTCAGGTTGGAATGCGGGGGTTACCTAGTGTAGATGGTGTCTATGCTCAGGTTGCAATGCGGGGGTGACCTAGTTTAGATATTGTAAAGAACTCAGGTTGGAATGCGGGGGTTACCTAGTGTAGATAGTGTCTATACTCAGGTTGGAATGTGGGGGTCACCTAGTGTAGATATTGTCTATGCTCAGGTTGGAATGCGGGGGTTACCTAGTGTAGATATTGTCTATGCTCAGGTTGGAATGCGGGGGTTACCTAGTGTAGATATTGTCTATACTGAGGTTGGAATGCAGGGGTTACCTAGTGTAGATAGTGTCTATACTCAGGTTGGAATGCGGGGGTTACCTAGTGTAGATAGTGTCTATGCTCAGGTTGGAATGCGGGGTTTACCTAGTGTAGATATTGTCTATGCTCAGGTAGGAATGCAGCGGTTACCTAGTGTAGATATTGTCTATGCTCAGGTTGGAATGTGGGGGTTACCTAGTGTAGATATTGTCTATACTCAGGTTGGAATGCAGGTGTTACCTAGTGTAGATATTGTCTATGCTCAGTCAGGTTGGAATGCGAGGGTTACCTAGTGTAGATATTGTCTATGCTCAGGTTGGAATGCATAGGTTACCTTGTGTAGATATTATCTATACTCAGGTTGGAATGCGGGGGTTACCTAGTGTAGATATTGTCTATACTGAGGTTGGAATGCAGGGGTTACCTAGTGTAGATATTGTCTATACTGAGGTTGGAATGGAGAGGGTTACCTAGTGTAGATATTGTCTATGCTCAGGTTGGAATGCGGGTGTTACCTAGTGTAGATATTGTCTATACTGTGGTTGGAATGTGGGGGTTACCTAGTGTAGATAGTGTCTATACTCAGGTTGGAATGCAGGTGTTACCTAGTTTAGATATTGTCTATGCTCAGTCAGGTTGGAATGCGATGGTTACCTAGTGTAGATATTGTCTATACTCAGGTTGGAATCTGGGGGTTACCTAGTGTAGATATTGGCTATACTCAGTCAGGTTGGAATGCGGGGATTACCTAGTTTAGATATTGTCTATACTCAGTCAGGTTGGAATGCGGGGGTTACATAGTTTGGGTATTGTCTATGCTCAGGTTGGAATGCGGAGGTTACCTAGTGTAGATATTGTCTATACTGAGGTTGGAATGCAGGGGTTACCTAGTGTAGATATTGTCTATACTCAGTCAGGTTGGAATGCGGGGGTTACCTAGTTTAGATATTGTCTATACTCAGTCAGGTTGGAATGCGGAGGTTACCTAGTTTAGATATTGTCTATACTCAGTCAGGTTGGAATGCGGGCTTACCTAGTTCAGATATTCTCTATACTCAAGTTGGAATGCGGGTTTACCTAGTTTAGATATTGTCTATACTCAGTCAGGTTGGAATGCGGGGGTTAGCTAGTGTAGATATTGTCTATACTCAGTCAGGTTGGAATGCGGGGGTTACCTAGTTTAGATATTGTTTGTATTCAGTCAGGTTGGAATGTGGGGGGTTACCTAGTGTAGATATTGGCTATACTCAGTCAGGTTGGAATGCGGGGATTACCTAGTTTAGATATTGTCTATACTCAGTCAGGTTGGAATGCGGGGGTTACATAGTTTGGGTATTGTCTATGCTCAGGTTGGAATGCGGAGGTTACCTAGTGTAGATATTGTCTATACTGAGGTTGGAATGCAGGGGTTACCTAGTGTAGATATTGTCTATACTCAGTCAGGTTGGAATGCGGGGGTTACCTAGTTTAGATATTGTCTATACTCAGTCAGGTTGGAATGCGGAGGTTACCTAGTTTAGATATTGTCTATACTCAGTCAGGTTGGAATGCGGGGGTTACCTAATGTAGATATTGTCTGTACTCAGGTTGGAATGCGGAGTTTACCTAGTTTAGATATTGTCTATACTCAGTCAGGTTGGAATGGCGAGGTTACCTAGTGTAGATATTGTCTATACTCAGGTTGGAATCCGGGGGTTACCTAGTGTAGATATTGTCTATGCTCAGGTTGGAATGCGGGGTGACCTAGTGTAGATAGTGTCTATGCTCAGGTTGGAATGCAGGGGTTACCTAGGGTAGATATTGTAAAGAACTCAGGTTGGAATGCGGGGGTTACCTAGTGTAGATGGTGTCTATGCTCAGGTTGCAATGCGGGGGTGACCTAGTTTAGATATTGTAAAGAACTCAGGTTGGAATGCGGGGGTTACCTAGTGTAGATAGTGTCTATACTCAGGTTGGAATGTGGGGGTCACCTAGTGTAGATATTGTCTATGCTCAGGTTGGAATGCGGGGGTTACCTAGTGTAGATATTGTCTATGCTCAGGTTGGAATGCGGGGGTTACCTAGTGTAGATATTGTCTATACTGAGGTTGGAATGCAGGGGTTACCTAGTGTAGATAGTGTCTATACTCAGGTTGGAATGCGGGGGTTACCTAGTGTAGATAGTGTCTATGCTCAGGTTGGAATGCGGGGTTTACCTAGTGTAGATATTGTCTATGCTCAGGTAGGAATGCAGCGGTTACCTAGTGTAGATATTGTCTATGCTCAGGTTGGAATGTGGGGGTTACCTAGTGTAGATATTGTCTATACTCAGGTTGGAATGCAGGTGTTACCTAGTGTAGATATTGTCTATGCTCAGTCAGGTTGGAATGCGAGGGTTACCTAGTGTAGATATTGTCTATGCTCAGGTTGGAATGCATAGGTTACCTTGTGTAGATATTATCTATACTCAGGTTGGAATGCGGGGGTTACCTAGTGTAGATATTGTCTATACTGAGGTTGGAATGCAGGGGTTACCTAGTGTAGATATTGTCTATACTGAGGTTGGAATGGAGAGGGTTACCTAGTGTAGATATTGTCTATGCTCAGGTTGGAATGCGGGTGTTACCTAGTGTAGATATTGTCTATACTGTGGTTGGAATGTGGGGGTTACCTAGTGTAGATAGTGTCTATACTCAGGTTGGAATGCAGGTGTTACCTAGTTTAGATATTGTCTATGCTCAGTCAGGTTGGAATGCGATGGTTACCTAGTGTAGATATTGTCTATACTCAGGTTGGAATGCGGGGATTACCTAGTTTAGATATTGGCTATACTCAGTCAGGTTGGAATGCGGGGGTTACATAGTTTGGGTATTGTCTATGCTCAGGTTGGAATGCGGAGGTTACCTAGTGTAGATATTGTCTATACTGAGGTTGGAATGCAGGGGTTACCTAGTGTAGATATTGTCTATACTCAGTCAGGTTGGAATGCGGGGGTTACCTAGTTTAGATATTGTCTATACTCAGTCAGGTTGGAATGCGGAGGTTACCTAGTTTAGATATTGTCTATACTCAGTCAGGTTGGAATGCGGGGGTTACCTAATGTAGATATTGTCTGTACTCAGGTTGGAATGCGGAGTTTACCTAGTTTAGATATTGTCTATACTCAGTCAGGTTGGAATGGGGAGGTTACCTAGTGTAGATATTGTCTATACTCAGGTTGGAATCCGGGGTTTACCTAGTGTAGATATTGTCTATGCTCAGGTTGGAATGCGGGGTGACCTAGTGTAGATAGTGTCTATGCTCAGGTTGGAATGCAGGGGTTACCTAGGGTAGATATTGTAAAGAACTCAGGTTGGAATGCGGGGGTTACCTAGGGTAGATATTGTAAAGAACTCAGGTTGGAATGCGGGGGTTACCTAGTGTAGATAGTGTCTATACTCAGGTTGGAATGTGGGGGTCACCTAGTGTAGATATTGTCTATGCTCAGGTTGGAATGCGGGGGTTACCTAGTGTAGATATTGTCTATGCTCAGGTTGGAATGCGGGGGTTACCTAGTGTAGATATTGTCTATACTGAGGTTGGAATGCAGGGGTTACCTAGTGTAGATAGTGTCTATACTCAGGTTGGAATGCGGGGGTTACCTAGTGTAGATAGTGTCTATGCTCAGGTTGGAATGCGGGGTTTACCTAGTGTAGATATTGTCTATGCTCAGGTTGGAATGCAGCGGTTACCTAGTGTAGATATTGTCTATGCTCAGGTTGGAATGTGGGGGTTACCTAGTGTAGATATTGTCTATACTCAGGTTGGAATGCAGGTGTTACCTAGTGTAGATATTGTCTATGCTCAGTCAGGTTGGAATGCGAGGGTTACCTAGTGTAGATATTGTCTATGCTCAGGTTGGAATGCATAGGTTACCTTGTGTAGATATTGTCTATACTCAGGTTGGAATGCGGGGGTTACCTAGTGTAGATATTGTCTATACTGAGGTTGGAATGCAGGGGTTACCTAGTGTAGATATTGTCTATACTGAGGTTGGAATGGAGAGGGTTACCTAGTGTAGATATTGTCTATGCTCAGGTTGGAATGCGGGTGTTACCTAGTGTAGATATTGTCTATACTGTGGTTGGAATGTGGGGGTTACCTAGTGTAGATAGTGTCTATACTCAGGTTGGAATGCAGGTGTTACCTAGTTTAGATATTGTCTATGCTCAGTCAGGTTGGAATGCGATGGTTACCTAGTGTAGATATTGTCTATACTCAGGTTGGAATCTGGGGGTTACCTAGTGTAGATATTGGCTATACTGAGTTTGGAATGCAGGGGTTACCTAGTGTAGATAGTGTCTGTGCTCAGGTTGGAATGCCGGGGTTACCTAGTGTAGATATTGTCTGCTCAGGTTGGAATGCGGGGGTTACCTAGTGTAGATATTGTCTATGCTCAGGTTGGAATGCGGGGGTTACCTAGTGTAGATATTGTCTATGCTCAGGTTGGAATGCGGGGGATTGTCTATACTGAGATTGGAATGGAGGGGGTTACCTAGTGTAGATATTGTCTATGCTCAGGTTGGAATGCGGGGGTTACTTAGTGTAGATATTGTCTATACTGAGGTTGGAATGCGGGGGTTACCTAGTGTAGACAGTGTCTATACTCAGGTTGGAATGCAGAGGTTACCTAGTGTAGATAGGTTCTATACTCAGTCAGGTTGGAATGCGGGGGTTACCTAGTGTAGATATTGTCTATACTCAGGTTGGAATGCGGAGGTTACCTAGTGTAGATATTGTCTATGCTCAGGTTGGAATACGGGGGTTACCTAGTGTAGATATTGTCTATGCTCAGGTTGGAATGGGGGGGGGGGTTACCTAGTGTAGATATTGTCTATACTCAGTCAGGTTGGAATGCGGAGGTTACCTAGTGTAGATATTGTCTATACGCAGGTTGGAATGCGGTTGTTACCTAGTTTAGATATTGTCTATGCTCAGGTTAGAATGCGGGGGTTACCTAGTGTAGATATTGTCTATACTAAGGTTGGAATGCGGGGGCTGCTTAGCTAGGTTAGATATTGTCTATGCTCAGTCAGGTTGGAATGCGGAGGTTACCTAGTGTAGATATTGTCTATGCTCAGGTTGGAATGCGGGGGTTACCTAGTGTAGATATTGTCTATACTCAGTCAGGTTGGAATACGGGGGTTACCTAGTGTAGATATTGTCTATGCTCAGGTTGGAATGCGGAGGTTACCTAGTGTAGATATTGTCTATACGCAGGTTGGAATGCTGGTGTTACCTAGTTTAGATATTGTCTATGCTCAGGTTAGAATGCGGGGGTTACCTAGTGTAGATATTGTCTATACTAAGGTTGGAATGCGGGGGCTGCTTAGCTAGGTTAGATATTGTCTATGCTCAGTCAGGTTGGAATGCGAGGGTTACCTAGTGTAGATATTGTCTATACTCAGGTTGGAATGCGTGGGTTACCTAGTGTAGATATTGTCTATACTGAGGTTGGAATGCAGGGGTTACCTAGTGTAGATATTGGCTATACTCAGTCAGGTAGGAATGCGGGGGTTACCTAGTATAGATAGTGTCTATACTCAGGTTGGAATCCGGGGGTTACTTAGTGTAGATATTGTCTATACTCAGGTTGGAATCCGGGGGTTACCTAGTGTAGATATTGTCTATACTCGGGTTGGAATGCGGGGGTTACCTAGTGTAGATATTGTCTATACTCAGGTTGGAATGCAGGGGTTACCTAGTGTAGATATTGTCTATACTGAGGTTGGAATGGAGGGGGTTACCTAGTGTAGATATTGTCTATGCTCAGGTTGGAATGCGGGGGTTACTTAGTGTAGATATTGTCTATACTCAGGTTGGAATGCGGGGGTTACCTAGTGTAGATATTGTCTATACTGAGGTTGGAATGCAGGGGTTACCTAGTGTAGATATTGGCTATACTCAGTCAGGTAGGAATGCGGGGGTTACCTAGTTTAGATATTGTCTATACTCAGGTTGGAATGCGGGGGTTACCTAGTGTAGATATTGTCTATACTCAGGTTGGAATGCGGAGGTTACCTAGTATAGATAGTGTCTATACTCAGGTTGGAATCCGGGGGTTACTTAGTGTAGATATTGTCTATACTCAGGTTGGAATCCGGGGGTTACCTAGTGTAGATATTGTCTATACTCGGGTTGGAATGCGGGGGTTACCTAGTGTAGATATTGTCTATACTCAGGTTGGAATGCAGGGGTTACCTAGTGTAGATATTGTCTATACTGAGGTTGGAATGGAGGGGGTTACCTAGTGTAGATATTGTCTATGCTCAGGTTGGAATGCGGGGGTTACTTAGTGTAGATATTGTCTATACTGAGGTTGGAATGCGGGGGTTACCTAGTGTAGACAGTGTCTATACTCAGGTTGGAAAGCAGAGGTTACCTAGTGTAGATAGGTTCTATACTCAGTCAGGTTGGAATGCGAGGGTTACCTAGTGTAGATATTGTCTATACTCAGGTTGGAATGCGGAGGTTACCTAGTGTAGATATTGTCTATACTCAGGTTGGAATGCGGAGGTTACCTAGTGTAGATATTGTCTATGCTCAGGTTGGTATGCGGGGGTTACCTAGTGTAGATATTGTCTATACTCAGTCAGGTTGGAATGCGGGGGTTACCTAGTGTAGATATTGTCTATACTCAGGTTGGAATGCGGAGGTTACATAGTGTAGATATTGTCTATACGCAGGTTGGAATGCGGGTGTTACCTAGTTTAGATATTGTCTATGCTCAGGTTAGAATGCGGGGGTTACCTAGTGTAGATATTGTCTATACTAAGGTTGGAATGGGGGGGCTGCTTAGCTAGGTTAGATATTGTCTATGCTCAGTCAGGTTGGAATGCGAGGGTTACCTAGTGTAGATATTGTCTATACTCAGGTTGGAATGCGGGGGTTACCTAGTGTAGATATTGTCTATTCTGAGGTTGGAATGCAGGGGTTACCTAGTGTAGATATTGGCTATACTCAGTCAGGTTGGAATGCGGGGGTTACCTAGTGTAGATATTGTCTATGCTCAGGTTGGAATGCGGGGGTTACCTAGTGTAGATATTGTCTATGCTCAGGTTGGAATGCGGGGATTACCTAGTGTAGATATTGTCTATACTCAGGTTGGAATCCGGGGGTTACCTAGTGTAGATATTGTCTATACTCGGGTTGGAATGCGGGGGATTGTCTATACTGAGGTTGGAATGGAGGGGGTTACCTAGTGTAGATATTGTCTATGCTCAGGTTGGAATGCGGGGGTTACTTAGTGTAGATATTGTCTATACTGAGGTTGGAATGTGGGGGTTACTTAGTGTAGATATTGTCTATACTGAGGTTGGAATGCGGGGGTTACCTAGTGTAGACAGTGTCTATACTCAGGTTGGAATGCAGAGGTTACCTAGTGTAGATAGGTTCTATACTCAGTCAGGTTGGAATGCGGGGGTTACCTAGTGTAGATATTGTCTATACTCAGGTTGGAATGCGGAGGTTACCTAGTGTAGATATTGTCTATGCTCAGGTTGGAATACGGGGGTTACCTAGTGTAGATATTGTCTATGCTCAGGTTGGAATGGGGGGGGGTTACCTAGTGTAGATATTGTCTATACTCAGTCAGGTTGGAATGCGGAGGTTACCTAGTGTAGATATTGTCTATACGCAGGTTGGAATGCGGGTGTTACCTAGTGTAGACAGTGTCTATACTCAGGTTGGAATGCAGAGGTTACCTAGTGTAGATAGGTTCTATACTCAGTCAGGTTGGAATGCGGGGGTTACCTAGTGTAGATATTGTCTATACTGAGGTTGGAATGCAGGGGTTACCTAGTGTAGATATTGTCTATACTGAGGTTGGAATGGAGGGGGTTACCTAGTGTAGATATTGTCTATGTTCAGGTTGGAATGCGGGGGTTACTTAGTGTAGATATTGTCTATACTGAGGTTGGAATGCGGGGGTTACCTAGTGTAGATAGTGTCTATACTCAGGTTGGAATGCAGGGGTTACCTAGTGTAGATAGTGTCTATGCTCAGGTTGGAATGCCGGGTTTACCTAGTGTAGATATTGTCTGCTCAGGTTGGAATGCGGGGGTTACCTAGTGTAGATATTGTCTATGCTCAGGTTGGAATGTGGGGGTTACCTAGTGTAGATATTGTCTATGCTCAGTCAGGTTGGAATGCTAGGGTTACCTAGTGTAAATATTGTCTATGCTCAGGTTGGAATGCAGAGGTTACCTAGTGTAGATATTGTCTATACTGAGGTTGGAATGCAGGGGTTACATAGTGTAGATATTGTCTATACTCAGTGAGGTTGGAATGCGGGGGTTACCTAGTGTAGATATTGTCTATACTGAGGTTCGAATGCAGGGGTTACATAGTGTAGATATTGTCTATACTGAGGTTGGAATGCGGGGGTTACCTAGTGTGGATAGTGTCTATACTCAGGTTGGAATGCAGGGGTTACCTAGTGTAGATATTGTCTATACTGAGGTTGGAATGCGGGGGTTACCTAGTGTAGATATTGTCTATGCTCAGGTTGGAATGCGGGGTTACCTCGTGTAGATATTGTCTATACTGAGGTTGGAATGCAAGGGTTACCTAGTGTAGATATTGTCTATACTCAGTCAGGTTGGAATGCGGGGGTTACCTAGTTTAGATATTGTCTATACTCAGTCAGGTTGGACTGCGGGGGTTACCTAGTGTAGATATTGTCTATACTCAGGTTGGAATGTGGGGGTTACCTAGTGTAGATATTGTCTATACTGAGGTTGGAATGCAGTAGTTACCTAGTGTAGATAGTGTCTATACTCAGGTTGGAATGCGGGGGTTACTCACTGTAGATATTCTCTATGCTCACGTTGGAATGCGGGGTTACCTAGTGTAGATATTGTCTATACTCAGTCAGGTTGGAATGCGTGGTTATGTAGTGTAGATATTGTCTATACTGAGGTTGGAATGCAGGGGTTACCTAGTGTAGATATCGTCTATGCTGAGGTTGGAATGCGGGGGTTACCTAGTGTAGATAGTGTCTGCTGAGTCAGGTTGGAATGCGGTGGTTACCTAGTGTAGATATTGTCTATGCTCGCGTTGGAATGCGGGGGTTACCTAGTGTAGATAGTGTCTATGCTCAGGTTGGAATGCGGGGGTTACCTAGTGTAGATATTGTCTATGGTCAGGTTGGAATGCTGGGGTTACCTTGTGTAGATAGTGTCTATGCTCAGGTTGGAATGTGGGTGTTACCTAGTGTAGATATTGTCTATACTCAGGTTAGAATGCGGGGTTACCTAGTGTACATATTGTCTATGCTCAGTCAGGTTGGATTGCGGGATTACCTAGTATAGATATTGTCTATGCTCAGGTTGGAATGCGGGGGTTACCTAGTGTAGATATTGTCTATGCTGAGGTTGGAATGCGGGGGTTACCTAGTGTAGATATTGTCTACGCTCAGGTTGGAATGCGGGGGTTATCTAGTGTAGATATTGTCTATGCTCAGGTTGGAATGCGGGGGTTACCTAGTGTAGATATTGTCTATACTGAGGTTGGAATGCGGGGGTTACCTAGTGTAGATATTGTCTATACTCAGGTTGGAATGTTGGGTTACCTAGTGTAGATAGTGTCTATGCTCAGGTTGGAATGCGGGGTTACCTAGTGTAGATATTGTCTATACTAAGGTTGGAATGCGGGGTTACCTAGTGTAGATAGTGTCTATACTCAGGTTGGAATGTGGGGTTACCTAGTGTAGATATTGTCTATACTAAGGTTGGAATGCGGGGTTACCTAGTGTAGATATTGTCTATACTGAGGTTGGAATGCGGGGGCTACCTAGTGTAGATATTGTCTATACTCAGGTTGGAATGTGGGGTTACCTAGTGTAGATATTAACCCTTTAACACCCAAATCATCCAAAACATGCTTCTGCATCGGTCTTGAGAAATGTCTAATTGCAGACCAAGAGAAGACTATTTTTGAAAATTTACAACTGGAATGACTGGCTCGATAACCGAGCCAGTCATTCCAGTGGTAAATTTTCAAAAATAGTCTTCTTGGTCAGAAATTGAAATTTTTGTGAACAAATTCAAGGGTTAAAGGATTAGCACTCGAGTCATACTGCTTCTGCAGTACCCTTGTGAAATGTCCATTTCCAGACCAAATGAAAACCTTTTGAAAATCTGTCTCTGGAGTGACTAACTCGAGAACCGGGTCAGTCACTACACTGGTAAATTTTCAAAAATAATCTTGATCTGCAAATGGATATTTTTAATAAGAAAATTGATATTTCCCTGAACATATGTGAGGGTGTTAATGATACATGAAGCCTGATCATCCTTCTCACAGCTATAACAATAACAGCATGGGTAAAATTGAATAGGGACGACGACATACACACAAGATATGTAAACATTGATTATGATTGTTGCGAGGACAATTAATCACGTCCTCATCGTCGTCCAGGAGAGAAGACACCCTGTCATTGTTTTCGTTAGTAAACATTAGAAACAATGCATAATTACTATTCTCTTCTGTGAAGAGTTCTAGCAACTCAACATTTGATTGGTCAATTACTGTCATAAAAATAATTGTTGTCCAATTAGAGTGTTAGAATTGAGCTCTTCTTGGAAGAGAAGATGAGACCTAAAGAAAAGCGTCTATTTAACTTTCACCGATGAATTTCCCCATATTTCAATTTCAAGGCAACCAGTTGAATATTGTGAAATTAATTTGACTGGAAACATTTACTGCCTAAGGCACCAACGACTTCTAGACAAATTAATTTCAAAATAGTCAACGGAATAAGTTCTATATTGTAAAGTATAAACTTTTTCAGGGATTAGTCCTTGAAAGGGTTAATGTTTGTTGTTGTCAATGGTTACATGATATGAGGCCTCCAAGTCTGTATGGAGCGCATTCTTGCTGCTTTCTCAGCTGTTTTTATAGACTGTGTATACTGGATATTGATTTGCTTATCATGCTGTATACTGGATATTGATTGGCTGATCATGCTTTATTGATGTATTAAAAACAGAACCATGTTAATTAGTACAGTATTGAACACAATCGATATCTTCCAAGTCAAGTATGTTCACGCCTGACCACATACCATGCACATAGCCAACACTGCTTTGACAGTTTTTATCCCCACATTTTGAAAAAGAAACTTGCGGATATTATAATCGCCTCTCTGTCTGTTTGTCTGTCCATCCATCATGCTGTCTCCTCCAAAACTGTTGGTGGAATTGAACTAGATTTGGAATGTGGGTTATCATTATGATTGCAATCTGCAAGACAGCATTTACATTTGTCTCCACCCCCATGGAGGATCAGTGGAGCGTCAAATATCCTAAAAACTGTCAGTCACACTATCTCCTCGCAAACCGCTGTGTGGAATAAAAAAATATTTGGTTTGTGTATTACCCATATAATTGTGGATTGCATGATAACATTTATGTTTGGCTCCACCCCCCGGGTGTTGGGAAGGGGTCAAAAGGTCAAAAAATTGATTGTAATGCAACTCCTCTGAATTTTTAAACAAGAGGGCTAAGGGGCCTGTATTGCTCAGCTGGAACATAGGCACTTCAACTAGAACGGTCATCGCCTCTGAGTAGAACCATAAGGTTGTCACAGAATTGTGACAAGAACAAGGATGTGCCCTAACAAATTTGGTTAAAATTGCTCCAGTGGTTTCGAGAAGACATTTTAAATTTTACTTTACTATGAGAGCTTTTGGTGGGAGAAAAATCCAAGATGGCCAACGACTGGAACCCATTTATCTGACTGTTTTGATAGTGGGAAATTTGAAATCAGCCCAAAACCTGTATACACCCAATCTTGACCTCTAATTCCAGCAAATGAAACATTCCAATATGGATGCCAAACACGCTACATTTTGATTTATTCATGGCAGCCATGTTCTTTTGACGTATCAACTTCTCTTGAACAAAGTTTAACGGCCCTTAGTATCTAATATCGTCCCGACCCATTCGGCGATTCTGCAGTTTTTTTCCGGGAAAACTAGGTCATCCAAGATGGCCACCGAAGCATTTGGCCGATCATGTTCCATAGAACAGACTTGGTTCAGCTATTGCCTTAGAGAATGCTTCATGAGTTTTAAATCAATCCCCAAAGTGTTTTTTAGAAAAGAGTCGATTTTCAAAGAGGTTTCGAAAAGTTGGCCAAACGTCTGAGATGGCTGCTAGCCAAATTAGCCGATCGGTTTCTGTTGAACACATGTGGATCTCTATGCCATAAGGATGGTTCCTGCCAAATATAATTGAAATTGGCCCGGTGGTTCTCGAGAGAAAAACATTAAAAATCTCCTATTTCTTAAATTGTATTGGAGATTTTGTGAAGAAAATGATCCAACATGGCCGCCAAACCAATCCGACAGTTTCGACAATCGCAAATTTGTAATCAACATACATTGTACCCAATAACTTTTGCAAAATTAATTTCTGCTTCAAAATCCATCAAATAAAATCATCCAATATGGTCACCAAATAAGCTACATTTTGATTGAACCATTGGAGCCATATGTTTTAAAGTATAAAATTCCCTTTAACCGGCTTTAATACCCCTTTGTCTCTAAACAAATCTCCCAAATTTCGGCCCGACCCGTTTCAGAAGAAATTGTTTTCACGAAAACTAGGTCATCCAAGATGGCTGCCAACATATTTGGCCAATCAAGTTCCCTTCATATGAGCAAACAACCATAAAGATGCCAAATCTATTTGAAATCATCCCAGTCATTCTTAAGAAGTCGTTTAAAGAGAAAGTTGATGCATGGAAAGACAGATGACAGACAGATGGCACAGCAGTTTTCCTCATGGGATCTAAATTTTGGAGGTATCAGGGACCCCACACCCTAAAAAGTGAGGGTCCCAAGCCGGAATTCAGGTGTCATAAACTGAAAATCTGGGGTTCCAATGCAGATTTCCTAATCCATGCTAAAAATAGAACATACCATGGACTCAGCTATGAGTTATGAGTGTCCAATGCTAGAGTCTGGGTATTTTTGTGCCAAAAACTTACAACCAATTAATATTTAATAATTTAACAAGATTTTGAGGGGTCCTATGCCACTATTTTTGGGGTCAAGTTGCATTTTGAGGTATACACCCTCAAAAGGACCATTATGAGAACCCTGTGCCGCAGTATAAGCTCACTTGTCCATTATGAGAATCCCTGTGCCGCAGTATAAGTTCACTTGTCCATTATGAGAATCCCTGTGCTGCAGTATAAGCTCACTTGTCCATTATGAGAATCCCTGCGCTGCAGTATAAGCTCACTTGTCCATTATGAGAATCCCTGTGCCGCAGTATAAGTTCACTTGTCCATTATGAGAATCCCTGTGCCGCAGTATAAGCTCACTTGTCCATTATGAGAATCCCTGTGCCGCAGTATAAGTTCACTTGTCCATTATGAGAATCCCTGTGCCGCAGTATAAGCTCACTTGTCCATTATGAGAATCCCTGTGCTGCAGTATAAGCTCACTTGTCCATCATGAGAATCCCTGCGCCGCAGTATAAGCTCACTTGTCCATTATGAGAATCCCTGCGCTGCAGTATAAGCTCACTTGTCCATTATGAGAATCCCTGCGCTGCAGTATAAGCTCACTTGTCCATTATGAGAATCCCTGCGCCGCAGTATAAGTTCACTTGTCCATTATGAGAATCCCTGCGCCGCAGTATAAGCTCACTTGTCCATTATGAGAATCCCTGCGCTGCAGTATAAGTTCACTTGTCCATTATGAGAATCCCTGCGCTGCAGTATAAGCTCACTTGTCCATTATGAGAATCCCTGCGCTGCAGTATAAGCTCACTTGTCCATTATGAGAATCCCTGTGCCGCAGTATAAGTTCACTTGTCCATTATGAGAATCCCTGTGCCGCAGTATAAGCTCACTTGTCCATTATGAGAATCCCTGCGCTGCAGTATAAGCTCACTTGTCCATTATGAGAATCCCTGCGCTGCAGTATAAGCTCACTTGTCCATTATGAGAATCCCTGTGCCGCAGTATAAGCTCACTTGTCCATTATGAGAATCCCTGTGCCGCAGTATAAGCTCACTTGTCCATTATGAGAATCCCTGTGCCGCAGTATAAGCTCACTTGTCCATTATGAGAATCCCTGTGCCGCAGTATAAGTTCACTTGTCCATTATGAGAATCCCTGTGCTGCAGTATAAGCTCACTTGTCCATTATGAGAATCCCTGCGCTGCAGTATAAGCTCACTTGTCCATTATGAGAATCCCTGTGCCGCAGTATAAGTTCACTTGTCCATTATGAGAATCCCTGTGCCGCAGTATAAGCTCACTTGTCCATTATGAGAATCCCTGTGCCGCAGTATAAGTTCACTTGTCCATTATGAGAATCCCTGTGCCGCAGTATAAGCTCACTTATCCATTATGAGAATCCCTGCGCTGCAGTATAAGCTCACTTGTCCATTATGAGAATCCCTGCGCTGCAGTATAAGCTCACTTGTCCATTATGAGAATCCCTGTGCCGCAGTATAAGCTCACTTGTCCATTATGAGAATCCCTGTGCTGCAGTATAAGCTCACTTGTCCATTATGAGAATCCCTGCGCCGCAGTATAAGCTCACTTGTCCATTATGAGAATCCCTGCGCTGCAGTATAAGCTCACTTGTCCATTATGAGAATCCCTGTGCTGCAGTATAAGCTCACTTGTCCATTATGAGAATCCCTGTGCCGCAGTATAAGCTCACTTGTCCATTAATAGAATCCCTGTGCCGCAGTATAAGCTCACTTGTCCATTATGAGAATCCCTGTGCTGCAGTATAAGCTCACTTGTCCATTATGAGAATCCCTGTGCTGCAGTATAAGCTCACTTGTCCATTATGAGAATCCCTGCACCGCAGTATAAGCTCACTTGTCCATTATGAGAATCCCTGCGCTGCAGTATAAGCTCACTTGTCCATTATGAGAATCCCTGTGCCGCAGTATAAGCTCACTTGTCCATTATGAGAATCCCTGTGCTGCAGTATAAGCTCACTTGTCCATTATGAGAATCCCTGTGCCGCAGTATAAGCTCACTTGTCCATTATGAGAATCCCTGTGCTGCAGTATAAGCTCACTTGTCCATTATGAGAATCCCTGTGCCGCAGTATAAGCTCACTTGTCCATTATGAGAATCCCTGTGCTGCAGTATAAGCTCACTTGTCCATTATGAGAATCCCTGTGCCGCAGTATAAGCTCACTTGGACATTCTGGTCAGGTGAGCTAATAATCGATCGCGATCATTCAAAAGCAATAACCACAGAAATCGACCAAGGGTGTTTGTTTGTAACCACATTTCTTGTCATAAATATATCTAATCAATGCGCTGTATATAAAGGCAGACTGGTTGGTGGTGGTACTTGGATTGGTGGTAGTGCTTGGATTGGTGGTGGTGCTTGGATGGGTGGTGGTGCTTGGATGGGTGGTGGTGCTTCTTGGATGGGTGGTGGTGCTTGGATGGGTGGTGGTGCTTGGATGGGTTAGCTGAGGGGGTAGTACCCAGGAGAATATCAGATGTATGTTGAGGATCCCTACCCCCATTAAAATGCAAATGCTTCCACATTCTTATGCTCACAGGTATGTTACAATACACAATTACGCATGCTAAGATTCTCACATACAAAATACAGTACGCACGCACGCACATACGTGTGTGAATGCATGCATGCACATTGCACACTCATGACGCACGCATGCACACACTGATATTTGTTCTTTTCATACATGCATACACATGCAATGTTGAGCTGAGCAGCTCCAAAAGCCCTCTTGATAATTTGACAATTCTTTAAATAATTACCATTACCCCCTAAGGAGAAGAGGTTATTGCACTCGGGCCTGTCTGTCTGTCTGTCTGTGTCTCCGTCCGTACATCTGTCTGCCACTGTTAGCTCGGCCATCTCTAGCTGGCGGGTGTATAGGGGTGCGCACGCATGCACACACACACACACATGCACACACACACACCGGTGCCACGACCACCAACACTATGGGCAGCTCGGATAGCAACAGCGAACAACAGCATATAAGCTTCCAAAATTTGTACACCAGCATTTCATCTACTCCATCTCTGTAGCAGCATGCGTGTGTTTGTGCGTGTGTGTGTGTGTGCGTGTATGTCAGTGGTTACCCATTTAACCCTTGAAGTTCAGGTATCTCTATTTCTAGACAACTAGACTGGAAAGCTGTAAATGTCTGGCCCATGCAACAGATCTCTAGATAGTAGAATACGCTTGTGCGATTACGTGATTAAATCGAAAATCACGATTATTTTTTAAATCATGAATTTTTATGATAAAAACTAAATTGAAAAATTCGAAGTAACTTCTACTGCCTAGAATGTTTCAGAAACTACCTTCTAATTACTATTTAATGTGATTGGTCACGAAAATTGACATTTTGGTCAACGGATGTATGTTCATTTGCAGGCCAAGGGAAGATTTTTTTTGAAAATGTGCCACTGGAATGACTGGCTCGCACATCGAGCCAGGCATTCCAGTGATACATTTTCAAAAAAATAGTCTTCTCATGACCTGCAAATGTGCATTTCTAAACACCATTGCAACTTCGTCATTGGCGTGCCTTTGCTGTTGTTGTGTCTGGGTAATTTGTACCCAGACTGATTAATCCAGTAATCACGATTATTCTTACATAATCAATCGTGATCACTCAAAGCAATAATCACACAAGCCTATAGTAGAGTCTGTGGTTGATTCTTAGCGGTATAATCCTGGAAACTTTCTTCAATCAAATCTCTCAGGGTAATGGATTTGCTTTGTAGTAGTCAGTTTGTCATCAAAGCGTTTCAAACGTTGTCATACATATATAGCCATGAAACTGGCACATCACACCCATTAACATTTATCAAAACCCATTAACATTTATCAAAACCCATTAACATTTATCATTAGGAAATCCATGAAACTGGCTAGATCATCAATTAAGCTATTAACCCTTTAATGGTAAAGAGTTTACAAGTAAATTGGAATTTTTCCTCATTGAATCTTCATTTGCAGGCCAAGAAGGTAAGACCATTTTTGAAGATTTCCCACTGGAATGACAGGCTCGATTATCTTGCCCTGCAAGTGGACATTCTCACACCGTCTTGGTCATTAAGGTGTTAAATTTGAAACGCTGCTGATATTTTAATGACTAATTTGGCTGAAAGTCAGCAAGGACGTTTTAAAGTCATATCGACTTCAAAATAATTAACTTCTTACTCTTTAACAGACAAATCCTTGAAAAAAGTATATTCTTTACGATATAAAACTTATTTATATGTTGAATATTTTGAAATTAACTTGATTGGAAGCCACTTGCAGTCCAATTAACTTCAAGATATTCAATAGTTTTCCTGTATGTTAGCGTTGAAAATGAGATATGGGGAATTCGTCAGTGAAAGGTTTAATTGGAAGTGAAATATCATTTATGTCTCTGGAGAATGGAGCTGTGCTTTCAAGCTGTCATTAACTGTATGCCTGCTGAATTTCTGCAGACTGTATTTTCAAAGGGGTTTAACTCTGGATTTGCTGAATATTTTGAAAACAATTTGACTGAAAGTTGTTGGACCAACAACTTTCAGTCAAATTGTTTTCAAAATATCAGGATGTCCACAGTTGTTGCCCGTTGAAATTATTGTCTTATGGCCTGCAGCAATAATGCCTGAGTGTCAGTAAACACTTGTGTATTGACAGAGCTACATTCTGAATCGAATCACTGAGATTCCCTGAGGAGAGGTAATATTGTGATTAGAACCAACACAGAACTATTGTGTGTCTCTGATTAAAAATATGAGAAAACAAGTCTAGTAGTGCGTAGCATGAAGCTGTCTCAACTGTCACTGGTGCTAGCTGAACTCCAGTGTTTGCTGAACTCAGAGCAGTGCTCACTAAGCGGAACTCCAGTGCTCACTGAACTCCGGTGGTGCTCGCTGAACTCCAGTGGTGCTCGCTGAATTCTGGTGATCACTGAGCTCCAGGGCTTGCTGAACTCAGAGCTGTGCTAACTAAGCTGAACTGTAGTGCTCGCTGAACTCTGATGTTCGCGGAACTCTGGTGCTCGCTGAACTCCGGTGCTCGCTGAACTCTGGTGCTCACTGAACTCTGGTGCTCGTTGAACTCCAGTACTCACTGAACTCTGGTGCTCATTGAACTCCAGTACTCACTGAACCCTGATGTTCGCTGAACTCCGGTGATCGCTGAACTCTGGTGCTCACTGAACTCCAGTGCTCATTGAACTCTGGTGATCGCTGAACTCCAGTGCTCGCTGAACTGTGGTGGTCGCTGAACTCTGGTGCTCGCTGAATCTGGTTTTGGCTGAACTCCAGTGCTCACTGAACTCCGGTGCTCACTGAACTCAGGTGCTCGCTGAACTCTTGTGCTCGCTGAACTCTGGTGCTCACTAAACTCTGATGCTCGCTGAACTCCGGTGCTCGCTGAACTCCGGTGCTCGCTGAACTCCGGTGCTCGCTGAACTCCGGTGCTCGCTGAACTGTGGTACTCCCTTGAATCTGGTTCTGGCTGAACTCCGGTGCTCGCTGAACTCCAGTGCTCGCTGAATTCCCGGTGTTCGCCGAACTCTGGTACTCACTGAAACACTGGTGATTGCTGAGCTTTGGTGATCACTGAACTTTGGCACTTGCTGAACTCCGGTGCTCACTGAACTCTGGTGCTTGCTGAACTTCAGTGCTCGCTGAATTCTTGTGCTCGCTGAACTCAGGGGCTCGCTGAACTTTGGTGCTCACTGAATCTGGTTCTGGCTGAAATCTGGTGCTCGCTGAACTCCGGTGCTCACAGAATTCCGGTGCTCACTGAACTCTGGTGCTTGCTGAACTCTGGTGCTTACTGAACTCCTGTGCTTATTGGACTCCTGTGCTTACTGAACTCCCGTGCTTACTGAACTCTGGTGCTTGTTGAACTCCAGTGCTTGTTGAACTCTGATGCTTGTTGAACTCCCGTGCTTGCTGAATTCCCATGCTTGCTGAACTCCCGTGCTTGCTGAACTCCTGTGCTTGTTGCACTCCTGTGCTTGCTGAACTCCCGTGCTTACTGAACTCCTGTGCTTACTGAACTCCTGTGCTTACTGAACTCTGGTGCTTATTGAACTCTGGTGCTTATTGACCTCTGGTGCTTGCTGAACTCTGGTGCTTATTGAACTCTGGTGCTTACTGAACTTTGGGGCTTACTGAACTTTGGGGCTTGGTGAACCTTGGGGCTTGCTGAACTTTGGTGTTTGCTGAACTCTGGTGCTTGGTGAACTCCGGTGCTTGCTGAACTCTGGTTCTCACTGAACTTCATGCTGCACATTAGTATCTATGTTCGTGCCCAGTTTAAGTATGTCAGTTGGTTGGTCTGTTGATCGGTCTTGGTCAGTAAAATTCATTCTTGGGCTGTTTGATATTATTTTATTGAATGAGGACCAACCACTGCAGAGCAAAATGTTGTACTGTCACTGAGTCTGTATATCTTTTGTAAGTCTGCTGATATTGAATGACAAATTCTGTGCAAAGTGTCACACTGTCAGCTTCAGCATATTGTCTGGAAATCACACAAAAATCTCTGCAGGCTCCATAAAGCACTGGACAGACTAGGCGAATTTATACACTTTACACTGCGATTTCGTACGCTTGCGAATCGTTGATACACTCGCTCCAAAATCAGTCTTTGGCAAACGAGCGGACACACTAGGCGAATTTACCCCTGATTCCTGACACTGACAACTGTGACCACCTGGGGGCTGTCATTTTATGATATGTAACATGTGACAGAATCATGGCAGATGATTAGCTTTCGCTGTGCGAATTTATACGCTGGTCACTGAGTGATCGCTAGCGAATTTATCTGACATGGCAGATATGAGCATACTACGCCGGCATGCGAAATCACTGCCAAAATCGTCGTCGCTGGAGTGGACACAAATTTACACTGAAGGCAGCGGTGAGCTTATAAATCTTACTAGTGTGTCCGCCCATTAGGAAATTTACAGTATGTCTGATGTTGAACTCACTTGAGCATGACTTGTTAGACATTGAGCTATAGTTAGGAACATTTTGTACAATACGACACATCGGAAATGTGACTTTATAGTTTCGTTAATACTCGGCAATACTCAGTAATATCCGACTTATCCGTGGCTTGGAATTCTGTGAGCACGGATGACGTAATGGCTTAGACACGGAAGAGAAGTGAGCATTCGGTAAGAAGTGAACGTCCGATCAACCCAAGAAAGCGATACTTCATTAACGTGCAAGTAAGTTACCATGAGTGTTCTATCGTGGTAGCAGAGCATGGTTCAAAGTTAAAGTAATTTTGCGATGTGTAGTAGTGAAAATTTCATGAATCTAAAGCAAAAGTTAGCGATTCTCAGAAGTACAATAGTGTTATTAGCGGTATTAGCGAAAGTTGTTGTGAATACAAATAAAATGGCGTCTAGTGAAAGTTACAAATCGCCACCGATCTTTGATGAATTGAAGCCCTACAGCCGATGGGTTGAAGAAATTAACGTATGGCAAATTGTAACTGACTTAGCAAAGAACAAACAAGGACCAGCACTAGCATTGACCGTAGCCTAGCGTGAGTCGATCTGTGATAAGGTATTCAGTGAATTGTCAGTTGACGAACTCCATAAAGATAATGGTGTAGAAACATTAATTATGTTTTTGGATGCTATTTATAAAAAAGATGAATTATCCTCCGCATATGAAGCTTACACAACTTTTGATAGATATAAGAAAACAAGTGAAATATTCATGGAAAATTATGTGACAGAATTTGACAAACTTTATAATAAAACTAAGAAACACAATATGACCTTGCCTGAGGCAGTTTTAGCATTCAAACTATTAGATGGATCAGGTTTAGACCACAAAGAGAGACAACTCATATTGACAGGTGTCGGTTATAACGAAATGCTACTTTGTTCAAACAAATGACTCAATCATTAAAGAAATTCTTGGGTAGTCAATCAATTACCACTGGATCTTTAGATTCAGGACTAAATATCAAAGTAGAACCAGCTTATTTAACGGAGGAAAATGAAGTGTGTTACATTGCGAGATGAGGATATTGTTATGGTCGTTACAGTTCACGCGGTCGTAGCAGATTCACTAGAAACAATGCTAAGTATTCAGGCATTAGAAGAATAGGTTTCAGTGGTAGAGGATACAGAGAACAATCTGAATCAGAAGCAAATAGTAAGTGTCTTCTAAATCTGGTAGGAGCTGATGGTAGAACAATGAAATGTATTATATGTGAATCTATTTTTTATTGTGCAAAAGATTGCCCACACTCATATGAAAATATTGAAAAATCTAAGAGCGAACTTAAAGATGAAGAGGCTGTTTTATTCACAGGAAACATGCCTCAGGAAATGACAGTGTTAGTTAGTGAAGCCATGAACTCCGCCATTCTAGATAGTGCATGTAGTTCAACAGTTACTGGACAAACTTGGATGAACTGCTATTTAGAGATACTTAGTCCAGATAAACTAGCTTGTGTAGTTAGACAAAAAGTGACACAGTTTTGGAGGAGGGGAACATTTGCAATCTAAAGAAAATGTAACATTTCCATGCAAAATATCGGGAGCTAAATGTACTGTAACTACAGATATTGTAGATAGTGACATTCCGTTATTGCTAGGAAAACCATCAATGAAAGCAGCCAAAGTGATATTAGATCTGGAACATGACAGAGCTTCCATATTTGGACAAGAAATAGACTTACAATGCACATCATCTGGTCATTATTGTATTCCGTTTGATGATCCTAATATGCTAGTTGAGGAATCGTTCCAAGTACTGTTTAATATGGATGACAAGTCTTCAAAAGAGAAACGTACTATTGTTCTAAAGCTTCATAAGCAATTTTCTCATCCTACTAATCGCCATTTTATGTTGCTATTGCAAGATGCTGGAATATGTGATGAAGAAAGTAAATCAATAATTGAAGATATAACTGATAATTGCGAAGTCTGTAGAAAGTGTAAGACGTCTCCCGCTAAACCAGTTGCATGCTTGCCTTTAGCTACTAAATTTAGTGATGTGGTGGCTATGGACCTTGAGGTGTTAAAGACAGGTACATATATCCTTTATCTCATTGACTTAGCAACTAGATTTAGCTTGGCTGCTGTTATTAGGCAAAAAACTCCTGAAGTTATTATGGATAAAGTGTTAAGACTGTGGATTGGTAGTGGTATGGGCCCTCCCGCCAAAATTTTAGCCGATAATGGTGGCGAATTTGCCAATGATAAGTACAGAAATATGGCTGAGAATCTAAATATAGATGTATGGAATTCTGCTGCTTTAAGTCCTTGGCAAAATGGTGAATGTGAAAGAAACCATGCTGTTGTAGATGAGTGCCTATACAAACTTCTTAATGATGATCCCAACTTAGATTTGGAAACTGCTTTAGTATCGACTATTAATGCAAAGAATTTGTTGCAAATGGTTCATGGATGGAGCCCATATCAGTTAGTGTTTGGGTGCAATCCAAATCTTCCTTCTGTACTTAGACAAACCACCAGCACTCGCTGGATCTACAATTAGTGATTTATTTTCAAAACATCTGAACACTATTCATGCCTGTAGAAAAGCCTTTATTGAAGCTGAATCATCAAATAGATTGAGCCTGACTGTATGGTACTGGATTGAGCCTGACTGTATGGTACTGGATTGAGCCTGATTATATGGTACTGGATTCACACTGACAATGTTTTCTATTTGTAAGGCTCTATGCCATCATTTACCATTTAACATGGTTAATGGTCAAGATTGGTCAGAAAATTATAATCTTTGCTTAACAAATGTCCATTTGCTGGCCTGGAGGGAACTATATTTCAAAATTAACCTCACGGATGACCAGCCATTACAGTGGTAAATTAAAAAAAATACTGCTAGGCTTCTCTTGACTGCCAAATAATAATAATAATAATAATAATAATAATAATAATAATAATAATAATAATAATAGTACATTTGTAATGCGCTAAATCCATGCGATTGCATGCTCTAAGCGCCAGGGTTGGGTTTTGGACAGTCCAAAACTAACTTTGAGCAGACATTGTCCAAAACCTGTCTTAAATGGTTTAAACCAGTCCAAAACTGTCCAAAACTGTCCAAAATTGTCCCAAACTGTCCAAAACTATGTTGGACATATCACCATACTCTTATGCATCATAATCCTATTAAAAAATAACAAGAAATCAGAGATTGCATCAAAAGCACTATATTAAACAAATCCATTTATTATATGAGTTATTATTACATTTTTATCAAGATATGATAATCTTTTTAAAAATTTACATTGAAATGACTGGCATTGCAACAAAATCAGTCATTCCTATGTTGAATTTTCAAAAGTAATTAATCTTATGTCATAATTCAATACATTTAAAATTTGGAATGGATAGAGTTAAAGATAGACCACCCTTCTGTCAAATAAATGCATGTTTTTATTTATTTTCAAAACTTTGGGACTTGCTGAATATTAGTTTGACTGTTTACATCAGTCTTACTGAAGGGTGTTAGTGTGCTATGCCAAATTGTTTTCATAATATTACTGTAGTAAATGTATTCAGGCAAGAGTATTTCTGAAAACCCTGGGTTGCAGAAAGTATAGGGTTAAGAAGATCATTGTGTGTTATTTCTAATCTTAAGCCAGTGCCCTCACAGGGTTATTATCACACCTATACTATTGAATTGTAAAGAGGCTCAGCATGTGATTGTGGTTATCAGAGATTATCAGACCTGGCTCTATTACTAGCATGGCAAAGAGAATAATTAACTCAGGTATCTGAACTAAAGGTGAGACATCCTGTTGATAACCCCTATGTGGCCAAGACAATTACAGTGAATAGTAACCTTACCTACATTGTACATTATGACTTTTAAACACAACTTAGCAAAAATTTTTGAAAATTTTGAAGATCTTATGTAAACATAGCAAATGTGTGTACTGAGTAGTGCATTCTAAAATAGCCTTAGAGAGCAAGGGTCATCAGTTAATTGTTGAAACAACATCTTAGCAGACTATATTTTCTCAATGAGTTTAAGATTCTTCCATAGGCCATGAACATTTTGCAAGAAATAGATTTAGACACAGAGACAGTTCTCAATAATATAAACATCTAGCTGTACATAGGTAGTTTAATATGTTTACATTATTGATTAAATAGGGTTTTTGTGGGTTTAACACAACTGGTCGAAATATACAGAGTTAAAACATTTAAGACAAACAAAAGTTGAAAAAAATTAACCCATGGATTATAGAAAGAAACAAATAAGACTCCTAATTTATTGAAATCATATGTGTCCTTTTAGATTATTATTATTATTATTATTATATAGCAATAAAGTATCCAAAAATACATGTAGATAACCATCCATCAATATGTACATGTACCTGTATGTGTCTAAATGCTATATAGTTGTTTTAAGAAAATTACATTTCAGAAAAATATTTTTTATACCAATATTTTAGGTTTTGGACAGTTTTGGACAATTTAAGGTGTCCAAAACCTATTTTGGGTGGACGGTTTAAACCATGGTTTAAACCGCGGTTTAAGCCACTAGTGTCCAAAACTTGCCAACCCTGCTAAGCGCTGACAATAAGAGAGAAATTTAGCATACAGCTTACGGGAAAGCTTCTTTAAACAAGAATGTTTTCAAGTTAGTTTTAAATACGGATAAAGTCGGGACAGATTTAATATGAGTTGGGAGATTATTCCACTGAGTGGCGGCCACGAATGAAAAGGCTTTATGGCCATAGGTTTTAGTGTTTACTCTGGGAATCTTCAGGAGATTTTGTTCAGAAGATCTGATGGTTCGTGTAGGTGTGTAACTCTCTAGCAATTCAGATAGGTACGTTGGTGCAGTTTCGGAGACACATTGATATGCTAAACTTAGGATTTTGAAACGGATTCTGTATTCTAGTGGGAGCCAGTGTAAATCTTGAAGAATGGGGGTAATGTGGTCATACTTATTTCTCAGTGATACAATTCGCGCAACTGTGTTCTGAACTGCCTGAAGCTTGTTAATGAGTATTTTGGAAGCACCTGCGAGAAGACCGTTACAATAATCGAGTCTCGACATTACTAGTGATAACACGAGCCATATTGCCGCTTCCCGAGTGATGTACTTCCTAATGTTACCAATGTTTCGTAGCTGCATAAAGCACACCTTGCGAATATGATTTACATGACTTTCCATATTTAATTCAGAATCGAGGAGAACGCCTAAATCTTTTACAACAGTAGCCAATGGAATATTATTAACTCCAACAAGGACGCTACTTAGTCCCGTTTTGGAACACCTGGTGGCGGGACCTACCAAAATAGCTTCAGTTTTTTCATTGTTAAGCATTAGCATATTCGTTGTCATCCAGGATTTTATGTCAAGGCAACAATCAGTTACTTGTCTACTGGCTAGATTTACGATGGGGGCAGATGGAGCAAAACTGTTTATCAGCTGTGTATTGTCTGCGTACAAGTGCCGTTGGACATTATGACCCTCAATAATAGATCCTAATTGACGAGTATACAGGGTGAAAAGTATAGGGCCTAGGATTGAGCCCTGTGGGACACCACATGTTAGTTCTACTGATGAAGAAGGGGTCCCATTAATATACACAGATTGATACCTGTCTGATAAGTATGACTGGAACCATTTCAGTGCGACACCGTTTACACCAATTTCATTTGTGAGCTGAGACAGAAGGATGTGATGATCGATAGTGTCAAACGCTGCGCTACGGTCAAGCAGGATTAGTAGAGACACATTACCGGTATCAACAGCACATCGAATGTCATTAACAACTCGCAATAGGGCTGTCTCGGTACTGTATATAAAAAATAACATTTGATAAGACAACTACAGAGGCCAGTTTTAGCCAGGTTAACCGTTAATGTATTAACCCTTTAATGGCTAAATTTCATCAAGAAAATTAAAATATTTTCTGGTTGAATTTCCATTTCCAGGCCAAGGGAAGACCATTTTTGAAAATTTAGCACTGGAATGACTGGCTCCATTATTGAGCCAGTCATTCCAGTGGTAAATTTCCAAAAATAGTCTTCTCTTGGCCTGCAAATGGACAATCTTCAAGACCATTGCATTGGCCGTTTTTGTCTGGATTCATCCAGAATGGGTTAATGCATGTTTCATGAGATATGTCAAGTTGCACGCAATAGAGTATTTTTGAAAATTTACCACTCGAGTGACTCTAATGAAGATAATTGAAGTTGGCAAAAGTTAATATATGAGTTCAATAATTTCCATTCAAGTAACTTGGATTCTTTTATATCTGACAAAACAAAGTCCTAGAAAATCGACGTTAGCTTGAATTCTGACAAATCAGAAATGTTTGAGAAAGTTCAAGAAGCTTGCACCTTTTCATGATTAATATTCAAAAAAGTCCTAGAAAATCCAAGCTAGCTTGAATTCTGAGAGATGGGTCTTCAAGAAGTGCAAGCTATTATATAAAGTCCAAGCTAATTCAAGGAAATCCAAGTTGGTACGGGTTGAATAATTTTCCAATAGCTTTGATATTCAAGAAAATCCAAGCAAATCCAAGAAAGCTTGAATTTTATTTCACACAAGTTTAACGCTCAAATTTGTTCAAGAACGGTTAAAATTTTTTCAAAGAAAATGTCCATTTGGAGATCTAGAAAAGACTATTTTTGAAAATGTATTACTGGAATTCCTGGCTCGGTTATCCAGTAGTAAATTTTCAAAAATAGTCTATTGGTCTGCAAATGGACATTTCTTAACCCTTTAACCCTCATATCAGCCAAAATGGCCTCTGCAGTAGTCTTGAGAAATGTCCATTTACAGACCAAGATAAGTGTATTTGTGAAAATTTACCAGTGGTAAATTTTCAAAAATACTCTTCTCTTGGTCTGCAAATGGACATTTTATATGAGAACATTTAAATTTTTTGGAACAAGTTTTAAGTGTTAAAGGGTTAAGACCACTGCAGAAGTTGACTTGAGTGTTAAAGGGATAATATAAAATGGTACAGCTGATTATTGTGGCAAAATTTGACTGAAAGTTGTTGCTGTATATGGCATCAACAAATTTCAGTCAAATTGTTTTCAATTTATATTTCAGTTTTAGCATCTAGCTACAGTAGTGTGTTTACCCTTTCACTGATGAATTCCTTATATTTCATTTTCAAGGCACCCCTACAAGAAAACTGTTGAATATTTTCTAATTAATTTGACTGGAAGCCATTGCCGCCTTAGGCAGCAACTTAAGACAGCAACTGCTTCCAGTCAAATTAATTTTAAAATATTCAACGGAGTAAGTTTTATATCGCAAAGAATGTATTTTTTCAGAGATTTGTCGTTGAAAGGGTTATTGGTCAAGCCGGCCAAAACCATCCATATACAGACCAAGAAAAGATCATTTTTGAAAATTTACCTCTGGAATGTCCATTTACAACTAGAGCAGTCATTCAAATAGTATATTTTTTAAAATAGTCTTATTCTACAAATTTACATTTGTTGAGAAAATTTTCATATATTCTTGACCAATCATGACCAATTATTGATAAGTTTTTGCCTCGCCCGCGAAGCAGAAATTGATACATTGTTACCTATAATGTTAGGAAGCAGCATGTTTACACTGAAGTTGAAGGCCACGGTCATTCTGACCTCTACAAAACTGTTAATTTTCCATGTTGAGTTTTTAGGATTGGCAAATCTTATCACGTTATATTTTGGGATTGCTTAACCCTAATGGAGCACAACTTGGGTACATGGTTGCTTATGCCAAGAAGATACAGGATGGTGACACGGAGGTCACCAGGTCAAAGGTCAAGGCCATTCTAATATTGCTATTTGACCTCTGCTTTTTCAGCTTTAAGTTTTTCCATTCAGCAAATCAATTATTTTTCAGGATTGGTTAATCCTCTTGGAACTAAAGTTGAAGACATGGTTATCTATAATGTTTGGAAGCAGCATAATAACACAGAGGTCACAAGGTCAAAGGTCAATGGCATTGTGACAAACAGGAAACAGGCGAGACATTTAGTTCCTCGGAATTCTTTTTAGGATTTCACTCTATTATCTCAGTCTGCCTGCTGAATTTCTGCACACTTCATTTCCCATGAGTTTATCTCTGGATGTACTGAATATTATGAAAACCATTTGACTGAAAGGTGTTGGTGGCTAAGCCAAATTGTTTTCAAAATATTCAGCATGTCCAGAATTATTGCCCATTGAAACAATTGTCTGGTGGCCTGCAGCAGTCAGTTAAGATCTTTTATTTGGCGAGAGCCTAAATTCAGAAATGTAGGTTATGTACAATGCTTTCTCAGAATCTTGGGGAGAATTCAGAAATGTAGCTTAATATACAATGCTTTCTCAGAATTTTGGGGAGAATTCAGAAATGTAGGTTATGTACAATACTTTCTCAGAATCTTGGGGAGAATTCAGAAATGTAGGTTATGTACAATGCTTTCTCAGAATCTTGGGGAGAATTCAGAAATGTAGCTTAATATACAATGCTTAATTTCTCAGAATCTTGGAGAGAATTCAGAAATGGAGCTTAATATGCAATGCTTTCTCAGAATCTTGGGAAGAATACTGAAATGTAGCTTAATATACAATGCTTTCTCAGAATCTTGGGGAGAATTCAGAAATATAGCTTAATATACAATGCTTTCTCAGAATCTTGGGGAGAATTCAGAAATGTAGCTTAATATACAATGCTTTCTCAGAATCTTGGGGAGAATTCAGAAATATAGCTTAATATACAATGCTTTCTCAGAATCTTGGGGAGAATTCAGAAATGTAGCTTAATATACAATGCTTTCTCAGAACTTTGGGGAGAATTCAGAAATGTAGCTTATATACAATGCTTTCTCAGAATCTTGGGGAGAATTCAGAAATAAAGCTTAATATACAATGCTTTCTCAGAATCGTGGGGAGAATTCAGAAATGTTGCTTAATATACAATGCTTTCCCCAGAATCTTGCATACACTAATGTTTCAGAACATGTATGTCTTCACTGCTAATCGTTTCAGTAAATATAGTAAGCAAAGTTTCTCAGGAAATAGATAATTCTAGACATCTACTGGTGACGCACACGCAAAGAGTGCTTCATAAAGAAATGTCTCATATCCAGACATGTTCCCCCTGATTCGGCTCCGTAGGGAAGTGCCGGAACAGGATCAATAAGCTTAATGATATCCTTTATCGATGCAAAATCACGATGCTTTAACGAGGAACATTTGTTGTCACGGGTGGGTGTGTGATTCGTGCATGAACTTGTCTGTGTTTGCCAATACTGCGTTCTTCTCCGCATTTGGCAGAATATTGTAATGCTTTTCTCGTTAGTTTGGCGCCGGTCATTGTAATTTTTTGTCAATTACTGGCAATGTCCAGAGTGGGTTAGCAGTGAGAGGAAAAATAGTGATGTCTTTA